>CAXITT010000002.1:3405480-3434089 GCA_964033795.1 Lymnaea stagnalis | reverse complement strand
GGGGGGGGGGGGATTGGGGGGGGGGGGGGGCATAAGAGTCTAGACTCGCCCCGCTGACGCCATTTCTTAATGTAACATTTCAGTCGAAATAGGAGTTGACAACGTTATATGTTGGCTGTCACATGTAACGTTATTTGTTGGCTGTCACAAGTGACGTATTGTTTTGGCGGTTACAAGTAACGTTTTCGCATTATTGTTTGAGGTCAGTAAATTTCATTGTAATCAAATCATGTGTTTTGACCTAGTTTTGTTCACCCTACATTGTGTGTAGCTGTGGCGTGCATCCCTTGTCTCTTTTCTTATTGTTGTTATGACGTCACTGTTACCCACTGCTATCTATATGGAGAAATTTAATCACTTATTTCATTAAATGTATGGCTCGTTCTTAAACAGCACATAACAAAAGACGATACCATATGTTAAAAACAATAGCAAAGAATGCGATACTCAAACCAGGGCTAATTACAATTAATAAGTTTTAGTAAGTTAATTATAAACTACAAAATTAAAAAGAATTTAATTAAATCTACTGACTTACAGAATCATGTTTTTTCCTGTACTGGTACAATGTTGAATAAAACACAAAATGCAAAAGAGGTACAATGGTCAAAAGAAATCTTACACACAAACACTCACAGTAAAAATATATCTGTCTCCTATAGCAAAACAATGTCACACGCTCAAAATATCTCTCGTCTCTGAATCTGCCCTCTGTCTTTCGATTCCTCGGCCTTCTGTACAGGTATGGCCGATATATTAGATCATTCGCGAACAGAATACGCATTGCAATCGCATCTCAAAACTTCTATAAAACTCTACAATATTCGTATCATGAAACACGCCATGGAGTTGTTAATTGTTGCCGAAGGTCAAAGGCAAGACTATAATTAGTAAGCCGCATCCCAATAATCGCGAAGGGTCTGCTATAGTTCATAGTACGGGGAATGATGACGTAAACACGTCGTTTACATGACGTCACCAATTCCCTTGATGCAGTGTGCTGCTACTCAGTTCCCACCTTTCATCATTTGGCTTTTCTTTAAACGACGGCCACGGAAACATAGACGTGGACCCCATTCTCTGTCGGTTGAAATGTCTGGACATTCTGTTCTAGAACGTTCTGGATCACTGACTATAGTTCAAGAAGACGTAAGAGCTGGAGGACACCAACGACGACTAACAAGCAATTTTTTTTATTTTTTCCTGTGTGAGTGTAAAATTAAATGGTTCACCTTTTTTTTCTTGTTTGATTATTCCCTGGCTGTAACTCAACGGACTTTGTATTTCTCTATCTTTCATCTCTATTTTTTATCTCCGAATAGTTAATAGAAATCAATGGATGCTTGTTGATATCACAAATGTGGTCTAGTTTGCTTGTTGATATCACAAATGTGGTCTAGTTTGCTTGTGGATATCACAAATGTGGTCTAGTTTGCTTGTGGATATCACAAATGTGGTCTAGTTTGCTTGTTGATATCACAAATATGGTCTAGTTTGCTTGTTGATATCACAAATGTGGTCTAGTTTGCTTGTTGATATCAGAAATGTGGTCTAGTTTGCTTGTTGATATCACAAATGTGGTCTAGTTTGCTTGTTGATATCACAAATGTCGTCTAGTTTGCTTGTTCATATCACAAATGTGGTCTAGTTTGCTTGTTGATATCACAAATGTGGTCTAGTTTGCTTGTTGATATCACAAATGTGGTCTAGTTTGCTTGTTGATATCACAAATGTGGTCTAGTTTGCTTGTTGATATCACAAATGTGGTCTAGTTTGCTTGTTGATATCACAAATGTGGTCTAGTTTGCTTGTTGATATCACAAATGTGGTCTAGTTTGCTTGTTGATATCACAAATGTGGTCTAGTTTGCTTGTTGATATCACAAATGTGGTCTAGTTTGCTTGTTGATATCACAAATGTGGTCTAGTTTGCTTGTTGATATCACAAATGTGGTCTAGTTTGCTTGTTGATATCACAAATGTGGTCTAGTTTGCTTGTTGATATCACAAATGTGGTCTAGTTTGCTTGTTGATATCACAAATGTGGTCTAGTTTGCTTGTTGATATCACAAATGTGGTCTAGTTTGCTTGTTGATATCACAAATGTGGTCTAGTTTGCTTGTTGATATCACAAATGTGGTCTAGTTTGCTTGTTGATATCACAAATGTGGTCTAGTTTGCTTGTTGATATCACAAATGTGGTCTAGTTTGCTTGTTGATATCACAAATGTGGTCTAGTTTGCTTGTTGATATCACAAATGTGGTCTAGTTTGCTTGTTGATATCACAAATGTGGTCTAGTTTGCTTGTTGATATCACAAATGTGGTCTAGTTTGCTTGTTGATATCACAAATGTGGTCTAGTTTGCTTGTTGATATCACAAATGTGGTCTAGTTTGCTTGTTGATATCACAAATGTGGTCTAGTTTGCTTGTTGATATCACAAATGTGGTCTAGTTTGCTTGTTGATATCACAAATGTGGTCTAGTTTGCTTGTTGATATCACAAATGTGGTCTAGTTTGCTTGTTGATATCAAAAATGTGGTCTAGTTTGCTTGTTGATATCTTAAATGTGGTCTAGTTTGCTTGTTCATATCACAAATGTGGTCTAGTTTGCTTGTTGATATCACAAATGTGGTCTAGTTTGCTTGTTGATATCACAAATGTGGTCTAGTTTGCTTGTTGATATCACAAATGTCGTCTAGTTTGCTTGTTCATATCACAAATGTAGTATAGTTTGCTTGTTGATATCACAAATGTCGTCTAGTTTGCTTGTTGATATCACAAATGTGGTCTAGTTTGCTTGTTGATATCACAAATGTGGTCTAGTTTGCTTGTTGATATCACAAATATCGTCTAGTTTGCTTGTTCATATCACAAATGTGGTTTAGTTTGCTTGTTGATATCACAAATGTGGTCTAGTTTGCTTGTTGATATCACAAATGTGGTCTAGTTTGCTTGTTGATATCACAAATGTGGTCTAGTTTGCTTGTTGATATCACAAATGTGGTATAGTTTGCTTGTTCATATCACAAATGTGGTCTAGTTTGCTTGTTGATGTCACAAATGTGGTATAGTTTGCTTGTTCATATCACAAATGTGGTCTAGTTTGCTTGTTGATATCACAAATGTGGTCTAGTTTGCTTGTTGATATCACAAATGTGGTCTAGTTTGCTTGTTGATATCACAAATGTGGTCTAGTTTGCTTGTTGATATCACAAATGTGGTCTAGTTTGCTTGTTGATATCACAAATGTGGTCTAGTTTGCTTGTTGATATCACAAATGTGGTCTAGTTTGCTTGTTGATATCACAAATGTGGTCTAGTTTGCTTGTTGATATCACAAATGTGGTCTAGTTTGCTTGTTGATATCACAAATGTGGTCTAGTTTGCTTGTTGATATCACAAATGTGGTCTAGTTTGCTTGTTGATATCACAAATGTGGTCTAGTTTGCTTGTTGATATCACAAATGTGGTCTAGTTTGCTTGTTGATATCACAAATGTGGTCTAGTTTGCTTGTTGATATCACAAATGTGGTCTAGTTTGCTTGTTGATATCACAAATGTGGTCTAGTTTGCTTGTTGATATCACAAATGTGGTCTAGTTTGCTTGTTGATATCACAAATGTGGTCTAGTTTGCTTGTTGATATCACAAATGTGGTCTAGTTTGCTTGTTGATATCACAAATGTGGTCTAGTTTGCTTGTTGATATCACAAATGTGGTCTAGTTTGCTTGTTGATATCACAAATGTGGTCTAGTTTGCTTGTTGATATCACAAATGTGGTCTAGTTTGCTTGTTGATATCACAAATGTGGTCTAGTTTGCTTGTTGATATCACAAATGTGGTCTAGTTTGCTTGTTGATATCACAAATGTGGTCTAGTTTGCTTGTTGATATCACAAATGTGGTCTAGTTTGCTTGTTGATATCACAAATGTGGTCTAGTTTGCTTGTTGATATCACAAATGTGGTCTAGTTTGCTTGTTGATATCACAAATGTGGTCTAGTTTGCTTGTTGATATCACAAATGTGGTCTAGTTTGCTTGTTGATATCACAAATGTGGTCTAGTTTGCTTGTTGATATCACAAATGTGGTCTAGTTTGCTTGTTGATATCACAAATGTGGTCTAGTTTGCTTGTTGATATCACAAATGTGGTCTAGTTTGCTTGTTGATATCACAAATGTGGTCTAGTTTGCTTGTTCATATCACAAATGTGGTCTAGTTTGCTTGTTGATATCACAAATGTGGTCTAGTTTGCTTGTTCATATCACAAATGTGGTCTAGTTTGCTTGTTGATATCACAAATGTGGTCTTGTTTGCTTGTTGATATCACAAATGTGGTCTAGTTTGCTTGTTGATATCACAAATGTGGTATAGTTTGCTTGTTGATATCACAAATGTGGTCTAGTTTGCTTGTTGATATCACAAATGTGGTATAGTTTGCTTGTTGATATCACAAATGTCGTCTAGTTTGCTTGTTGATATCACAAATGTGGTCTAGTTTGCTTGTTGATATCACAAATGTCGTCTAGTTTGCTTGTTGATATCACAAATGTGGTCTAGTTTGCTTGTTGATATCACAGATGTGGTCTAGTTCGCTTGTTGGTATCACAAATGTGGTCTAGTTTGCTTGTTCATATCACAAATGTGGTCTAGTTTGCTTGTTGATATCACAAATGTGGTCTAGTTTGCTTGTTGATATCACAAATGTGGTCTAGTTTGCTTGTTGATATCACAAATGTGGTCTAGTTTGCTTGTTGATATCACAAATGTGGTCTAGTTTGCTTGTTGATATCACAAATGTGGTCTAGTTTGCTTGTTGATATCACAAATGTGGTCTAGTTTGCTTGTTGATATCACAAATGTGGTCTAGTTTGCTTGTTGATATCACAAATGTGGTCTAGTTTGCTTGTTGATATCACAAATGTGGTCTAGTTTGCTTGTTGATATCACAAATGTGGTCTAGTTTGCTTGTTGATATCACAAATGTGGTCTAGTTTGCTTGTTGATATCACAAATGTGGTCTAGTTTGCTTGTTGATATCACAAATGTGGTCTAGTTTGCTTGTTGATATCACAAATGTGGTCTAGTTTGCTTGTTGATATCACAAATGTGGTCTAGTTTGCTTGTTGATATCACAAATGTGGTCTAGTTTGCTTGTTGATATCACAAATGTGGTCTAGTTTGCTTGTTGATATCACAAATGTGGTCTAGTTTGCTTGTTGATATCACAAATGTGGTCTAGTTTGCTTGTTGATATCACAAATGTGGTCTAGTTTGCTTGTTGATATCACAAATGTGGTCTAGTTTGCTTGTTGATATCACAAATGTGGTCTAGTTTGCTTGTTGATATCACAAATGTGGTCTAGTTTGCTTGTTGATATCACAAATGTGGTCTAGTTTGCTTGTTGATATCACAAATGTGGTCTAGTTTGCTTGTTGATATCACAAATGTGGTCTAGTTTGCTTGTTGATATCACAAATGTGGTCTAGTTTGCTTGTTGATATCACAAATGTGGTCTAGTTTGCTTGTTGATATCACAAATGTGGTCTAGTTTGCTTGTTGATATCACAAATGTGGTCTAGTTTGCTTGTTGATATCACAAATGTGGTCTAGTTTGCTTGTTGATATCACAAATGTGGTCTAGTTTGCTTGTTGATATCACAAATGTGGTCTAGTTTGCTTGTTGATATCACAAATGTGGTCTAGTTTGCTTGTTGATATCACAAATGTGGTCTAGTTTGCTTGTTGATATCACAAATGTGGTCTAGTTTGCTTGTTGATATCACAAATGTGGTCTAGTTTGCTTGTTGATATCACAAATGTGGTCTAGTTTGCTTGTTGATATCACAAATGTGGTCTAGTTTGCTTGTTGATATCACAAATGTGGTCTAGTTTGCTTGTTGATATCACAAATGTGGTCTAGTTTGCTTGTTGATATCACAAATGTGGTTTAGTTTGCTTGTTGATATCACAAATGTGCTCTAGTTTTCTTGTTGATATCACAAATGTGGTCTAGTTTGCTTGTTGATATCACAAATGTGGTCTAGTTTGCTTGTTGGTATCACAAATGTGGTCTAGTTTGCTTGTTGATATCACAAATGTGGTCTAGTTTGCTTGTTCATATCACAAATGTGGTCTAGTTTTCTTGTTGATACCACAAATGTCGTCTAGTTTGCTTGTTGATATCACAAATGTGGTATAGTTTGCTTGTTGATATCACAAATGTCGTCTAGTTTTCTTGTTGATATCACAAATGTGGTCTAGTTTGCTTGTTGATATCACAAATGTGGTCTAGTTCGCTTGTTGGTATCACAAATGTGGTCTAGTTTGCTTGTTCATATCACAAATGTGGTCTAGTTTGCTTGTTCATATCACAAATGTGGTCTAGTTTGCTTGTTGATATCACAAATGTGGTCTAGTTTGCTTGTTCATATCACAAATGTGGTCTAGTTTGCTTGTTGATATCACAAATGTGGTCTAGTTTGCTTGTTGATATCACAAATGTGGTCTAGTTTGCTTGTTGATATCACAAATGTGGTCTAGTTTGCTTGTTGATATCACAAATGTGGTCTAGTTTGCTTGTTGATATCACAAATGTGGTCTAGTTTGCTTGTTGATATCACAAATGTGGTCTAGTTTGCTTGTTGATATCACAAATGTGGTCTAGTTTGCTTGTTGATATCACAAATGTGGTCTAGTTTGCTTGTTGATATCACAAATGTGGTCTAGTTTGCTTGTTGATATCACAAATGTGGTCTAGTTTGCTTGTTGATATCACAAATGTGGTCTAGTTTGCTTGTTGATATCACAAATGTGGTCTAGTTTGCTTGTTGATATCACAAATGTGGTCTAGTTTGCTTGTTGATATCACAAATGTGGTCTAGTTTGCTTGTTGATATCACAAATGTGGTCTAGTTTGCTTGTTGATATCACAAATGTGGTCTAGTTTGCTTGTTGATATCACAAATGTGGTCTAGTTTGCTTGTTGATATCACAAATGTGGTCTAGTTTGCTTGTTGATATCACAAATGTGGTCTAGTTTGCTTGTTGATATCACAAATGTGGTCTAGTTTGCTTGTTGATATCACAAATGTGGTCTAGTTTGCTTGTTGATATCACAAATGTGGTCTAGTTTGCTTGTTGATATCACAAATGTGGTCTAGTTTGCTTGTTGATATCACAAATGTGGTCTAGTTTGCTTGTTGATATCACAAATGTGGTCTAGTTTGCTTGTTGATATCACAAATGTGGTCTAGTTTGCTTGTTGATATCACAAATGTGGTCTAGTTTGCTTGTTGATATCACAAATGTGGTCTAGTTTGCTTGTTGATATCACAAATGTGGTCTAGTTTGCTTGTTGATATCACAAATGTGGTCTAGTTTGCTTGTTGATATCACAAATGTGGTCTAGTTTGCTTGTTGATATCACAAATGTGGTCTAGTTTGCTTGTTGATATCACAAATGTGGTCTAGTTTGCTTGTTGATATCACAAATGTGGTCTAGTTTGCTTGTTGATATCACAAATGTGGTCTAGTTTGCTTGTTGATATCACAAATGTGGTCTAGTTTGCTTGTTGATATCACAAATGTGGTCTAGTTTGCTTGTTGATATCACAAATGTGGTCTAGTTTGCTTGTTGATATCACAAATGTGGTCTAGTTTGCTTGTTGATATCACAAATGTGGTCTAGTTTGCTTGTTGATATCACAAATGTGGTCTAGTTTGCTTGTTCATATCACAAATGTTGTCTAGTTTGCTTTTTGATATCACAAATGTGGTCTAGTTTGCTTGTTGATATCACAAATGTGGTCTAGTTTGCTTGTTGATATCACAAATGTGGAATAGTTTGCTTGTTCATATCACAAATGTGGTCTAGTTTGCTTGTTGATATCACAAATGTGGTCTAGTTTGCTTGTTGATATCACAAATGTGGTCTAGTTTGCTTGTTCATATCACAAATGTGGTCTAGTTTTCTTGTTGATATCACAAATGTCGTCTAGTTTGCTTGTTGATATCACAAATGTGGTATAGTTTGCTTGTTGATATCACAAATGTCGTCTAGTTTGCTTGTTGATATCACAAATGTGGTCTAGTTTGCTTGTTGATATCACAGATGTGGTCTAGTTCGCTTGTTGGTATCACAAATGTGGTCTAGTTTGCTTGTTCATATCACAAATGTGGTCTAGTTTGCTTGTTGATATCACAAATGTGGTCTAGTTTGCTTGTTGATATCACAAATGTGGTCTAGTTTGCTTGTTCATATCACAAATGTGGTCTAGTTTGCTTGTTGATATCACAAATGTGGTCTAGTTTGCTTGTTGATATCACAAATGTGGTCTAGTTTGCTTGTTGATATCACAAATGTGGTCTAGTTTGCTTGTTGATATCACAAATGTGGTCTAGTTTGCTTGTTGATATCACAAATGTGGTCTAGTTTGCTTGTTGATATCACAAATGTGGTCTAGTTTGCTTGTTGATATCACAAATGTGGTCTAGTTTGCTTGTTGATATCACAAATGTGGTCTAGTTTGCTTGTTGATATCACAAATGTGGTCTAGTTTGCTTGTTGATATCACAAATGTGGTCTAGTTTGCTTGTTGATATCACAAATGTGGTCTAGTTTGCTTGTTGATATCACAAATGTGGTCTAGTTTGCTTGTTGATATCACAAATGTGGTCTAGTTTGCTTGTTGATATCACAAATGTGGTCTAGTTTGCTTGTTGATATCACAAATGTGGTCTAGTTTGCTTGTTGATATCACAAATGTGGTCTAGTTTGCTTGTTGATATCACAAATGTGGTCTAGTTTGCTTGTTGATATCACAAATGTGGTCTAGTTTGCTTGTTGATATCACAAATGTGGTCTAGTTTGCTTGTTGATATCACAAATGTGGTCTAGTTTGCTTGTTGATATCACAAATGTGGTCTAGTTTGCTTGTTGATATCACAAATGTGGTCTAGTTTGCTTGTTGATATCACAAATGTGGTCTAGTTTGCTTGTTGATATCACAAATGTGGTCTAGTTTGCTTGTTGATATCACAAATGTGGTCTAGTTTGCTTGTTGATATCACAAATGTGGTCTAGTTTGCTTGTTGATATCACAAATGTGGTCTAGTTTGCTTGTTGATATCACAAATGTGGTCTAGTTTGCTTGTTGATATCACAAATGTGGTCTAGTTTGCTTGTTGATATCACAAATGTGGTCTAGTTTGCTTGTTGATATCACAAATGTGGTCTAGTTTGCTTGTTGATATCACAAATGTGGTCTAGTTTGCTTGTTGATATCACAAATGTGGTCTAGTTTGCTTGTTGATATCACAAATGTGGTCTAGTTTGCTTGTTGATATCACAAATGTGGTCTAGTTTGCTTGTTGATATCACAAATGTGGTCTAGTTTGCTTGTTGATATCACAAATGTGGTCTAGTTTGCTTGTTGATATCACAAATGTGGTCTAGTTTGCTTGTTGATATCACAAATGTGGTCTAGTTTGCTTGTTCATATCACAAATGTGGTCTAGTTTGCTTGTTGATATCACAAATGTGGTATAGTTTGCTTGTTCATATCACAAATGTGGTCTAGTTTGCTTGTTGATATCACAAATGTGGTCTAGTTTGCTTGTTGATATCACAAATGTGGTCTAGTTTGCTTGTTTATATCACAAATGTGGTCTAGTTTGCTTGTTGATATCACAAATGTCGTCTAGTTTGCTTGTTGATATCACAAATGTGGTCTAGTTTGCTTGTTGATATCACAAATGTGGTCTAGTTTGCTTGTTGATATCACAAATGTCGTCTAGTATGCTTGTTGATATCACAAATGTGGTCTAGTTTGCTTGTTGATATCACAAATGTGGTCTAGTTTGCTTGTTGATATCACAAATGTCGTCTAGTTTGCTTGTTGATATCACAAATGTGGTCTAGTTTGCTTGTTGATATCACAAATGTGGTCTAGTTTGCTTGTTCATATCACAAATGTGGTCTAGTTTGCTTGTTGATATCACAAATGTGGTCTAGATTGCTTGTTGATATCACAAATGTGGTCTAGTTTCTTCTTTGCATACTGGTTTTCAGTCCTTTTGTAGCGTATTCTCATGAACAAAATCTTAAGGCAGATCAATTGTGTAAACAATATAACTATCTAACGGTACATACCACTCGTTCTTAACAACATCAGCACCTCAGAGTTCATCTATTGTCAAGCAACTTCCATCGCTAGAGTCTGTCTTAGTTACAGACTTCGCACAAAAAGATTCAGAGTCTGTGTTAGTATTCCCAGATATCCAACTTCAATTATATTTATGTCAGCTACTGAGGACCACTTCCCGATTTTACCGGTAATAGAACCTAAAAAACCAAACTATTTCCTCCATCAACCTTCTCGGAAGATTTGACCTTTCTCTTGTTTGTTGTTCCAGAGCATTCTATCTGACACCTGGGAGTTACCTTTCACCTCAAAATATTACGCAAAGGCCGACAGCGTTATTTGTATGAACAGCTTTGCTCACCCAATGTAAGGCACACTCGAGTTCTGGCAGACACACTGGAGTCCTATGAGACACACTTAGTTCTTTTAGACACACTCGACAGAAACACTGGAGTCCTGTCAGACACATTTAAGTCCTGTAAGACTCACTTGACAGAAACACTTGAGTCCTGTCAGACACATTAAAGTCCTGTAAGACACACTTGACAGAAACACTGGAGTCCTGTCAGACACATTTAAGTCCTGTAAGACTCACTTGACAGAAACACTGGAGTCCTGTCAGACACATTTAAGTCCTGTAAGACTCACTTGAGTCCTGTCACATACTGAATCTTTAACAAATATATACTAATGCCGTAATTTAAACCAATAAAAATTAGGAATAAATAATAAAACAAATTAACTTACAAATAAAAATAATTATTGGTTGAATCATTCAGGTCAGTGACCCTAAATGCCCACTAACATCTCAATTATTTCACTCCGATTAAGTGCAAATTGATGCCAAATTAAATTCCAGTATGCACCAAAATTCTTTTTTCTGCAAATTGAATTTATGAAATATTTATAGGACCCGTACACCAACCAATTTCTCCTCTCTCTCCTCCCGATTAGAGTGACAGTACCACTAGTAAGGCTGCGGGAGATGTCTTAGTCATTCGTCCCTCTAGCAACGCCTCTGAATAGGTATATCTTTTTAAATAGAAGTTTTGTCTTCCCTCCCCCCACCCCCCTTTCAAACCAAGCGTCCAAACCTGGCCACGCTACTGGTTGCAAATGGCAGAAGTTCAGGGTTAGACTTGGCCATCAACGAGCTGATAAACAATGGCTAAGGTTAAGATGTCCTAGATTTCAGATGCAGCTAGACATGAAGGGGCGTTCAAGACGAGTGAACATAAATGTATTTATACATANTTTAATATAAATTAGATGGAATTCTCATAGGATGGTTTATGTTTAAAGCGGACCCGTCTTGCATAAATGTGCAAATGTCTTCATAATCTCGTCCTTCGCATGACCTTTTAGTAACTTTATAGTCGTCATCGAAATAGGTATGGAAAGTCATAAATATGTATGTATATGTATATATATATATATATATATGTATATGTATATGAGAGAGAGAGAGAGATATGGATATGAGCATTCAAGTGTTCCTAAAACAGTTTAGCGAGTTAGATACATGATAAGAACATCACAGAATAGTGTTATCTCTATCTCTCTCTCACGTGAAGTTTTTTTCTCGGGAATAGGAGGGGGTGGGGGTGGCCCCCCGGAGGAAATCTACCCCTCCCCTAGGGAAATAATTTGGTCAACATTAATGCTGGACTAAATACCAGTATAAAATATACAAGATATAAATAAATAAATGCAATGTATAAATTAAAAAAGTATAAAGAAATACCAGTATACAAATAATGTGTATCATTAAATATATATGTATAGATACAATGTATAAATAAATATAATATATAACTAAATACAATATACATGTTATTTATATTATAGATAAAATTAAAGAGTAACAGCGAATTTTAAAGGTGAATACCTTGTACTGGTTATGTTAAGTACCGTGTACTTTATGCTAAGTACATTGCACTTGTTATGTTTAGCCCCTTGAACTGGTTATGGTGAGTACCAATCCCTTGTTATGGGGAGTACCAAGCAATTGTTATGGTGAGTACCAATCCCTTGATATGGTGAGTACCAATCCCTTGTTGTGGTGAGTACCAATCATTTTTTATGGTGATCACCTTGCAATTTTTGTGATGGGTACCAAGCACTTGTTATGGTGAGTAAATTGCACTTGTTATGTTTAGTACCAAGCACTTGTTATTGTGAGTACCAAGCACTTGTTATGGTGAGTACCTTGCACTTGTTATGGTGATCACATTGCACTTGTTATGGTGAGTACCTAGCACAAGTTATGGTGAGTACATTGTTTTTGTTATGGCGATCACCTGGCACTTGTTATGAGTACCTTAAACTGGTTATGGTGAGAATAAAGCACTTGTTATGATGAGTACCAAGCACTTTTATGGTGAGTACCTTGCACTTGTTATGTTGTGTACATTGAACTGGTTATGGTGAGTACCAAGCACTTGTTATGGTGAGTACTTTGCACTTGTTATGTTGATTACCTTGAATTGGTTATGGTGAGTACCAAGCACTTGTTTTGTTGAGTACCAAGCACTAGTTATCGTGAGTACCAAGCACTTGTTATGGCGAGTACCTAGCACTGCTTATCGTTAGTGGAATAGCTCAACCAAGGAAGTGTCTATTGGTCGAGATGTTTAATGATCCGTTCTCGCAGCATTCTAATTAAAAGATATTGAAAGTTCAACTCCCTCAATCTAAAATGAACAATTATTTTTATTTTGAAAAAGTGCTTGGGATTTATGAAAAATTAATCATCTGTTTAAGACGGTGTTATGGACCATTAATTGTAATGATTTTGTTTCAATGATCAGTGTTCTCAAAAGCCGTACTGCTTTATTTTAAAAGAGACACCAAGTCTTGACACTCTGTTAAATGGGATGTCTATTTTTTTATTGCTAAAAAACAATAAATTTGTAATACATAAACTAAAACAAACTTTGAAATATTTTAATCTTGATAAATGTTATCAAGTATTTGATTTACTAACTGAGGTAAGCCAGCAATGACAACATCGTGTGTTGCACTTCAGCGGTCTCTAGTGTTTTGCTCTTAGGCAATTTATCAGGTGAGTCAGAATAAGACAATTGTTTTTGCTTATGAAATTAATAGAGAACCTTTTGGTTCAATTTGTCAGGTATAGAACACAAAAATTTGGCGCAGATCAAAATTGTCAAAATTGTTCAAATATGCTGTATATTCATAAACTTGCATATTTTGACCAGTACAAATTTCAACTTAAAGTTGGTCAATAAAAAAATGTATCTTTTGACCAGTACAAACTGCAACTTAAAGTTGGTCAACAAAAAGTTGTATCTTTTGACCAGTACAAACTTCAACTTAAAGTTGGTCAACAAAAAGTTGTATCTTTTGACCAGTACAAACTGCAACTTAAAGTTGGTCAACAAAAAGTTGTATCTTTTGACCAGTACAAACTGCAACTTAAAGTTGGTCAACAAAAAGTTGTATCTTTTGACCAGTACAAACTGCAACTTAAAGTTGGTCAACAAAAAGTTGTATCTTTTGACCAGTACAAACTTCAACTTAAAGTTGGTCAACAAAAAGTTGTATCTTTTGACCAGTACAAACTGCAACAACAAAAGTCCCCATTCCGTTTCAAGTGCGGGCGACTTTTGGTCGGCCAAATGAGGACAAGAACTTGGAGAGGGAACCACGCGAGAGATAAAACCACGACACGAGACCTGATGATTAGAATCACGTGACGGGAATATTAGGGTCACATATTTGACCCCGTGGACCAAAGACGTATTTTACGGGTGTCCAGTGAGGGTATTGATCGAGGTGCTTCTAGTCTGTTGAGTTGTTTTCATAGCTTCATGTTTCAGTACTGGAAAATTTGAGTACTTCCCGGAAAATGACTTCTATCTCACACCATGACAGGCTGGGAGTGTTGTCTGGAAATTGACGGTTAAATGATGATTCAGTGGCAAGATTAGATGCGTTGTGACCACTAAGTCAGTTAGGGACCACTAAGCCAGTTAGGGACAACTAAGTCAGTGTTAGGGGCCACCAAGTTAGTAAGGGACAACTAAGTCTGTGCTAGGGAGCACTGAGTCAGTGTTAAGGACCACTAAGTAAGTGTTAAGGACCACTAAGTCAGTATTAGAGTGTACTAATTAAACTTGGTACTTATTAAACTTGGCACTTATTATAGTTGGTACTTATTAAACTTGGTACTTATGCATCAAAGTAAATAATATTGAAGGCTTTTTTTTTAATCTAAAAATGTATATTTTATTTCTTTAAAGCATTTTGTCTCCTCTGTTCTGATACACATAAGACGCCACCTTGAACCCCAGGGGTTGGCTAGCATCCCAGGGGTTGGCTATCACACTTGGGTTTGGCTAGCAGCCCAGGAGTTTGCTATAACACCGGGGGTTGGCTAGCACCGCAGGGGTTGGCGAGCAGCCCTTGGAAAACCCAGCTCCAAGTTCTATTAGGAAAGTGTTAGCGTATGTGTAACATGTTGAAAAACTCTCTCTGAGATGTACAGAGTACTCTAAACAGTACAGCATTGCAATGACTTAGTAAACTTAATTGCAATAGAATACAACTAATCAGTACAGCATGTACAGCAAGTAAATCGTATATCTTGCATTTAGTATTAACAAAGATCTCACAATTTTTTATTTATTTTTAAAATGTTACTGCCTCTGAAAGAACGTTCGCTCACCACCTCCACCCTGACCCCCCAACCCCAGGTAAGTACCTGCTTGTAAATCAAGCCCTAATATAACCGACTTATGACTTATAAGAATCTACGAGGCCCTTTCATTGCTGCCCCTGAAATAATATTTATGACGTCATATAGGGGACCGATTATGAAATTGTTGACAAAATAATTCCCAGAGAATTTTACAAAGACGTCACAAACTAACAAGTAACGCTGAAAATCTTTACTAAATTTCGCCATCTTGGCAAGGTAACCTCAACGGAAAAAAGGGGTGGAGTGTGTGGGGGGGGGGGTTGATAGACAATTAAGTGAATTTTACTTCTGTCAGAGATAACACAATTTCCTAAACAATGTGAAATCTTCAATGACAAAGGGCAGAAATGTTCCTCGCTACACCAATCTAGCAAGCATATCTGGCCAACACATCTGGCCCGCATATCTGGCCAACACATCTGGCCCGCATATCTGGCCAACACATCTGGCCCGCATATCTGGCCAACACACCTGGCCCGCATATCTGGCCCGCATATCTGGCCCGCATAACTGGCCCGCATATCTGGCCAACACATCTGGCTAGCAAATCTAGCCCGCACATCTGGTTCGCTTATCTGGTCTGCATATCTGGCCGGCATATCTGGCCGGCATATCTGGCCAACAAATCCGGCCCGCACATCTGGTTCGCATATTTAGTCCGCATATCTGGCCGGCATTTCTGGTCAACAAATCTGGCCCGCACATCTAGTCCGCATATCTGGTCGGCATATCTGGCCAACAAATCCGGCCCGCACATCTGGTTCGCATATCTGGTCCGCATATCTGGCCGGCATATCTGGCCAACAAATCTGGCCCGCACATCTGGTCCGCATATCTGGCCGGCATATCTGGCCAACAAATCCAGCCCGCACATCTGGTCCGCATATCTTGCCTTCGTATCCGGCGCGCAATCTGGCTCCGTCAAGCGTTGTCCAACCAGTACGAGAATGCTTAGCTTTCCCAAACAATCTGCAAACGAAGTTTTTGTCTCGTGCAATGTCAAGAATGGTCGTCTTAGACTTACGACGGCGAGTACAGCACCTGCTGGACATGGTCTTTGCAACTTGTTAATACTCGATCCCCAGTCACGACAACTTACGTATGAACAAATGCTAGCCACCCCTGAGAGACCGGTGTCCAACAACTACCACCAAATCTTCATTAACACTACTGGGATTACGTTGTAACTGGAGATTTTCATCGTTGACAAATCCATAAACGCATTCAAGATGTGGGAGCTTCAGTGCTGTTACTTCTGGAACATGCAATATGTTGATTTCAGATCTGTTACTTATGACACATAGTGTATGTTAATTTCAGTGCAGTTATTTCTGGCACATACTGTCAACAGCAGTTATGTCCCCATTACAAAGCCAATAAAGATATCACGTTTTGGTGTAACATACTTGTAGTTTACACCCCAAAGGCGTATAGCACTTACCTGTATGGTACACCCCACTAGCCTTTATCACTTACATGTAGGTTACAACCCACGGGCCTATAGCACATACCTGGAGGTTGCTCTCCACTGGCCTATAGCACATACATGTACGTTAAACCCCATTGGTCTATTAGCACATACCTGTATGTTACACCCCACTGGCCTAGAACACTTACATGTGGATTACACCCCATGGTCAGTAGCACTTACCTGTGGTTATACTCCCTGATCAGCAGCATTTACCAGGGCTTTTACCCCCTGGTCAGCAGCACTTACCTCCCGCTTGGTTGTATTCAGAACTTACATCTTATTTGCCGTTGTTTCAGAAACATGTTGTCTAAGACATTGATTCCTTGACCCTGAGTCTATCTTTAGTTGGCTCTTTGTTGGTGGGATCCTATATTAAGTCGGGTTCCTATTGTATAATGGGTGTCCCCGTGGTGTAGGCAGGTTGCTGGCACTAGGGCAAATGAGCACAAAGAAAAGGACCCACTTACTGCAATCTAGGGCAAGCCGAATGCATCGTTCTATGGGACAAGCTGAATGCATCGTTCTATGAGACACGCTGAAAGCATCATTCTATCAGACAAGCTGAAAGCATCGCTCTATCAGGCAAGCTTAATGAATCATTCAACGAAGCAAGCTGAATGCATCGTTCTAAGAGGCAAGTTGAATGCATTTATCTATGAGGCAAGCTAAATGCATCGTTCTATGAGGCAAACTAAACGCATCGTTATATGAGGCAAGCTTGTAGAATCATTAAACGAGGCAAGTTAAATGCATCGTTCTATATCATTCTAAAGATTGATGCAAATAAAGTGTGCTTTTTAAGATGAGCCATTATTGAATAAATCAACCAAATGATTTGATTCTTGAAAATTCTTAAGTTCTAACGTTTCCAATGATGTGCAGCATAGCAATTAATGAAGACGAGTGGCACACAAGGAAAGTCAGGTCAGCTGACACCATAGGTGTCTCCAATTTTAAAGAAAGTTGTAGGGTGTCTCATTAATTGGTGTCTCATTCATGGGTGTCTCATTCATGTGTGTCTCATTCATGGGTGTCTCATTCATGGGTGTCTCATTCATGGGTGTCTCATTCATGGGTGTCTCTTCATGCGTGTCTCATTCATGGGTGTCTCATTCATGTGTGTTTCATTCATGGGTGTCTCATTCATGTGGTTCTCATTCATGGGTGTCTCATTCATGTGTGTCTCATTCATGTGTGTCTCTTTCATCGGTGTCTCATTCATGGGTGTCTCATTCATTTCAATTCACTCCCGCCTGTAAGTTACTGTATGTAATTACGTAAATGAAACGGAAGGTCATGTTTGTCTTAAGTGTTGACCTTTCTTCCCATGGAATATTGACTTACACCCACCCTGCGTGGACGACCTGGTGTACAATTACCTGATAGCTGCGTTCATTTGTAAGAGAAGTGCAGAGTTGGGGGGGGGGGGTAGAGGTTAAACTCAATCAAACCAACCATTCCTTGTACCCCTAGACGCGTTTCGTGTTGGCCATTCATCACCACGGTGGGGCTATCATGACGGGTGTATCATGCGGGGGGGGGGGCCTACCACGGTGGGGCTATCATGACGGGTGTATCATGGCGGGCCCACCACGGTGGGGCTATCATGACGGGCCTATCATGGCGGGCCTACCACGGTGGGGCTATCATGACGGGTGTATCATGGCGGGCCCACCACGGTGGGGCTATCATGACGGGCCTATCATGGCGGGCCCACCACGGTGGGGCTATCATGACGGGCCTATCATGGTGGGCCTATCATGACATGTATATCATGCCATACCTATCCTGACCATGCCTATCATTACATGCCTATCCTCACCATGCCTAACATGACATGCCTATCATAACATACCTATAATGACATGCCTATCATGACATGCCTATTGCTAGCATTTTTCTTGTTCATTCATATGTCATATATATGAGACCACTAGCAGCAGTGGTCCCGTTCTGTTGCAGGCAAGACAGACAAGAAAAGCATATGTTGGAGTGTCATGTTTTATAGTTGAAATAAGCAACACCCTTAACAGAGCCAAATGACATCTTCACTACAACACCCTTAACAGAGCCAAATGACATATTCCCTACAACACCCTTAACAGAGCCAAATGACATCTTCTTTACAACACCCTTAACAGAGCCAAATGACATCTTCACTAAAACGCCCTGAATAGAACCCAATGACATCTTCACTTAACAGAGCCAAATAACATCTTCACTACAACACCCTTAACAGAGCCAAATGACATCTTCCCTACAACACCCTTAACAGAGCCAAATGACATCTTCTTTACAACACCCTTAACAGAGCCAAATGACATCTTCACTAAAACACTCTGAATAGAACCCAATGACATCTTCACTAAAACACCCTGAAAAGAGCCAAATGACATCTTCACTACAACACCCTTAACAGGGCCAAATGACATCTACACTACAACACACTGAAAAGAGCCAAATGAAATATTCACTACAACATCCTGAACAGAACCCAATGACATCTTCACTACAACACCCTTAACAGAGCCAAATGACATCTTCACTACAACACCCTCAACAGAACCCAATGACATCTTCACTACAACACCCTTAACAGAGCAAAATGACATCTTCACTACAACACCCTGAAAAGAGCCAAATGACATCCACTCTACAACACCCTGAAAAGAGCCAAATGACATCCACTCTACAACACCCTAAACATGGCCATATGACATCATCCAAAAAGCCCATTTCTGCAACAGTCTTAAGCTAACAGCGTTGTTCACACATGGCGCCAGCTGTTTCGGGTTTATGTTTGTGGGGCTATGCTAAAGTGATTGTTTATCTCAGATAATAGATCGATCATTAACGTCTAACCGGACCACTGCAGTGCGAGAGATTTTTTTCAGGCCAAACTTTTCAATGGTCATATTTTGCATTAATGGTGTGAGGGGTAGGGGATCTGAAGGGGTTGGGGATCTGAAGGGGGTTGGGGATCTAAACGAGTAGAAGATCTTAAGGGGTAGAAGATCTGAAGCGGTTGGGGACAATGTATCTAAAAAATAGTGGGAAGTGGGAACATCTGAATGGTATGGAGAGCCTCTGAACAGGGAGAGCGGGCGAGCTTCTGAACTTTGGGATCTTATGAAATTGTGGAGCATCTGAAAGATTGGGTAGTGTGTCTTAAATTTATGGTAGTTCATAATAAATGTATGGTAGTTATATTAACTGTGTGGTAGTGTATATTAATTTAGGAGTAAAGTATATTAACTGTGTGGTAGTACATATTAAATGTGGGGTAGTGTATATTAACTGTGTGGTAGTACATATTAAATGTGAGGTAGTGTATATTAACTGTGTGGTAGTGCATATTAAATGTGGGGTAGTGTATATTAACTGTGTGGTAGTACATATTAAATGTGGGGTAGTGTATATTAACTGTGTGATAGTGCATATTAAATGTGGGGTAGTGTATGTTAACTGTGTGGTAGTGCATATTAAATGTGGGGTAGTGTATATTAACTGTGTGGTAGTGCATATTTAATGTGGGGTAGTGTATGTTAACTGTGTGGTAGTGCATATTAAATGTTGGGTAGTGTATATTAACTGTGTGGTAGTGCATATTTAATGTGGGGTAGTGTATATTAACTGTGTGGTAGTGCATATTTAATGTGGGTAGTGTATATTAACTGTGTGGTAGTGCATATTTAATGTGGGGAAGTGTATATTAATTGTGTGGTAGTGCATATTTAATGTGGGGTAGTGTATATTAACTGAGTGATAGAGCTTATTAAATATGGTGTAGTGTATATTAACTGTGTGGTAGTGCAATCAAAAAGTGGAGAATTTGAAACGTGGATGCAAATGCACGTTGGAAACTTCTGAAATTCACACCGCTTGGCACCAGTATTAACCCTTAGCGAGATTGTAGTTTACGTTGACATTACCAAATTACCAGATTGTTTCGTACACCAACTTTACCCCATTACCAAAATATGTCGTAAACTGATATTACCCCATTACCAGATTGTGTCCTTCTCCGATATTACCGCATTAACAGATTGTGTCGTAAATTGACATTCCTCCATTACCAGACTGTGTCGTAAACTAACATTACACCATTACCAGATGGAATCGTAAACTGACATTACCCCATGATCAGATTGTGTCTTAGACTTACATTCCCTACAAAAGAGCTCACCAAGCTGCTCCCCTAGCCATATCACTGTGTTCATTCATCTTCTCACTTGAATCATTTCAGCTCACTTTATTTATCCAGCCATCTACTTCACTACGTGACAAACCTCGACACATCACTTACCCCCAACCCTGTCAGTTCGCCGGCTACCCCCAACCCTGTCAGTTCGCGGGCTACCCCTTTCAAACAGCTATGAAGCGCGCGCGAGCTTCGCGTGACGTATTGCCCCAGAGCAAGCACCAACTGTCTTCCAGTTCCTGAAATCTGTACTTTTCTTACCACAACTTGATCTATGTCACACTTGGCTAAGAGTGGAACAATGTGGCTGCAGCCGCGTGACTTACTTGTCAACATTTGTTCAGTTCACATGGAATACTAGTCGGATTTTATTGATGAGAAAAGTAAATTGTGATAAAATGATAATTTTTTCTAATTTTCTTTTTCGTTACGACTTGGTTACAAAATACTACATAAAGTTACACCATGCTACGTATAGCTACACAATGCTGCACTCTATCTGTTGATCAAGCTGGACAGAGTGTGGTTTTATTCATTAAAATCGGCTAGCTGTTACGTCACAAAGGGTGAGTAGGCGTCTTGTTACAATTGTTTTATTTAGGAGAGTTTAACATTAAAGTAGATATCCGATTTAGTTTATGTATTTTTTAAAAAGTTGTGCTGTCTTGCTGTTGCTTTTTGACATTAGAAATATGTGCAAGCCCGCAAACTTTCAGTTTGTTTTTGACATTTTAACATGAGATATCTAGGATCACTGGCTACTTAATGTTAAGTTTCCAGACAAATTTATTCTGCCTAGTATTATTTTGGCTCATCAAAACTGGGGTTTTTTTTTGTAATAGATGGGGTAGGGTGGTTACATCACAAGTATCCCTCTCTATGTGCACAGATTAAAGCTCGGCCAGAAAGGTAGTGCATTTTAAATGTGTGGTAGTGCATATTCACACTGAAATATATCTATCAATGTTACCAAAATCTTTCTTCTCTCTACAGTAAGACTAAATAAATAGATTCATATAAAAGATGTTTCATTAATTTGCTGTGGATTAGCAAATTGGGATATCATCTTAACCTTTGTCCCAAACAATTTGAATTAGGATATCATCCTCTAATGTATTGCAATCAACTTGAATTACGATATCATCCTCTCATGTTTTGTAATCAACTTGAATTAGGATATCATCCTCTCACGTATTGTAATCAACTTGAGCCCATGTCATTTGTTGTCTGCACGCTGTGTCAACAGCAGACGGCTTCTCTACCCCAACAGCTGAACTTGCACGTCCTTAAGTTAAAAACAATTTTAGCACGTTATGTCGCACAAGGCACAGGACTTACAGTTTTTGAGGCCCCCAGGGCTTGGGACATGTGAAGCTCAGTGCTCCTATCTTTACATTGAATCTATCCAGGAATAATACAGGGCTTGCTGGCTGTCAACTGATTCACAAATGATGCGTTCCCACTTACAAAAGTATGTCTACTATCCAATCAAAACAAGGAAATAACATTTATAATTTAGCTGCCTTAGTCAGAAATCTGATATATATTTTTTTTCACCTTCTCTTGAGTACGATCTGGGTTGTGATTTTGTAACATTAACTTTGTCCCTCACAGTGACACAATACGGCTACTCTTATTTTGTTATTTCTTTTTAGTACATCTTTAATGAAGTTTTATGGAGCTAATTTAATGTGATAGTATCAAATAAATTGTTGTTTTGGTGTTGGCGATTTCTGGTCAATTCTATCGTTTTATATTGGCGATTTCTGGTCAATGCTATCATATTATATGGGCGATTTCTGGTCAATTATATTACATTGTATTAGCCATTTCTGGTCAAATCTATCATTTTATATTGGTGATTTCTGGTCAATTCTATCATATTATATTGGCCATTTCTGGTCAATTTTATCGTATTATATGGGTGATTTCTGGTCAATTCCATCACATTGTATTAGCCATTTCTGGTCCAATCTATCGTTTTATATTGGTGAATTCTGGTCAATTCTATCATATTATATGGGTGATTTCTGGTCAATTCTATAAAAATATATTGATTACTTCCGTTCAATTCTTTCTTGTGTTTATTGATTTAAAACTGCTGGAACTGGTCAGCTGTTTGCTAACTTTCTAAAATGAAACATGATGCTACAATGTTTAACTTTCAGCATCACATTATTTGATCTCAACTAGATTTAGTTATAGAATTGTCATCAATATATTGCAATGGTGGAGTCGAAATACCTCATCTCTAAAACAACAACGAAAATTCTCCTGTTTAAAATATGACGATTCCAAAATTGTTGAAAAGGATCTAAAATTGTTGCACTAGTTTCTAACATTGTTTGAAAAGAATCTATAATTGTTGCACTAGTTTCTAACATTGTTGAAAAGGATCTTAAATTGTTTCACTACTTTCTAACATTGTTTGAAAAGAATCTAAAATTGTTTCACTAGTTTCTAACATTGTTTGAAAAGAATCTAAAATTGTTGCACTAGTTTCTAACATTGTTTGAAAAGAATCTATAATTGTTGCACTAGTTTCTAACATTGTTGAAAAGGATCTTAAATTGTTTCACTACTTTCTAACATTGTTTGAAAAGAATCTAAAATTGTTTCACTAGTTTCTAATATCGTTTGAAAAGAATCTAAAATTGTTTCACTAGTTTCTAATATCGTTTGAAAAGAATCTAAAATTGTTTCACTAGTTTCTAACATTGTTGAAAAAGGATCTAAAATTGTTTCACTAGTTTCTAACATTGTTTGAAAAGAATCTAAAATTGTTTCACTAGTTTCTAATATCGTTTGAAAAGAATCTAAAATTGTTTCACTAGTTTTTAATATCGTTTGAAAAGAATCTAAAATTGTTTCACTAGTTTCTAACATTGTTTGAAAAGAATCTAAAATTGTTTCACTAGTTTCTAACATTGTTTGAAAAGAATCTAAAACTTTTTCACTAGTTTCTAACATCGTTTGAAAATAATCTAAAATTGTTTCACTAGTTTCTAACATTGTTTTATTAAACTAAGACAATGATATTTGCAATGCTACCCAAACTTCTGGATAAATTATGAAGGTTCTCATATTTTATTTTTCGAAGCTCCTAAAATACGATTGAGCCAAATGGTCCTTAAAATGTTACTGTTACTAATGGTCCTAAAAATTGTGACTGCTCCAAATGCTCCTAAAAATTCGACTGCTCCAAGTGCTCCCCTGTCACTCTACCCCTCAATCACTCTCTTCTAGATGGTATGTGATTCACAGATTAACTTAGAGAAGATGGTATGTGATTCACAGATTGACTGAGGGAAGATGGTATGTGATTCACAGATTGAATGATGGAAGATGGTATGTGATTCACAGATTGACTGAGGGAAGATGGTATGGGATTCACAGATTCACTGATGAAAGATGGTATGTGATTCACAGATTGACTGAGGGAAGATGGTATCTGATTCACAGATTGACTGAAGGAAGATGGTATGTGATTCACAGATTGACTGAGGGAAGATGGTATGTGATTCACCGATTGACTGAGGGAAGATGGTATGTGATTCACCGATTGACTGAAGGAAGATGGTATGTGATTCACAGATTGACTGAGGGAAGATGGTATGTGATTCACAGATTGACTGATGAAAGATGGTATGTGATTCACAGATTGACTGAGGGAAGATGGTATGTGATTCACAGATTGACTGATGGAAGATGGTATGTGATTCACAGATTGACTGATGACAGATGGTGTGTGATTCACAGATTGACTGAGGGAAGATGGTATGTGATTCACAGATTGACTGATTGAAGAGTGAACAATGACTTGAACTCACTTAAATTATCTCGCAACCCTTCGTCTCGACTCACATGATGCATTGGTAGACAGGCTGTCATCCCCCACCCCAATCCCCCACCCCAATCTCCCACCCCAATCCCCCACCCCAATCCCCCGCCCCAATCCCCCACCCCAATCCCCCACCCTCAAACTGATACACAAACCTGTCAGCATATGATACACAAACCTGTCAGCATATTGTCATCCCCCACCCCCATCCCCCACCCCAATCTCCCACCCCAACCCCCCACCCCAATCCCCCACCCCAATCCCCCACCCCAATCCCCCACCCTCAAACTGATACACAAACCTGTCAGCATATGATACACAAACCTGTCAGCATATGATACACAAACCTGTCAGCATATGATACACAAACCTGTCAGCATATTATACACAAACAAGACACCATTGATACACAAACCTGTCACCATATGATACACAAACTTGTCAGCATATGATACAAAAACCAGACACCATTGATACACAAACCTGTCAGCATATGATACACAAATCTGTCACTATATGATACACAAAACAGTCACCATCTGATACACAAACAAGACACCATTGATACACAAACATGTCACCATATTATACAAAAACTTGTCAGCATATAATTTAAAAACCAGACACCATTGATATACAAATCTGCAACTATATGATACACAAACCTGTCACCATATGATACACAAACAAGTCACCATATGATAAACAAACCAGTCACCATCTGATACACAAACCAGTCACCATATGATACACAAACCAGACACCATTGATACACAAACTAGTCAACATCTGATACACAAACCAGTCACCATATGATACACAAACCAGACACCATTGATACACAAACCTGTCACCATATGATACACAAACCTGTCACCATCTGATACATAAACCAGTAACCATATGATACACAAACTAGTCACCATTGATACACAAACCTGTCACCATCTGATTCTCAAACCAATCACAGCCCATCCACCAACCAGTCACCATCAACGACAGGCAAGCAAGCTTCCACGGGCTACGTTGTCCAACCAAGGCTTATCGCCAGCCAGGGTTTGCTGTGATAAATGCCCAATTAATGGCTCTGTCTCAAGTTCAACCTACCAGGTCAGTGTTGTTTCCTATTTGATAGCCATTGGTCGATTAATCTTGTTTAAAAATCGCAAGCAATCCCGGGCCAGTGGGGTTACAGCCTCAAATTGACAGGCCGGTTGGTCAACTTTAGCTTGCGCCTGTCATCTGTAATTAGCGAAAGGGTTCTATAGAGAAAAGTGGTTAAAAGGAATTTAATAAACATGGTAGCGGAATTAATGTTTTTTCGAACAAACATTACATTCATATGAAAAAAACATTAAATTCATAAGAACATTTATTAGAACAAACAGTACTTTCGTAAGAAAATACATTACATTTATAAGAAAAAATATTTAATTCATAAGAACAAACAGAACATTCTCAAGAATGAACATTACATCGAAAAGAACGAACATTACATTCATAAGAAAAAATATTTAATTCATTAGAACAGAAAATTATATTCATAAGAATAAACATTACATTTACAAGAACAAAATACTACATTAAAAAACATTACATTCACAAAAACAAAACAGTATATTCGTTGGAACAAACATTAATTCATGATAACAAAATATTACATTCATAAGAACAAATATTACATTCATAAGAACATAAAATTTAATTTATAATAACAAATATTACGTTCACAAGAATGAAACATTACATTCATAAGAAAAACACGTTACATTTTTAAGAACAATTCTTTTATCAGAACAAAAATAACTTTTATAAGAAAAAAACATTACATTCAAAAGAAAAAACATTACATTTATAAGAACAAACATTTCATTCATAAGAACAAACATTACATTCATAAGAACAAACTTTACATTCATAAGAACAAACATTACATTCAACAGAAAAAACATTACATTCATAAGAACAAACATTACATTCATAAGAACAAACATTACATTCATAATAACAAACATTACATTCAAAAGAAAAAATTACATTCATAAGAACAAACATTACATTCATAAGAACAAAGATTACATTCATAAGAACAAACATTACATTCATAAGAACAAAGATTACATTCATAAGAACAAACATTACATTCATAAGAACAAAGATTACATTCATAAGAACAAACATTACATTCAAAAGAAAAAAATTACATTCATAAGAACAAACATTACATTCAAAAGAACAAACATTACATTCATAAGAACAAACATTACATTCATAAGAACAAAGATTACATTCATAAGAACAAAGATTACATTCATAAGAACAAACATTACATTCATAAGAACAAACATTACATTCATAAGAACAAACATTAGATTGATAAGAACAAACATTACATTCATAAGAACAAACATTACATTCATAAGAACAAACATTACATTCATAAGAACAAAGATTACATTCATAAGAACAAACATTACATTCAAAAGAAAAAAATTACATTCATAAGAACAAACATTACATTCAAAAGAACAAACATTACATTCATAAGAACAAACATTACATTCATAAGAACAAAGATTACATTCATAAGAACAAAGATTACATTCATAAGAACAAACATTACATTCATAAGAACAAACATTACATTCATAAGAACAAACATTAGATTGATAAGAACAAACATTACATTCATAAGAACAAACATTACATTCATAAAAACGTCTGTATTAGACAGAAGGTTGAAACTGATATTATTATTATTATTATTATACGTGGTTTTATAAAGCGTGGTACCCCAGATCATCTGCACGTTCAATTATCTTTAATCAAAGATTCAATGTCTTTGTTTTAGTGACGTCACCATTTAAAAAAAAGGAGAATGATTTGTAACCCAACTTTCTATCAGCTAGGTGACCCACAGCTCTGATACATACATAAAGATGTCTACGTCATTGGGTAAAAGAACGGGCAAGGAAAACACATTGTTCAGTATAACATAAAATGTCAATTTACGTCGCATTAAATGATACCATTAAGTAGTCAAATGGTTAACAAAGCTAAGACTTCCCGGTTGAGTTGTCATTTATCTCAATCTGTCGTCTGCTCTAAACATTTGAGGTTTCTTTCCTTTCCAAGCAACACGTTTTCAAAAGCCCGACATTTTGAGATTTTTGGAGGAACAGTGGGACAAAGGACTGGGGGGGGGGAGTGATAGGCTATTGTGAAAATTTTCTACAAAATTATTCTAGACTTTTGTTTCAGCTAGCGAGTTCACTGAAAAACTTCGAATCTACATTCGGGCTCAAAACCCGACCGCTGGGAAACACTGGTGTAAAAGCTAACATCAAATTAACAAACTCTCAGTATGTCTCTATCTTTCAGGCTGTCTCTACATCTCAAGATGGCTCTACCTGTCAGAATGTCCATATGTCTCAGAATGTCACTATATGTCAAAAAGGACTCTACCTGTCAGGCTGTCTCTATCTGTTAGGATGCCTATATTTGTAAGGATGTATCTGTCTTTCAGGATGTCTTTATCTGTAAGGATGTCTCTATCTGTCAGGATGTCTCTACCTGTCAGGATGTCTTTATCTGTAAGGATGTCTCTATCTGTCAGGATGTCTCTACCTGTCAGGATGTCTTTATCTGTCAGGATGCCTCTACCTGTCAGGGTGTCTCTATTTGTTTGGATGTCTCTATCTGTCGTTCTTTCTATTTTTACCAGCTTCCATTCTGTCATCGAACTCTCCTCAAACCAATGGCATGCAATGTGTAGCATCTGTTTGTCAACTGAGTCTGCCATTAATTATTTTATCAAACTCTATGAAAGTATGCAACCATAAATATCCCCATCTCATCTACACCTATCCTCATCCGAACAAAACTCACCCCCAGCACGCGTCCACACATATTTCCATATCACCTCTATACATATCTTCATATAACATTAACACGTATCCCCACCTCATCTCCACACACATGTATCCATCTCACATCCACACATATCCCCACCTCATCTCCACACACATATCCCCACCTCATCTCCACACATATATCCCCACCTCACCTCCACACATATATCCACACCTCACCTCCACACACATATCCCCACCTCACCTCCACACATATATATCCCCCCCACACCTCCACACACATATCCCCACCTCACCTCCACACACATATCCCCACCACACCCCCACACACATCCCCCCCCCTCACCTCCACA
>CAXITT010000002.1:3395825-3404714 GCA_964033795.1 Lymnaea stagnalis | reverse complement strand
CACACACATATCCCCACCTCACCTCCACACATATATCCCCACCTCACCTCCACACACATATCCCCACCTCACCTCCACACACATATCCCCACCTCACCTCCACACACATATCCCCACCTCACCTCCAAACACATATCCCGACTACACATCCACACATATCCCCACCTCACCTCCACACATATATCCCCACCTCACCTCCACATACATATCCCCACTTCACCTCCACACACATATCCCCACCTCACCTCCACACATATATCCCCACCTCACCTCCATACATATATCCCCACCTCACCTCCACACATATATCCCCACCTCACCTCCACACACATATCCCCACCTCACCTCCACACACATATCCCCACCTACCCTCCACACACATATCCCCAACTCACATCCACACATATCCCCACCTCAACTCCACACACATATCCCCACCTCACCTCCACACACATATCCCCACCTCACCTCCACACACATATCCCCACCTCACCTCCACACACATATCCCCACCTCACCTCAACACACATATCCCCACTTCACCTCCACACATATATCCCCACCTCACCTCCACACACATATCCCCACCTCACCTACACACACATATCCCCACCTCACCTCCACACACATTTCCCACCTCACCTTCACACACATTTCCCACCTCACCTTCACACACATATCCCGACATCACATCCACACATAACCCCACATCACCTCCACACATATATCCCCACCTCACCTCCACATACATATCCCCAACTCACCTCCACACACATATCCCCACCTCACCTCCACACATATATCCCCACCTCACCTCCACACACATATCCCCACCTCACCTCCACACACATATCCCAACCTCACCTGCTCACATATATCCCCACCTCACTTCCACACATATATCCCCACCTCACCTCCACACACATATCCCCACCTCACCTCCACACACATATCCCCACCTCACCTCCACACACATATCCCCACCTCACCTCCACACACATATCCCCACCTCACCTCCACACACATATCCCCACCTCACCTCCACACACATATCCCCACCTCACCTCCACACACATATCCCCACCTCACCTCCACACACATATCCCCACCTCACCTCCACACACATATCCCCACCTCACCTCCACACACATATCCCCACCTCACCTCCACACACATATCCCCACCTCACCTCCACACACATATCCCCACCTCACCTCCACACACATATCCCCACCTCACCTCCACACACATATCCCCACCTCACCTCCACACACATATCCCCACCTCACCTCCACACACATATCCCCACCTCACCTCCACACACATATCCCCACCTCACCTCCACACACATATCCCCACCTCACCTCCACACACATATCCCCACCTCACCTCCACACACATATCCCCACCTCACCTCCACACACATATCCCCACCTCACCTCCACACACATATCCCCACCTCACCTCCACACACATATCCCCACCTCACCTCCACACACATATCCCCACCTCACCTCCACACACATATCCCCACCTCACCTCCACACACATATCCCCACCTCACCTCCACACACATATCCCCACCTCACCTCCACACACATATCCCCACCTCACCTCCACACACATATCCCCACCTCACCTCCACACACATATCCCCACCTCACCTCCACACACATATCCCCACCTCACCTCCACACACATATCCCCACCTCACCTCCACACACATATCCCCACCTCACCTCCACACATATATCCCCACCTCACCTCCACACACATATCCCCACCTCACCTCCACACACATATCCCCACCTCACCTCCACACACATATCCCCACCTCACCTCCACACACATATCCCCACATCACCTCAACACACATATCCCCACCTCACCTCTACACACATATCCCCACCTCACCTCCACACACATATCCCTACCTCACCTCCACACATATATCCCCACCTCACCTGCACACATATATCCCCACCTCACCTCCACACAAATATCCCCACCTCACCTCCACACATATATATTCTCACCTCACCTCCACACACATATCCCCACCTCACCTCCACACACATATCCCACCTAATCTCCACACATATATCCCCACCTCACCTCCACACACATATCCCCACCTCACCTCCACACATATATATTCCCACCTCACCTCCACACACATATCCCCACCTCACCTCCACACACATATCCCAACCTCATCTCCACACACATATCCACACCTCACCTCCACACATATATCCCCACCTCACCTCCACACACATATCCCCACCTCACCTCCACACACATATCCCAACCTCACCTGCTCACATATATCCCCACCTCACTTCCACACATATATCCCCACCTCACCTCCACACACATATCCCCACCTCACCTCCACACACATATCCCCACCTCACCTCCACACACATATCCCCACCTCACCTCCACACACATATCCCCACCTCACCTCCACACACATATCCCCACCTCACCTCCACACACATATCCCCACCTCACCTCCACACACATATCCCCACCTCACCTCCACACACATATCCCCACCTCACCTCCACACACATATCCCCACCTCACCTCCACACACATATCCCCACCTCACCTCCACACACATATCCCCACCTCACCTCCACACACATATCCCCACCTCACCTCCACACACATATCCCCACCTCACCTCCACACACATATCCCCACCTCACCTCCACACACATATCCCCACCTCACCTCCACACACATATCCCCACCTCACCTCCACACACATATCCCCACCTCACCTCCACACACATATCCCCACCTCACCTCCACACACATATCCCCACCTCACCTCCACACACATATCCCCACCTCACCTCCACACACATATCCCCACCTCACCTCCACACACATATCCCCACCTCACCTCCACACACATATCCCCACCTCACCTCCACACACATATCCCCACCTCACCTCCACACACATATCCCCACCTCACCTCCACACACATATCCCCACCTCACCTCCACACACATATCCCCACCTCACCTCCACACACATATCCCCACCTCACCTCCACACACATATCCCCACCTCACCTCCACACACATATCCCCACCTCACCTCCACACACATATCCCCACCTCACCTCCACACACATATCCCCACCTCACCTCCACACACATATCCCCACCTCACCTCCACACACATATCCCCACCTCACCTCCACACACATATCCCCACCTCACCTCCACACACATATCCCCACCTCACCTCCACACACATATCCCCACCTCACCTCCACACACATATCCCCACCTCACCTCCACACACATATCCCCACCTCACCTCCACACACATATCCCCACCTCACCTCCACACACATATCCCCACCTCACCTCCACACACATATCCCCACCTCACCTCCACACACATATCCCCACCTCACCTCCACACACATATCCCCACCTCACCTCCACACACATATCCCCACCTCACCTCCACACACATATCCCCACCTCACCTCCACACACATATCCCCACCTCACCTCCACACATATATCCCCACCTCACCTCCACACACATATCCACACCTCACCTCCACACACATATCCCCACCTCACCTCCACACACATATCCACACCTCAACCTCATACACATATCCACACCTCAACCTCATACACATATCCCCACCTCACCTCCACACATATCACCACCTCACCTCTACACATATCCCCATCTTACCTCCACACATATCTCCATCTTACCTCCACACATATCCCCACCTCACCTCCACACATATCCCCACCTCACCTCCACACATATCTCCATCTCACCTCCACACATATCCCCACCTCTCCTCTGCACATATCCCCACCTCTCCACTGCACATATCGTCATATCACCTCCATACATAACCCACCTCGCCTCCATGTCAGCTTCACCTCGTCTTCCCCCACAACATGTTCGTACCATTATTTCCAAGTGGCGGCAAATAATTGAGTTCAATTTCTAACGACAGTGATCTCCCCTTGTCTGTACCTACCGAGTCAAACCCCTCCCTGGAACACAAAAGCCAAACCATTTCTCCCTTCTAGAGGGAAACCTTGTCATTCACTCCAGCTTGGAATCATGATAGGTCCTTTCAAGCTGAGCGTGTGAATATGTAACAACATGTGTGGAGCTGACAATCAGGAACTCCGATAGTTATGTTCGATAAGCAGGACATGTTATCTTCCGTTATCTTCAGCAGCCGGTAGACTATTGAATAGATTTAAATAAAACAACAGCTAGCCTCGATTCTATAGATCAGAAGTTTCAAACCAAATAACCAAGTCCATATGTTAAACAAATGTTGCCTAATGGACACATATTTATACCATTCTAGAACTATACTTTTTCACTTTATGTATTTCAAGCTAGTATAGTTTATTTCTCTTTATTTCATTACTAAACTTGTTTACTTCTACTTAATGTTATATTAAATTAATCACAAACTTTGTTGCCGTTTTTCTTTGTCTACTGGTTTTCATTACTTTATGTCGTACTGTTCATCAAAGAGCCCAATTTTAAAACGGTTTAAATTTGTAAAATCCTATAACGGTACGTAACACAATACTATTGTTTTCATGACAACTCCTGAAAAATGTTGCCCTTAACTCGGCTACCTTGCGTATTCAGGTTGTTCAATACTGCGACCAATTTTTGTACATGACCTCTGCCCAGGCCACCATCCTATTCCTCCAACACACGACAACCCCGAAACCCCACCACCAAAAACCCACCCTAACTCCCCACCACCCCAACACCGAACACCCCAAAACCAAACACCCCACCACCGAACACCCCACTCCCAACTCCCCACCACCCTTAACTCCTCACCACCCCACCACCCCACCACCAAACACCCCAACACCAAACACCCCACCACCGAAACCCCACTCCCCACCACCCTCAACTCCTCACCACCCCACCACCAAACATCCCACCACCGAAACCCCACTTCCAACTCCCCATACCCTCAACTCCTCACTACCCCACCACCGAACACCTCAACGCCAAACAACCCACCACCAAACACCCCAACTCCCCACCACCTCAACCTCTCAACACCCCACCCATGAACCATCATGTGACCCCAATGAGCCTTCCAGTGAGACCTGTAACCTTGAAGAGCCATCCTGTGGCCCTTGTACATATAACAATTTCCCTGCCTGTAATTGCATTTCATATTATCCAGGCATTAAGAAACATGAGCTATTTACAGAAATATTTGGCCAACCGCTTTTTGACTCAGGTAAAAATGAATTTAGACCTCCAACTGAAATAAACTACCACTAAAATAATTACCTCCACTTATTTGGAATTTGGGGGAAGGGTGGTATTTGATGGGAAGGCTGGTAATTTAGGGAAAGCGTAGTATTTTGCAGAAGGGGATACTTGGAGAAGGGTGATGTTTTCTGGGAATTGTGGTAGATGGGAATGGTTGGTTTTAATGAAAGGTATCTGCTCATGTTTACAAAGATTATTACCTCAACGTATTTTATTTGCAATTCATTACTTCGCCTTATAGACCAGGGGTCGTCAACCTTTTGGTAATACTGTGTTGAATAAGATGTCAAAAACATGCAACCTACAACCAATAAGCAGACATTTTTGTATTATTTTATTATTATCTTAGATTGCCCACCTGTGTGTTTAATCATCAACCCGCCTACCTCTTCTGACACACATGCTGTAGATTAGCCTATATAACCACTAAGTAGAGCCACTATTCAGCTTGGCACACATGCTGTAGATTAGCCTATATAACCACTAAGTAGAGCCACTATTCAGCTTGGCACACATGCTATAGATTAGCCTATATAACCACTAAGTAGAGCCACTATTCAGCTTGGCACACATGCTGTAGATTAGCCTATATAACCACTAAGTAGAGCCACTATTCAGCTTGGCACACATGCTGTAGATTAGCCTATATAACCACTAAGTGGAGCCACTATTCAGCTTGGCACACATGCTGTAGATTAGCCTATATAACCACTAAGTGGAGCCACTTTTCAGCTTGGCACAAATGCTGTAGATTAGCCTATATAACCACTAAGTAGAGCCACTTTTCAGCTTGGCACACATGCTCTATTCAGTTCTGCTTTCTACTTTACACTTTTCTCTAATCTTCCCCCAAGTAGAGCCACTATTCAGCTCTGCTCTCCACCGGACCTAACACTCGCCCCACGAAAAACCACACGACCAACCACACGACCACAGCCACACGACCAGTCACATTTCATACCCGCTGCTCTTATTACTTTATTAAGTTCACAGGCTGATGAACGCTGGGAAATTGCCGTTCGTTCGTGCCTCGCGATCCCTGGGCACGAGTACAAAGCACGGACGGCAATCATGCCGCTAGGCTTGCCGTCAGAGCCGTTTCAATGGACTCCACCTGGTAGAAATGGTGAATTGACCCGTACAACGATAGTTAGCCGCAGTTGTTTTGCGAGTCGAAGTTGATTTAGGGAAGGGATTTTCCACAGCTTTAGTCTAGAAAGTGATCGAAACCTCTGTTAGACTTGCAGAAGATAGAGTCTAGAATGACCTAGATTTTAAGCCCTATCCTATTTATCATATTCTTATAAAGATTAAATCCGGTGACAGAAAGTGAGTAACAGTCTAAATGTCTTAGTTCCATGACAAGATAGATGTCTAACAGTCTAAATGTCTTAGTTCCATGACAAGATGAGATGTCTAACAGACTAAATGTCTTAGTTCCATGACATGATGACAGTCTAAATGTCTTATTTCCATGACAAGATAAGATGTCTAAAAGTCTAAATGTCTTAGTTCCATGACAAGATGAGATGTCTAAAAGTCTAAATGTCTTAGTTTGACGATAAATTTCTTTATTTCAATTACATAATAATATTTCAACATAAACAATAAGTAATTTTGCTTGTGTCAATTAGTCCAAACAAAGGTCAACTCGCCCCTCACCCCGCGGCGGAACAAAGGTATTTTTGTAACCATTAGTTGCTTGTTAACATTAAAAACAAATCGAAATGTTCATATGACCGAATCGACTGGACTGTATGGCGAGGTGACGAGATTAACTTGAACTTTTTTATAAGATTCGGTTGTTCAAATGACCTTCATCTTTAACCTTTCCCAATGTCCGGTTAGCGTTTTGCATGCTACAGGTCTAGAACCCTTGAGTGGTCACAATTAACAATACTCAGACAGGGGTTGGCATCACACAAGTCTAGAACTCTTGAATGGTCTCAATTAACAATACTCAGATAGGTTTCTGCATGCAATAAGTCTGCAACCACTGACTGGTCTCATATCATACACATATTGGGGTCCTCATGCCATAAGTCTAGAACCACTGACTGGTCTCATATCATACACATATTGGGGTCCTCATGACATAAGTCTAGAACAACTGACTGGTCTCATATCATACACATATTGGGGTCCTCATGATATAAGTCTAGAACCACTGACTGGTCTCATATAAAAAGACGGAGCGCTCCGTGCATGCCTATAATTAACCGTTTCCTCAAACCGGAAATTGTAAGAGAATACGTTCAAGGCCGTTCATCAACAATTTTTGATTGGTTCTTCTAGAAATTCGAATCGAAACGTTGAGAACTACGTTATTACAAGGGGAGTGAATGTGAACATTTGTGTAATACATTGTCTGAATATGAACTTTTTTTGTAATGCATTGTCTGAATGTGAACCTTTTTTTGTAATACATTGTCTGAATATGAACTTTTTTTGTAATGCATTGTCTGAATGTGAACCTTTTTTGTAATACCTTGTCTGAATGTGAACCTTTTTTGTAATACCTTGTCTGAATGTGAACCTTTTTTGTAATACCTCGTCTGAATCTGAACCTTTTTTGTAATGCATTGTCTGAATGTGAACGTTTTTTGTAATACCTCGTCTGAATCTGAACGTTTTTTGTAATACCTCGTCTGAATGTGAACCATTTTTGTAATACATTGTTTGAATATGCAACTTTTGTGTAATACATTGTATGAATATGAACCTTTTTTTTGTAATACATTGTCTGAATAGGATCAATTCAGCTTCATGTCATCATTCTTTCATACTGTAGAGATGTTCATGTCATCATCCTGTCATTCTATAGAGATGTTCATGTCATCATCCTGTCATTCTATAGAGATGTTCATGTCATCATTATGTCATTCTATAGGGATGTACATGTCATCATTATGTCATTCTATAGAGATTTTCATGTCATCATTCTGTCTTACTATAGAGATGTTCATGTCACCATTCTGTCATACTAAAAAGATGTTCATGTCACCATTCTGTCATACTAAAGGGAACCTTGCTAGAAAACCTAATGTGTCTTACGAAATCAAGTCAATAAGTCAAATAGACTTTATCTTAGAACTGTCTGAAAACTTGGTGAATAGGCTTTGTCTTATAACTGTGTCTAAATTTAAGTGGACAAAATTTGGTCTAAATCACAGTGGAGAACTGTTAGTCTTCTGAATGTTATTGGTCTAAAATACAATTCTTGAATTCTTAAGTACAGTTCCCAAATTTAAGTCCAAATAAGGTGAACACGTCTTAGTCTACAGTTTATAACGGTTATGGCCTGTGTGTTGACCTACTTTTTTCACCATTAGCCGTGGCATGCAGCCTTACATCCCCCCCCCCAACCAAAAAAATTATATTTTTTTTACGTCAGCGATTAAATGTGTAGCGCTATACAATTACCCACCCCTCTTGTGCTTGGGAAAAGTTTGTTTACGTTATAATTTTTTCTAAAGCATAATACCAGGTAATGCAATTTCTAGAATTAGTGGACGAAGATCTTTTGTCTGAGGATGATCTAGCCTCAGTTAAAGTAAGACAATT
>CAXITT010000002.1:3370825-3393325 GCA_964033795.1 Lymnaea stagnalis | reverse complement strand
AAATCATCCAACAAAGCATACAAACAAATCATCCAAACAAATCATCAAAACAAATCATCTAAACCAATCATCCAAACAAATCATCTAAACAAATCATCCAAACCAATCATCCAAACAAATCATCAAAACAAATCATCTAAACAAATCATCCAAACAAATCATCTAAACAAATCATCCAAACCAATCATCCAAACAAATCATCAAAACAAATCATCCAAACAAATCATCCAAACAAATCATCTAAACAAATCATCCAACAAAGCATACAAACAAATCATCCAAACAAATCATCAAAACAAATCATCTAAACAAATCATCCAAACAAATCATCTCAACAAATCATCCAAACCAATCATCCAAACAAATCATCCAAACAAATCATCCAACAAATCATCCAAACAAATCATCCAAACACATCATCCAAACCAATCATCCAAGCAAATCATCCAACAAAGCATCCAAACAAATCATCCAAACAAATCATCTAAACAAATCATCTAAACAAATCATCCAAACACATCATCCAAACCAATCATCTAAACAAATCATCCAACAAAGCATACAAACAAATCATCCAAACAAATCATCTAAACAAATCATCCAAACAAATCATCTAAACAAATCATCCAAACCAATCATCCAAACAAATCATCAAAACAAATCATCAAAACAAATCATCCAAACAAATCATCCAAACAAATCATCTAAACAAATCATCCAACAAAGCATACAAACAAATCATACAAACAAATCATCCAAACAAATCATCAAAACAAATCATCTAAACCAATCATCCAAACAAATCATCTAAACAAATCATCCAAACCAATCATCCAAACAAATCATCAAAACAAATCATCTAAACAAATCATCCAAACAAATCATCTAAACAAATCATCCAAACCAATCATCCAAACAAATCATCAAAACAAATCATCCAAACAAATCATCCAAACAAATCATCTAAACAAATCATCCAACAAAGCATACAAACAAATCATCCAAACAAATCATCAAAACAAATCATCTAAACAAATCATCCAAACAAATCATCTCAACAAATCATCCAAACCAATCATCCAAACAAATCATCCAAACAAATCATCCAACAAATCATCCAAACAAATCATCCAAACACATCATCCAAACCAATCATCCAAGCAAATCATCCAACAAAGCATCCAAACAAATCATCCAAACAAATCATCTAAACAAATCATCTAAACAAATCATCCAAACACATCATCCAAACCAATCATCTAAACAAATCATCCAACAAAGCATACAAACAAATCATCCAAACAAATCATCAAAACAAATCATCTAAACAAATCATCCAAACAAATCATCTAAACAAATCATCCAAACCAATCATCCAAACAAGTCATGCAACAAAGCATCCAAACAAATCATCCCAACACATCATCCAAACAAATCATCTAAACAAATCATTCAACAAAGCATACAAACAAATCATCCAAACAAATTATCAAAACAAATCATCTAAACAAATCATCCAAACAAATCATCTAAACAAATCATCAAAACCAATCATCCAAACAAATCATCAAAACAAATCATCTAAACAAATCATCCAAACAAATCATCTAAACAAATCATCCAAACCAATCATCCAAACAAATCATCCAAACAAATCATCCAACAAATCATCCAAACAAATCTTCCAAACACATCATCCAAACCAATCATCCAAGCAAATCATCCAACAAAGCATCCAAACAAATCATCCAAACAAATCATCTAAACAAATCATCTAAACAAATCATCCAAACACATCATCCAAACCAATCATCTAAACAAATCATCCAACAAAGCATACAAACAAATCATCCAAACAAATCATCAAAACAAATCATCTAAACAAATCATCCAAACAAATCATCTAAACAAATCATCCAAACCAATCATCCAAACAAGTCATGCAACAAAGCATCCAAACAAATCATCCAAACACATCATCCAAACAATCATCTAAACAAATCATCCAACAAAGCATACAAACAAATCATCCAAACAAATTATCAAAACAAATCATCTAAACAAATCATCCAAACAAATCATCTAAACAAATCATCAAAACCAATCATCTAAACAAATCATCCAAACAAATCATCCAAACAAATCATCTAAACAAATCATCCAAACAAATCATCTAAACAAATCATCCAAACCAATCATCCAAACAAATCATCCAAACAAATCATCCATTAAATCATCCAAACAAATCATCCAAACACATCATCCAAACCAATCATCCAAGCAAATCATCCAACAAAGCATCCAAACAAATTATCCAAACACATCATCCAAACCAATCATCCAAGCAAATCATCCAAACAAAGTATCGAAACAAATCACCCAAATTAATCATCGAAAAAAATTCTTTAAACAAATCATTCAAACAACTCATCCAAAAAAATCATCCTGCTGACAAAAACCCCTTGAATAAAATTGTCTTAAATGTGATTTCAACCAAATGTTTCTTGGCTGTCTGAAAGAGGTGTCACTTGAATTGTCTTTACTTACTGTCATCGAATGGTCTTATTTAACTGATTCATCTTTGATGAATGTATGGATGTGAAATAATGTACCTAGAATCGTGATTCTTGCCAGCTCATTGGTGACTTACTAGTTTAGCTCGACCGTCAAATTTGGGGCATGAAACACGTTTTGGTCTTTTGGTGGGACTTTAAGCTCATTGTTATTGAATGTGTTTAAGGATGACTAGCACAACGAGGATGGGTGGGGGCGCTTGGGGGTATGGCTAAGGGATGGCAGGGGGTTGGCCAAAGAATTTTAAGGGAGTTGACAGGGGACTGTTAGTGAGGTTTGCAGGGCGGTCGGTAGGGGATTCAACAGTGTGTTGAGATTGGGTTGGCATTGGGGTTAACAGGGGTTGGTATGGGGATCAGCAGTGTGTTGAGATTTGGTTGGCATTGGGGTTGGCAGGGGGTCGGTAGGGGATTCAACAGTGTGTTGAGATTGGATTGGCATTGGGGTTAACAGGGGTTGGTATGGGGATCAGCAGTGTGTTGAGATTTGGTTGGCATTGGGGTTAACAAGGGTTGTTAGGGGGATGAGCAGTGTGTTGAGATATGGTTGGCATTTGGGGTAACAGGGGTTGGTAGGGGATCAGCTGTGTGTTGAGATTGGGTTGGCATTGGGGTTAACAGGGGCTGATAGGGGGATGAGCAGTGTGCTGGATTGGGTGGGCATTGGGGGTTTGCAGGAGGTCGGTAGTGAGGTTGACAGGGGGTCGGTAGGGAATTCAGCAGTGTGTTGAGATTAGGTTATCATTAGGGTTGGTAGGGGGTGTACATTAACAAAGCAAAGACCGTTTGCTCCTCTCAAATGACTCACAGGAAATGTAGCTGACCGTTTCGCTTTGCATACCTGTTTTTTGTGTGGATTAAATGAACATACCTTGTCGTTCTTGAGTAGCATACCTGGATATCTTTAATAACATACATGTTTGTCCCTTAATAACATACCTAGATGTCCTATTATAAATAATAGCATACCTGGATGGCTGTCAATAGCATATCTGGATGTCTGTCAATAACATACTTCGATGTCTGTCCATAATATTCTTAGATGTCTGTCTGTCAATGACATACTTAGATGTATGTCAATAATATACCTGGATGTCTTTCTATAACATTCCCAAATGTCTGTCAATAATATTCGTGTATGACCTTCATTAAAATCTAAAGTTTAATAGTTAAAGACCTTTGATTAAAAATAATTTCAGATTTTATTGTCATTAAAATGGACTAATTTTTTTTCTCAATATTGACTTTGTTGTTTAATTGGTATTAGTTACATGTATTCTCACATTTATGAGATAATATTGGCAGGACAACTAAAAAACAAACAAGCAGTGATGTTATATTGACAAGACCACTGAGACAGACAACCAGTGGGAAAATTTTGACAGGGCAACTAAAACAGACAACCAGTGATGTAATATTGACAAGACCACTGAGACAGACAACCAGTGGGAAAATTTTGACAGGTCAACTGAAACAGACAACCTGTGATGTAATATTGACAAGACCACTGAGACAGACAACCAGTGAGGCAATTTTGACAGGTCAACTGAAACAGACACCCAGTGAGGCAATTTTGACAAGTCAACTGAAACAGACAACCAGTGATGTAATATTGACAAGACCACTGAGACAGACAACCAGTGAGGCAATTTTTACAGGTCAACTGAAACAGACAACCAGTGATGTAAAATTGACAAGACGATTGAGACAGACAACCAGTGAGGCAATTTAGACAGGTGAAATGAAACAGACAACCAGTGATGTAATATTGACAAGACGACTGAGACAGACAACCATTGAGGCCATTTTGACGGGTCAACTGAAACAGACAACCAGTGAAGTCATATTGACAGGAACACTGATTCAGACAACCAGTAGGGTGATATTGACCAGTCTGGTTGAAACATGCGTGAGCTAAAGTTGGCCGCGACATGTCCCCCATAAATAAGGCGTCAACTCTTATGTTCAGCTCTATCTTCCTGAAGTGCACCGTCTGCCTGTTGCCGTGATCCCGCCAATACCCGAACTTGTTGAAATCAGCCCTATCGATTTCTGGGTATGACCTTATGTGGAACGGATAAAATTAGGGATCGCCAAATCCCTGACACTCCAAACAGCTTGTAAATAACATCCCCAAGTTCAAGGTTATAGCTTTGATTTTGATTTGCTTATTTTTTAATTTGAAAACGTGATGCCCAAAATAACGAAGTGTTGCCTCCCTTTAAATAAGGCACGCATACGAACATGTCTGGGATGTTTATCCCTGCCATGTCATTGGTCAGGGAATATGTCTCCAGTCATGACGTCATTTTTCAGGGAATATGTCTCCAGTCATGATGTCATTTTTCAGGGAATATGTCACCAGTCATGACGTCATTGGTCAGGGAATATGTCATCAGTCATGACGTCATTGGTCAGGGAATATGTCTCCAGTCGTGACGTCATTGGTCAGGGAATATGTCTCCAGTCATGACGTCATTTGTCAGGGAATATGTCTCCAGTCATGACGTCATTTGTCAGGGAATATGTCTCCAGTCATGATGTCATTTTTCAGGGAATATGTCACCAGTCATGACGTCATTGGTCAGGGAATATGTCATCAGTCATGACGTCATTGGTCAGGGAATATGTCTCCAGTCGTGACGTCATTGGTCAGGGAATATGTCTCCAGTCATGACGTCATTTGTCAGGGAATATGTCTCCAGTCATGACGTCATTTGTCAGGGAATATGTCTCCAGTCATGACGTCATTTTTCAGGGAATATGTCACCAGTCATGACGTCATTGGTCAGGGAATATGTCACCGGTCATGACGTCATTTGTCAGGGAATATGTCACCAGTCATGACGTCGTTTATCAGGGAATATGTCACAGTCATGACGTCATTGGTCAGGGAATATATTACCAGTCATGACGTCATTTCTCAGGGAATATGTCATAAGTCATGACGTCATCTTCAACATGGTCCACAACAACTGCAGACGCGAAACGAATGGATAAACTATTTTCCATCAAATCTCAATTGGATAATTTGATTGGTTGTTGAATTATTCTGTCAGATATTAACATAAAAATGTAGACTTAAATTAATTATTATTTTGACATTTGCCATGATATATGAAAGTTGCCACGACAAATGACCTTATACATGGCAAATGACATCATGAAAAACCATATTCCATGACAAAATGACGTCTTGACAAATGACATATTCCATGACAAATGACATATTCCATGACAAATGACATATTCCATGACAAATGACATATTCCATGACAAATGACATATTCCATGACAAATGACATCTTCCATGACAAATGACATCTTCCATGACAAATGACATATTCCATGACACCCCGTGTACGGTCCTAGCTGACGTATGTGGCTCTGCGTGCCAACTGGTGACGCTGTTTTTTTTTTTAAATGTTGAGTTCTCCCCAACCTTAATTGTAGCGTTAAGCCGGTACGGAAAGATCGACCTCACTCATATCAGACACGGCTGTCATCAGACGCGGCTGTCATCAGACACGGCTGCCATCAGACACGGCTGTCATCAGACGCGGCTGTCATCAGACACGGCTGCCGGCACATGCCGTTAGGATTTAACGTATCAAGCGGTCGTGTCTGCAGCCAGGACAACTCACATCTCAAGACCTACGGGAATATTTTGATACGTGACATCTGATGACATTTATTGTGAATATGTCGATACATCACATCGGATGGCCACTATGCTCATGCTGATATGTCACAGTTTATGAGCTGTGTAAACATGGTGTGTCATATCTGATGACATGTGTTGATACGGCAATCCTTCATCCGTCATTACAAAACATGGAGATCTCAGGGCAAGCATTGCTGTAGGTATTTGATGAGAACTCTTGCCATTAGGTTATGTAGTTGTACATCAAAATGTGATATCTCAAGTCAAATATTGATCTTTCCAGCTAAAGCGTAAAGTTAATTTGGTTAAATCTTTCAAAATATTTTCTTCCTTTATCTTTCTGTCTGTCTGACTGCATTTCTGTCTCTAGCGATCTATGTCACTCTGCTCTCTCTCTCTATCTCTCTCTTTCTCTCTCTCTCTCTCTCTATGTGTGTGTGACAGGTTCTAACCCTCTGTCTCTCCATCTTACCCTAACTCTCTCTTGGTTTCTTCTTCCACATATTCAATGACCGCATATTCAATGACCACATATTCAATGACCCACATATTCATTGACCACATATTCATTAACCACAAATTCATTGACCACATATTCAATGACCCACATATGTAATTACCACATATTCAATGAACACATATTCAATGACCCACATATTCATTGACCACATATTCAATGACCCACATATTTAATGGCCACATATTCAATGACCACATATTCAATGACCACATATTCAATAACTCACATATTCAATGACCCACATATTCAATGACCCACATATTCAATAACTCACATATTTAATGACCCACATATTCATTGACCTTATATTCATTGACCACATATTCAAAGACCCACATATTTAATTACCACATATTCAATGAACACATATTCAATGACCCACATATTCATTGACACATGACCACATATTCAATGACCACATATTCAATGACCACATATTCAATGACCACAATTTCATTGACCACATATTCATTGACCACATGTTCAATAAGTCACATATTCAATGGACCACATATTCAATGGCCCACATATTCAATAACTCACATATTCAATGACCCACATATTCAATGACCCACATATTCAATGAACCACATTTCAATGACCCCTTAAAACTTTTTGAGAACGTCGTGTTACTTCATATCACATAGTTACTACACATATACTACACATATACACCGAATTTACATTACTTATACACCACAATTACAATACCTAAAAAACAAATGAATATATACCGTAATTATTACACATATGAACCACATTTACCCCGTACACACAAGACTTATATACAATGTTTGTACCATATATACACCATGCTTACACCACATTTACACCACATATTTTATTTTGGGACTAAAGTTTCCTCAGCTATTTTTGGTTACAGCACAGCTAACGTCGTGTGGGCTGTTTAAATTAAGGTCCCAGAACTCATTGCACTGAGCCGTGAATCTGCGTCTTGGCAGCGGGATGGGCAAAAATCCGGCCAACTGTTGGGTTAATATTGCGTTAAGAATACAATAACGTGGTTTAACCTTGCCAAATGGCTTCCGGGGAGCAGACAGGGTGCGCGATTTATGAGTCCAATAAGAGATGGTGCTGGGTGGTCGTGGGGTCTTAACTGAGTCAATCGCAAGTCTTATAGACTCAAGTTCCATCCCCAGCAACGCATAGACGGGCCAACACAACACCAGCAGCCTGGGTGGATACCTTTCGAAAAGCCACATCCTGCCACGTGCAACGGATCCAGAGCTCAGTGGGACACACGCACTCAAAGCAACACTGCTGGCCATCCACTGCATCCTGGTCTATCTCGGGTCGTCTTGACCAAGTCTTGGCAGTGGAACAGATGAACTCTAGGCCACTACTCAAGTCAAGTCTAGGCTACTATTCAAGTCAAGTCTAGACTACTACTCAAGTCAAGTCTAGGCTACTACTTAAGTCAAGTCTAGGCTACTACTCCTGTCAAAGGTGCTACTCAAGTCAAGTCTAGGCTACTACTCAAGTCAAGTCTAGGCTACTACTCAAGTCAAGTCTAGGCCACTACTCAAGTCAAGTCTAGCATACTACTCAAGTCAAAGGTGCTACTCAAGTCAAGTCTAGGCTACTACTCAAGTCAAGTCTAGGCTACTACTCAAGTCAAGTCTAGCATACTACTCAAGTCAAGTCTAGGCTACTAATTGGTAATTTTTTGCTTATGAAGAAGAACGATGTTGATAGTAAGCACCCTTACATTAACTTACTATTGCTTCGATTGGCACATACTCTTTCTGGCATTAATTACATTGGCTGTTATAACTTACTAGTTCTGTCCGTAGCATACTTTGGCAGTAATAACTTACTAGTAACATACTTTGGCTGTCATAACTTACTAGTTCTGTCAGTAACATACTTTGGCTGTCATAACTTACTAGTTCTGTCAGAAACATACTTTGGCTGTCATAACTTACTAGTTCTGTCAGTAACATACTTTGGCTGTCATAACTTACTAGTTCTGTCAGTAACATACTTTGGCTGTCATAACTTACTAGTTCTGTCAGTAACATACTTTGGCTGTCATAACTTACTAGTTCTGTCAGTAACATACTTTGGCTGTCATAACTTACTAGTTCTGTCAGTAACATACTTTGGCTGTCATAACTTACTAGTTCTGTCAGTAACATACTTTGGCTGTCATAACTTACTAGTTCTGTCAGTAACATACTTTGGCTGTCATAACTTACTAGTTCTGTCAGTAACATACTTTGGCTGTCATAACTTACTAGTTCTGTCAGTAACATACTTTGGCTGTCATAACTTACTAGTTCTGTCAGTAACATACTTTGGCTGTCATAACTTACTAGTTCTGTCAGTAACATACTTTGGCTGTCATAACTTACTAGTTCTGTCAGTAACATACTTTGGCTGTCATAACTTACTAGTTCTGTCAGTAACATACTTTGGCTGTCATAACTTACTAGTTCTGTCAGTAACATACTTTGGCTGTCATAACTTACTAGTTCTGTCAGTAACATACTTTGGCTGTCATAACTTACTAGTTCTGTCAGTAACATACTTTGGCTGTCATAACTTACTAGTTCTGTCAGTAACATACTTTGGCTGTCATAACTTACTAGTTCTGTCAGTAACATACTTTGGCTGTCATAACTTACTAGTTCTGTCAGTAACATACTTTGGCTGTCATAACTTACTAGTTCTGTCAGTAACATACTTTGGCTGTCATAACTTACTAGTTCTGTCAGTAACATACTTTGGCTGTCATAACTTACTAGTTCTGTCAGTAACATACTTTGGCTGTCATAACTTACTAGTTCTGTCAGTAACATACTTTGGCTGTCATAACTTACTAGTTCTGTCAGTAACATACTTTGGCTGTCATAACTTACTAGTTCTGTCAGTAACATACTTTGGCTGTCATAACTTACTAGTTCTGTCAGTAACATACTTTGGCTGTCATAACTTACTAGTTCTGTCAGTAACATACTTTGGCTGTCATAACTTACTAGTTCTGTCAGTAACATACTTTGGCTGTCATAACTNCTCCCCATCTTTACTAACTGAACAACGCAGTCTGTCTTAGGTTCCCCCCTCCCCATCTTTACTAACTGAACAACGCAGTCTGTCTTAGGTTCCCCCCTCCCATCTTTACTAACTTAACAACGCAGTCTGTCTTAGGTTCCCCCCTCCCCATCTTTACTAACTGAACAACGCAGTGTGTCTTAGGTTCCCACCCTCCCATCTTTACTAACTGAACAACGCAGTCGGTCTTAGGTCCCCCCCCTCCCCCTCTTTACTAACTAAACAACGCAGTGTGTCTTAGGTTCCCCCCCCCCCATCTTTACTACCTGAACAACGCAGTCGGTCTTAGGTCCCCCCCCTCCCCATCTTTACTAACTAAACAACGCAGTGTGTCTTAGGTTCCCCCCCCCCTTTTCCCATCTTTACTAACTTAAAAACGCAGTCTCTCTTAGATCAAATTTCATTACTAACCTGACCCAGGCATTAATCACCTCATTAAATTATATCTAATAATGTTAGGTTTCCATGACCTGGGCAATCCTCACCCAATTAGATTATATCTAATATTGTTAGGTTTCCATCCTATCTTATTTTATTTCTTGTGTTTATTTTAAATATGTAATATGTTACGGTTCCTAATAAGATAAAAAAATCAAGATTTTTAGTTTCATCTGTGACATTTTTTTATTCTCTGTTATCTTTAGTTATTCTTTGTTATTATATATTTATTCTTTAGTTATTCTTTTGTTATTCTTTAGTTATTATTTGTTATATTTTAATTAATTTTCATTTTTCTTTATTTATTATTTGTTATTAAGTTATTATATGTTATTATTTAAATATTCTTAATTATTCTTTAGTTATTATTTACCACTCTTTAGTTATTATCTGTTATTCTTTAGTAAATGTGTTAAGGGGAGAGAATGCATTCAGGTTAGCCAGACAGGATGTGAATGAAACAAAGTAGGGGAAAACCTGAGAAAAAGAACGCACACGAAACAACGAACGTGTCGGCAAGAAGCCTTCGTTAGGGAACAAACAACTGTAAAAACAAAAATAAATAAAAAATAACACTTAGCTGACTTAGCTGAAATGTAATATCTGAGAGGGCAGCAAGAGGACAGCGAGAGGAGAGCGATACGACAGCGATCGACAGAACAGCAACATGACAGGACCGGAAAATGAGAGGACAGCGAAAGGACAGCGACAGGACAGCACAGCAAGAGAACAACGAGAGGAAAGCGAGAGGACAGCGACAGGACAGCGACATGTCAGCGACAGGACAGCGAGAGCACAGCGACAAGACTGCGACAGGACAACTAGAGGAAAGCGAGAGGAAAGCGAAAGGACAGCGAGAGGACAGCGAAAGGACAGCGAGAGGACATCAAGAGGAGGACAGTGAGGGGACAGCAAGAGGTCAGCGAGAGAGCAGCGAGAGGACAATCTCGTTTCCACGAAATTTGTTGTTAGCACGTTGGAAAAAACAAAAAAAATTATTCATGTTATGAAAGCAAAAATTGACCCCTATTTTGTAAAGCCTCTGAAGTGTGGTTTGATCAAATTGAGTTCCAAAGACGATCGCCTCCACTATTTTTCCCTTCCCACCTTTGTTGAGGTACGGGTACACTTATGTAAATGTGCGCCCTACTTGTCAACGCCCCTGAACTTTATTTTCTAACATTGGTTTAACGCAATGCCATATTGATTTATTTTAAAAGAAAATCTCAAACTTTTTATACATGAAAATAATAATATCATCGGATTTAAAGATAGACATCAACATAAATAATGTATGTCCTCCACGTCAAATCTGTTTTTATTAATACGTCTAAATAAATTGATTTCATTTATTTTTAAACTACTAAAATATTCATTTCCGATGAGTAACATATTTGAGATTTAAGATATTTACATGTTTATAAAATACGGTCAGTCATACTTTGGTGTAATTTGTGCTGTGTTAGCACCCAACCATACTGTTATGTATTTTTGATATCTTGGGCACCCAGCAATATTGTGACGTAATTGTGCTGTCTTGGGCACCCAGCCCTATTGCGACGTAATTGTGCTGTCATGGGCACCCAGCCCTATTGCGACGTAATTGTGCTGTCATGGGCACCCAGCCCTATTGTGACGTACTTGTGCTGTCATGGGCACCCAGCCGTATTGTGACGTACTTTGTGCTGTTTGTAGCAAAATCTAACAATCACATCCCCGTCGCTCTTCACATCAATACACGATTTCAGTTTTAAATAAACCTAAATAACAATCAGCCCAGAGATCTCAGCACCCCCCATGTTGTTACCGCACACGTGTTTTCCCCGCCCCTAGACTAAAGAAATATCCTATTTTTCTCAATCCATTTTACCACGCAATCTGCAACATTTTCTTTTTTTTTTTTTAATAATTATTTTAACTTATCTATTCACCAATATTACAGTCAGTGTTGTTTAGTGTCCTTAGATATTTTGCTATGACGTCACTCAAGTACATCAAATCTGTTGTTTTTTTTTTAAATATACCGCCCCTTCCCCACGGTCCACGCCCTTGAGCTGTATAATCAGTGTTAATTTTTTAATCACGATTTTGAAAAATACGGAATTTGAAGAATAATCTTTTATGATAATATCTGACGTCAACTAAGGGTGCATTCAAAGGTCGTCATCATGGTCACCGTCGACTGTAGGTGTTATCATCTGTCGATGTAACAGTGTTGATGTTTAGAATTTAAGGACAGGAAATGATGTTAGAACGTTTGGGCATAGAGCCTTCTTCGGTGCAGAGGAAAAATGAAAATATCACAAGAAACAGAGCACAGTTAACAAGTCAAGCAATAGCGATTGTTGTTGCAGGAAGTAGGATTACAGTAAGCGAGAGAATATAAATATTGACACTGTGAAAAATAAGGTCCACAAAAATAATGGACCAGAATATCCAGGGATACATAAACACATACCAATAAGAAAATATTAGAAATATAGGGAAACAGAAAAACAGTAGGATAGTATTTGATTAATACCATATGGAGATATGGTGCCAAACAGCTGAATCAATTTATTTTCCATTTTAACCCTCTCTGGTGTGTTACTGCATGAAATCAGTGCCATAATGGTTACATCCAATGCACCTTTATGTTCATCTCTGTTTAAATGAGAAGAGACCGGGGAAGGTTTACTTTGCTCAATATCCTGGAGATGTTCGGTAAACCTATCAGCCAATCTTCTCCCAGTTTCACCTATGTAACTAGATTGGCATCTAAAGCACACAATCGCATATATTACATAACGGCTGACACGGGTGAACCCCTCTTTAATGGTGAAGGTACCTTTAGAGAGGATAATGCTTTCTGTTTGGAGTGTAAAGGGACAAGCATGGTTTAGTACCAAAATAAGACGGTTCAAGTCGAAGGCGACTATGAACAAGAAGGTAAACCAAGATTTTCGTCCTAAAGACTTAGAGACTGTTTCAGATAAGACCAACACTGTGCATTTCTATAGAATTTGAATAAATTACCAGCAACCTCTTTTTTTGTTCCAATATCTAAACTTGTTAGTCTAGTATGAGCTTTGAAAGCTACTAAACTTGTTAATAATAATAATAATAATAAAGTTCATTTCAAAAACACGCTTCATCCCCAAAGGCTCGAAGCGCGGTACAAAGTCAACAAAAAACAAATCTATAATTTACCACATTTAAAACAAACGCAACACTATAACAACTAATTACAAGCATACAATCTCAAAGTCTTTCAACCCATTTCAAGCCGGAGCAACACAGCCATTATGCGTTAACTGGAAAATAAGGTAGACAATCATCCCAGAAGGTATTTGCGAAATAGATGTGTCTTTAGATCGGTTTTAAAGGACTCCAGTGTCTGGTTGTTTCTGAGATCGACTGGAAGGGCGTTTCAAATTGTTGTCTAGTATGAGCTTGGAAAGCTATTTGACAGCAAAATATGTATGCTCTTTTTTTTTCCACTTCCTACCGCTGTCTCTACTAACTATTGCAAAATATTCTATAGTCTATAATAATGATTGTTATTCTCAAATTAAGCTGAAGTAACAATAAAATAGAATGTCTCCTCTAACCAATTACAATCATATTGATGTCATTACTTTTGTTCATTAGACATAAAATTAATCTTTAAAAAAATTAAAATGAATAATTCTTAGATGATAATATTAATAAATTTCTAATGAAGCTGTCTCATTCCAATTACAGCTTATGTCATTAGGGACATTGGCATAAATGTCAATTTAATTGTTCAATTTTACACAATTTTAAAACAAATATTTTAAAAACAGATCTACAAGTTTTCCCCAAAAATGTGCTGACGAATCAACAATACAGTAGTACATTGATGATTATATTTTAAAGATTATTCATTTATTGTTATATAAAATGTATTTCTAATCTGAAAAAATGATACTTAAATATAAAAATGACATGTAGTATAAATCAAGTAGATATATTAATATTTGTATCATATTTTAAAGAAATATTGAATTACCGTATTAATAGAAAAAAATTCCTATAATTTTTTTCTGAAATCTGATGTGAAGTAAATTATAATATTTAAGCGACTAATACTCATCTTTCTCCCATTTGACCTCATGACTTTACAAGAATCAACTTGACAGTTTGGTGACCAAAAGGTAAATTTGACAGTTTGGTAAAGATCAACCACACACTTAAAACTGTCTGGTAATGTAGCAGACAACTCTACGCAACACTATCTTTTGGGAGACAACTCTACACAACACTATCTTATGGTAGACAATTCTACATAACACTATCTTATGGTAGACAATTCTACATAACACTATCTTATGGTAGACAACTCTACACAACACTATCTTATGGTAGACAATTCTACATAACACTATCTTTTGGGAGACAACTCTACACAACACTATCTTATGGTAGACAATTCTACACAACACTATCTTATGGTAGACAACTCTACACAACACTATCTTATGTTAGACAACTCTACACAACACTATCTTATGGTAGACAACTCTACACAACACTATCTTATGGTAGACAGCTCTACACAACAGTATCTTATGGTAGACAACTCTACACAACACTATCTTATGGTAGACAACTCTACACAACACTATCTTATGGTAGACAACTCTACACAACACTATCTTATGGTAGACAACTCTACATAACACTATCTTTTGGGAGAAAACTCTAAACAACACAATCTTATTGAAACACAACTGTACACAACACTATCTTATGGGACTCAACTCTACACAACACCTTCTTTTGGTAGACAAACCAAAACAACACTATTTTTAGGAGACAACTCTACACAACACAATCTTATGGAAAGACAAGTTTACACAACACTGTCTTATGGGAGAAACTGGTAGACAAAATTATTTTATGGGAAGACAACTCTACACAACACTAAAGGGCTGAAAGATAACTCCAGAGACCTAGAAAGGAAGAGAAGCGCGGTATTGAGTGGTATTACGTCAGCAATGGAAGGTCTTAATTGACCATCTCTTTATCTATAGATATCCAATATCTGGAGAAAGTCATTCAGTAGGTCAGACTTTTCCTCCAATCCGCCAGAGGTCTTCTGTGTTCGTCACAACCAGTTCTTGCAACTCTGATTGATCTCACAGAAGACATGATGCTAGACAACAGGCGCGAGTGTTGACTTACTGGATCATTTGGGGCTTGTTCCGTTTATGGCCCACAGATTATGGGGCAATAAGAAGCGCCTTGGTTTTTGAGTCACCATGGGGGTCACCTGTATCTCACAGACAAGGGGTGAGGGGAAGTCACCATGTAGGGGTGAGGGGAAGTCACCATGTAGGGGTGAGGGGAAGTCACCATGTAGGGGTGAGGGGAAGTCACCATGTAGGGGTGAGGGGAAGTCACCATGTAGGGGTGAGGGGAAGTCACGATCTTGGAGTAATGAAAAGTCACCGTTTAGGAGTGACATGAAGTCACCAGATAGGAATGATGGGAAGTCAGCATAAAGGGTGATGAGAAGACACTATGCAGAGGTGATGAGAAGATACTATGTAGAGGTGATGAGAAGCCACTATGTAGAGGTGATGAGAAGCCACTATGTAGAGGTGATGAGAAGCCACTATGTAGAGGTGATGAGAAGCCACTATGTAGAGGTGATGAGAAGCCACTATGTAGAGGTGATGAGAAGCCACCAAGTAAAGGTGATGAGAAGCCACTAGGTAGAGGTGATGAGAAGCTACTATGTAAAGGTGATGAGAAGCCACTATGTAGAGGTGATGAGAAGCCACCATGTAGAGGTGATGAGAAGCCACCAAGTAGAGGTGATGAGAAGCCACCAAGTAGAGGTGGTTAGAAGCCACTATGTAGAGGTGATGAGAAGCCACCAAGTAGAGGTGATGAGAAGCCGCCATGTAGAGGTGAAGAGAAGCCACCAAGTAGAGGTGATGAGAGTAATGCCATGTAACAGATGTTGAGCATATTACTCACGTGAGGGCAGTGTTTCATGTAGTGGTAGTGTTTCATGTAGTGGCAGTGATTCATGCAGTGGCAGTGTTTCATGCAGTGGCAGTGTTTCATTTAGTGGCTGTGTTTCATGTAGTGGCAGTGTTTCATGTAGTGGCACTGATTCCCAATTATTCTGAGTTTTGAGGTTTCAGATTTCTGATTTGCTTAAACAGCGCAACTTGGTGGTGCACTTTCTCAATTAATAATATTAAATCAATCAATCATTAGTATTGAATTGATTAATGAGTATAATTACATTGTTTAATAAGTATAATTAAATTGATTAATTAATTTTATTGGGCTTTCCTGTTTAAAAAATTGATTTTTGAAATTATTTAAAACTTTTTAATCATTAGAAAGCTTAAGATTAAATGTTAACAGTTAACAAGGGACAGTTGCTCTCCCATAACCATTGCATACGTTTGATTCTTTAGTTACTTAAGTCTGTCATGATGGGACGTTATGGGCCATATTGGGACACAATGGGACGTCATGGGCCATATTGGACACAATGGGACGTCATGGGACATATTGGGACACAATGGTACACAATGGAACTAAAAAGGAAAGAGTAAACCGTCCTGGGACACAATGGGGCATAATGATAATTAAAGTATTGGAAGATGGTATCGCTCATGAATGTCACCTTTAAAAAATGCACCATTTTATATGATGTGTCATTTTATGTGAATATTAGACTTCTGTCATAATATATGGCTATAAGACTTCTGTAATAATATATGGCTATAAGACTTCTGTCATAATATATGGCTATTGAACTTCTTTAATAAATATGGCTATAAGACTTCTGTAATAAATTTGGCTATAAGACTTCTATAATAAATATGGCTATAAGACTTCTGTAATAATATATGGCTATAAAACTTCTGTCATAATATATGGCTATAAAACTTCTTTAATAAATATGGCTATAAGACTTCTGTAAAAAATTTGGCTATAAGACTTCTATAATAAATATGGCTATAAGACTTCTGTCATAATATATGGCTATAAAACTTCTTTAATAAATATGGCTATAAGACTTCTGTAATAAATTTGGCTATAAGACTTCTATAATAAATATGGCTATAAGACTTCTGTAATAATATATTTGGCTATAAAACTTCTGTCATAATATATGGCTATAAAACTTCTTTAATAAATATGGCTATAAGACTTCTGTAAAAAATTTGGCTATAAGACTTCTATAATAAATATGGCTATAAGACTTCTGTCATAATATATGGCTATAAAACTTCTGTCATAATATATGGCTATAAAACTTCTTTAATAAATATGGCTATAAGACTTCTGTAATAAATTTGGCTATAAGACTTCTATAATAAATATGGCTATAAGACTTCTGTAATAATATATTTGGACTTCTGTCATAATATATGGCTATAAAACTTCTTTAATAAATATGGCTATAAGACTTCTGTAATAAATTTGGCTATAAGACTTCTATAATAAATATGGCTATAAGACTTCTGTAATAATATATTTGGCTATAAAACTTCTGTCATAATATATGGCTATAAAACTTCTTTAATAAATATGGCTATAAGACTTCTGTAATAAATTTGGCTATAAGACTTCTATAACAATATATGGCTATAAGACTTCTGTAATAATATATGGCTATAAGACTTCTTTAATAAATATGGCTATAAGACTTCTATAATAAATATGGCTATACGACTTCTTTAATAAATATGGCTATAAGACTTCTGTAATAAATATGGCTATAAGACTTCTGTAATAAATATGGCTATAAGACTTCTGTAATAAATATGGCTATAAGACTTCTGTAATAAATATGGCTATAAGACTTCTGTAATAAATATATGGCCATAAGACATTTGTCATTATTTGTGGCTATATGATTCTTGTCATTATTTGTGACTAAAGGAAATTTGTCATTATTTGATTGTTTTCTTATCTGATCGTATCTTATTTATCAATATATTTCGGATATTTTACTTTTCCTGTTAATCTAATGACCTAATTCTTCGATTACATGCATCACTGGCGTTATTGAGTTTGTCCGTCGCTGTATTTTGTCTGCCTCTGTATTTTGTCTGCCTCTGTATTTTGTCTGCCTCTGTATTTTGTCTGCCTCTGTATTTTGTCTGCCTCTGCATTTTGTCTGCCTCTGTATTTTGTCTGCCTCTGTATTTTGTCTGCCTCTGTATTTTGTCTGCCTCTGTATTTTGTCTGCCTCTGTATTTTGTCTGCCTCTGCATTTTGTCTGCCTCTGTATTTTGTCTGCCTCTGCATTTTGTCTGCCTCTGTATTTTGTCTGCCTCTGTATTTTGTCTGCCTCTGCATTTTGTCTGCCTCTGTATTTTGTCTGCCTCTGTATTTTGTCTGCCTCTGTATTTTGTCTGCCTCTGTATTTTGTCTGCCTCTGTATTTTGTCTGCCTCTGCATTTTGTCTGCCTCTGTATTTTGTCTGCCTCTGCATTTTGTCTGCCTCTGTATTTTGTCTGCCTCTGTATTTTGTCTGCCTCTGCATTTTGTCTGCCTCTGTATTTTGTCTGCCTCTGTATTTTGTCTGCCTCTGTATTTTGTCTGCCTCTGTATTTTGTCTGCCTCTGTATTTTGTCTGCCTCTGTATTTTGCCTGCCTCTGTATTTTGTCTGTCTTTGTATTTTGTTGTGGAAGGCTTCATGGCTGACACGTCTACTATTATGTGTTTTCCTCCTCTATCTTGTGTATATGTCTACTGTCATTGCCCGGGGGTAAGACAACATTATTTTTAACCCGCTCCTCGCGTTGCATGCAATGATTTGTAGCATGCATTGTGTAGCATGCATTGAAGAGGTTTTAAAAAAAAATTGCACTTTAGTCCTGACATAACTACACCGCTTGTAAAATATCGACCTAATCAGGGCACCCGTCCTCAGCCATTAGACGCCCTAAATAAGGACTTCATGGAGGTGTCAGCGTGGTGAGACTTCAGCCCCGTCTCGGAGGCTTGACATTCTTAAAATGGTTTACTACTTGTCTGGCAGGGTGATAATGACCTTGAGGAGAATTAACCGGTGCCTCAGGAAGTTGAAGTGCTGAGTTATGTCGAGTTGAGGAACTTGTCTGCTCAAATAGAAACATGTTATTTGGGTTGCTTTACATGTACTGCGAGCATCTACCCTCTGTTGTGTTTAGGATCACACTCTGTTCTATTTGGGATCTACATTCTGTTATATTTCTTTGGTAAAAATTTCTTTGGTACAAATTTCAGGATACAGACCGAAGAAGTTGAAAAACTGCCCATCCATAATGAATGATTTAAACGTTCAAACAGTTTAATTGCCGAATGAAAACGTATGAGAGATGAAGACGTAATTTCCAGTTCAAGTATAATAAATTTAAAAACATAAATAAATATACAATTTCCGGTTAAAATGCAGTAAAGTTCTACTTAAACTATAATAAGGGTGTGATTTCGTGTTTATTTATGCCGAATGACAAGATTACCCAACACATGTTAGTGTACGTTTTACAAATGAATCAACGTATGATGGTCGAAGCTCCTCAAGTTAAACCTAATCAGCCAAGTACATCCAGGGGATATCAAATGTTATGTCTGTTTTCATGTTTAATTAGTTATTGACGTACTTTGAAGAGAAGAAAACTGCGACTACTGAACGAAGAGAAAACGACCACCATTGCTGTACGAAGAGAAAACAGCCACCATTGCTGTACGAAGAGAAAACAGCCACCATTGCAGTACGAAGAGAAAACGACCACCATTGCTTTACGAAGAGAAAACAGCCAACATTACTGTTCTAAGAGAAAACGCCACCATTGCTGTACGAAGAGAAAGTAGCCACCATTACTGTCCCTAAAATCAATGCCCTCGACCAGACAGGTTGTGTACCGGACCTGGTCATCAAGGCCGTGAAATAACATACCATAAAAGGCACCATAATATCTTTTGGCCAAAATATGGTTCCATTTTCCCCTCAGACTGACCAATGGATATTGGTTGCTGGTTGTCAAAGCCCTCCCAAATTAAGCCTTTAGGACTGTCCGTTTAAACTAATACGTTCACATCCGGGATATTGGAGGTCTGTGAGCTGGACATTGGCCAGACTGTGAGCTGAACCTTGGCCAGTGAAAAAGGGAGGAAGACTGCTTTTCTTTAAAAAGTTATTGGAAGTTCTCAATAAGACATTTGATGTATAGCCACAGTGTGTAGTTAAGCTGCAGCATAGCCATACTGTGTGGTTAACCTGAAGCATTGGCACACTTTATACTTGAAGTTAAGGTATAGCCTTACTGTGTGGTTAACCTGAAGCATTGGCACACTGTATACTTGAAGTTGGAGTATAGCCTTACTGTGTGGTTAACCTGAAGCATTGGCACACTGTATACTTGAAGTTGGAGTACAGCCTTACTGTGTGGATAATTTGAGGTATAGTGTTACGCACCGTTATGGTTTTGTAAATGTATTTGTTTGTTTGTTTACTTGTTTGTTTGTTAAGATTGGTCCTCGTATAATAACAATACATTTAAAAAAAGACTGAGAAATGCAGCATTGAAAGAAAACGATTCCAAAGTTAGTGATACTATCACTATTCAATTTAATGATACTATTGAATGTCTACAAAAATACAAATTAAAATACAGAGTGAAAAAAGCTACATCAGCTTCAGGCAACTGAAAAGGTGAACTCCTCAAGAATAAAAATATTAATTTACACGCAAGAGAACATTATTGAAGTTAGATAACGTTTCGTATATGTTAGGAAATTTAGCAGACTCTCGGCTAGAAAACTGTCGGTCTATGTATAGGGATTGAATCAGAACCATCTAGTCTAGAAGTTCTAGAAATTGCCTGACCTGATACGATCAGTGGTAGCAGGCGTTAGAACAATTAGAATGCATTCGAGCGTAAACAACCTTTTCCAAATCAAGGGAGAGGTGGGTGAGGAGTGGCGCAGCACATTCACCCCCATGACGTAAGTATCAAAGGCAAAACAAAGGGAGACAAGTGGTGGTGGCTAAAACTAGACCTACACATATGTCATAACAAAAGGCATAATGTGTGCAAAGTTGAAGTATGACCATACTGTGTCCTTGAAGTTGAAGTAGGGCCATACTGTGTGCTTGAAGTTGAAGTCTAGCCATATTGTGTGTTTGAAGTTGAAGTACATGAGGTCCTACTCTTGCATGCAATCAGCTTACTTCCGGTACATGAGGTCCTACTCTTGCATGCACTCAACTAACTCCCGGTACATGAGGTCCTACTCTTGCATGCACTCAGCTTACTTCCGGTACATGAGGTCCTACTCTTGCATGCACTCAACTAACTCCCGGTACATGAGGTCCTTCTCTTCTATGCACTCAACTAACTCCCGGTACATGAGGTCCTACTCTTCTATATACTCAAATAACTTCCGGTACATAAGGCCGTCTTACACGTCCATTACTTCCATACACTCAACTCAATTCCCCAACGTCACCATACGCGTCAAGTATTAATGATCATCTCCACTGGCCTTAGTCATTAATAAGTTTTATTTTGTTCTTGGAATGAAATCAAGTTTTAATTTCAACAACAATTTTTAACTCATGCCACGGCAGTTGACCACAAAACTTACCCAAAAAAAGACAACAACCCGGTTATTGGTTTGAGAAATCCGGTTTTTGACCGGCTCTTGATTGGAGGAATTCGGTTTTAAAGCGGTCATCGATTCTTTCAATGTCATCTAATATGTGTACCGGACCTGGTCATCAACCTGTTCTACACAAGGTCAACATAAGGTCAGGTAGTCACATTTCAAGCTCGAAGCAACAGTTTTTTTAGAACCACTCTGAGCGGTTCTAGTCTTGTTACTTTTGGGTAGCAGAACCTCACCTATCTATGAAACTAACCTCTGTCATTCTGCAAACATTTACGTTGATATTTATAACCTAATACACTTCACTAAAGGTGACCATGTATTTATCTCTGAGCGCTCCTCTTCAACTTGTGTAAATGTTCTCTGCGGTAAGACGCGCAAAGTGAGTACTCGTCCAACTATGCTATTGCATGCTTATCAGTGTTCATTTCTTTTACTTACTCAAAAATCATTTTTAAATATCTGAATTTAAAAAAAATAATAAATGCGTATTTTTTCTTCCTTAGGTCCTTATTGCTTACACTAGCATATTATTGTGTGTGGGCAGGGTGGGGGGGGTGGTGGTGGCTTGGGACAGAGTTTAAGGCATCTCCTG
>CAXITT010000002.1:3353414-3370704 GCA_964033795.1 Lymnaea stagnalis | reverse complement strand
TTTAAGGCACCTCCTGGCGGGGGGGGGTGGCTTGTGACAGAGTTTAAGGCACCTCCTGGCGGGGGGGGGGAGGTGGCTTGTGACAGAGTTTAAGGCATCTCCTGGCCATAAATAGGACGGACGGCTTAGTACGAATGGGGCTTAGAAAGAAATTATACGCAAGTCGTAAATCAATATCTAATTATGGCTGCAAAAGGAACTGTTGACACTAAACATCGCCAGGATTGCAGGCATTCAATAACAACTTAACATTACTATGTTCAAAAATTGAAGGATGTTTACATACAATTTCTTCTGATATTCACATACAATTTTTTGCTGATATTCACATACAATTTCTTCTGAATTTCACATACCCTTTGAATGCTTTTCACATCCACTGTCTCATAAATAAAGTTATACGTTATGTGTTGCAGTTATCTGATCAATACGAATGGTAGTAACAGGGGCGTGACATGGCGACTGTAGATTCGGGACGAAATGGTAACGCCCCAGTCAGCCGAACTTTTCGGCGCCCCGAAACCTTAACTTAGCATCGTTTGCTTTCACGCGACACAGATACATCTTGAGGGCGTCACTTCGTTAAGGCGTCACATCTTGAGGGAGTCACATCTTGAGGGCGTCCCATCTTCAGGGCGTCACATCGTAAGGGCGTCACATTTTCAGGGCGTCACAACGTAATGGCGTCACATCGTAAGGGCGTCACATTTTGAGGGCGTCACATCGTAAGGGCGTCAAATCTTGTTTACTGCTATAGATGTGCTGAAATACATTGTTAGCCTCCATTGTTAACTGCTATAGATGTGCTGAAATACATTGTTAGTCTCCATTCAATACTGTTATAGATGTGCTGAAATACATTGTTAGCCTCCATTCAATACTGTTATAGATGTGCTGAAATACATGTTAGCACCATTGTTTACTGCTATAGATGTGCTGAAATACATGTTAGCCTCCATTGTTAACTGCTATAGATGTGCTGAAATACACTGTTAGCCTCCATTGAATACTGCTATAGATGTGCTGAAATGCATTGTTAGCCTCCATTCAATACTGTTATAGATGTGCTGAAATACATTGTTAGCCTCCATTGAATACTGCTATAGATGTGCTGAAATACATGTTAGCCTCCATTGAATACTGCTATAGATGTGCTGAAATACATGTTAGCCTCCATTGAATACTGCTATAGATGTGCTGAAATACATGTTAGCCTCCATTGAATACTGCTATAGATGTGCTGAAATACATGTTAGCCTCCATTGAATACTGCTATAGATGTGCTGAAATACATGTTAGCCTCCATTGAATACTGCTATAGATGTGCTGAAATACATGTTAGCCTCCATTGAATACTGCTATAGATGTGCTGAAATACATGTTAGCCTCCATTGAATACTGCTATAGATGTGCTGAAATACATGTTAGCCTCCATTGAATACTGCTATAGATGTGCTGAAATACATGTTAGCCTCCATTGAATACTGCTATAGATGTGCTGAAATACATGTTAGCCTCCATTGAATACTGCTATAGATGTGCTGAAATACATGTTAGCCTCCATTGAATACTGCTATAGATGTGCTGAAATACATGTTAGCCTCCATTGAATACTGCTATAGATGTGCTGAAATACATGTTAGCCTCCATTGAATACTGCTATAGATGTGCTGAAATACATGTTAGCCTCCATTGAATACTGCTATAGATGTGCTGAAATACATGTTAGCCTCCATTGAATACTGCTATAGATGTGCTGAAATACATGTTAGCCTCCATTGAATACTGCTATAGATGTGCTGAAATACATGTTAGCCTCCATTGAATACTGCTATAGATGTGCTGAAATACATGTTAGCCTCCATTGAATACTGCTATAGATGTGCTGAAATACATGTTAGCCTCCATTGAATACTGCTATAGATGTGCTGAAATACATGTTAGCCTCCATTGAATACTGCTATAGATGTGCTGAAATACATGTTAGCCTCCATTGAATACTGCTATAGATGTGCTGAAATACATGTTAGCCTCCATTGAATACTGCTATAGATGTGCTGAAATACATGTTAGCCTCCATTGAATACTGCTATAGATGTGCTGAAATACATTGTTAGCCTCCATTGAATACTGCTATAGATGTGCTGAAATACATGTTAGCCTCCATTGAATACTGCTATAGATGTGCTGAAATACATTGTTAGCCTCCATTGAATACTGCTATAGATGTGCTGAAATACATGTTAGCCTCCATTGAATACTGCTATAGATGTACTGAAATACATTGTTAGCCTCCATTGAATACTGCTATAGATGTGCTGAAATACATTGTTAGCCTCCATTGAATACTGCTATAGATGTGCTGAAATACATTGTTAGCCTTCATTGTTTTCTTGCACTACGTCTAAAAATAGTAACATTACATCACGTGACGGGACGTTTTCCGGTCTTAGAAATGGCACAACCGGTTAAAAGCTGAAATATAAAAAAAAACAAAAACCATTTTAAAAAACCATCCTGTTCTTGCAAGTTGAGAATAGAACAGGAATCAGCATGGAACATTTCAACATAGCACAGCGCTGGTTGTCCTGGCCTTACACGCAAACACGCACAAGCAAACAAACTGACGGAAAGACACACACACTCACACAGAGACACACACACACACACAGAGAGAAACACACACACGGACTTACATACATACATACAATGATACATACACACACACACACATACCCCAACTCGGCATATCTTCAGATATGTACCAAAGAATTTCTTCAGAGGAGAACTGTTTCAACGGAAACCATTTTCTTTGATCGAATTTCTTTCCTTCCAAAGTCCAATTATCCCAACTTTCCATACGAGCCCAATGTTAGGAATTTTCCTGGAGGAGAATCCCTATGATGTCATTTTCCCTGTAGACCTAAAAAGCCGAGAAACTAACAACGCTGGCTGGCAAAGGAAGTTGAAGAAGCCGAGCTCAGAATTAGAGAGTTAGGAATTAAACATTTCTCTGGCATAATAAAACATCTACAAAAGTGTGAAAGAAGGGATAAGGGAGCTCAGACTTTCCCTCGGGATTTAGGTCAACGGTCGTCTTCTCCTGTCAAAGGAAAAATGCAGAGCCCCCTCAGGGTTTCGACCCCCTTTAATCAATCTTCGCTGACCTCCGCTTTCATGGCGAATAGAAAGGGTCACTGCTTTCTTGATGAACTTCATCAAGGTCAAAGTTAAAACTGGCTGGTTCGTCCAACCCTCCTACTCGATGTTTAAACCAGCTGGTTGGTCCGACCCTTACAGTCTATGTTTAAACTAGCTGCTTGGTCCAAACCTCACAGTCAATGTTTAAACCAACTGGTTGGTTTAACCCTCACAGTCTGCAATAATTAGGCTATTATAAGACTGATATGTGTCTAATCCAATTATTTCTTAAAATATATTATTATTTTCTTATTATACAGTCCTACAGTCCTACAGTCCTACAGTCCTTCTATTCAAACTTCCGCATAACTTGCTCTACCAACTCCTGAACGGAGGTCCTCAATTTATCCTAAAAATATGCAACTTTGTTTTCTCTAGATTTAAAGAAAGGCTATTAATATTTTCATTACTTCAAGAAACACGAGAACCCTCGACGGGAGATACTTTTTTTATGCAAATGTCAGTCTGCTGTTGGAGTTCTCCTCCTTCGTTTATTAAAATTGAGTTAACTGGACGATGTCCTAGAAATGTCCTAAATGATGTTCTAGATGATGTCCTAGATGATGTCCTAGATGATGTCCTAGATGATGTCCTAGATGATGCCCTAGATGATGTCCTAGGTGGTGTCCTAGCAGATGTCCTATATGATGTCCTATAAATGTACTAGATGATGTCCTAGATGATGTCCTAGATGATGTCCTAAATGATGTCCTATAAATGTACTAGATGATGTCCTAGATGTTGTCCTAGATGCTGTTCTAGATGATGTCCTAGATTATGTCTGACTGATTGTCCCTTCCAGCCGTCGGCAAAGACACATCGGTGTCTGTGGGGTGATGGAGCCAGTGGGGGGAGGGGCTGCGTGGACCGACTGACCACTGGTCAGATAGCGATGACTTCCTGCCCTCCCGCGGTCAGTGTGTGATGTTTCATTGATGCGGTAACGGACCGTCTTTGAGTGAGTCTCGTTGAGTGAGTCTCGTTGAGGGAGATCTGACACGAGATAAAGACAGTCAATTTAATGTTTGTTTGTAATATTGGAAGATGAATATGTAATATTGGACCATGGATAAGTAATATTGGAAGATGGATAAGTAATATTGGAAGATGGATATGTACTATTGGAATTATGCGATGATGATGAACCTATGAGATGGCGGATTTAGATACAAAATAGTTTATAAGCTGTATGAATGTTTTAATAGGACACACAGAGAGAGAGAGAGAGAGAGAGAGAGAGAGAGAGAGAGAGAGAGAGAGAGAGAGAGAGAGAGAGAGAGAGAGAGAGAGAGAGAGAGAGAGATCAAAATAGTTTATAAGCTGTATGAATGTTTTAATAGGACACACAGAGAGAGAGAGAGAGAGAGAGAGAGAGTGTGAGAGAGAGAGAGAGAGAGAGAGAGAGAGAGAGAGAGAGAGAGAGAGAGAGAGAGATGCTGTGCCTCATTATGGGAGGTGTTGAGAATACCCTAGACAATTTAAAAGAGAGGGAGACAAGAAGAATTGACATGTCTCGTACTTCACGACGTCAGCTAACAGGTTCACGAACTAACTGTCATAAAATTACAAGACATTTTAATTGACGTTATGAATCTAGCAGATAGTACTTGCCGTCAAATGGAGACTTGATGATATTAAATTAGACAGTATTTGACTATAAGACATTAGACAGTACCTGTGCTATTTGACAATGAGCGAGACCGGTTTTATGTGACAATGAATGGGACCTGTGCAAAGTGACTGAGAATTAGACCTGGGGTATGTGACTATGAATGAGACATATGCTATGTGACTATGAATGTGACCTGTGCTATGTGAATATGAATAAGACATGTGCCATGTGACTATGAATGAGACATGTGCTATGTGACTATGAATGAGATATGTGCTATGTGACTATGAATGAGAGCTGTGCTATTTGACTATGAATGAGATATGTGCTATGTGACTATGAATGAGACCAATGATACGTGACTATGAATGAACCTGTGCTATGTGACTGAGAATTAGACCCGTACTATGTGACTGAGAATTTGACTTATGCTATGTAACTATGAATGACACCTATGCTATGTGACTGAGAATTAGACATGTGCTATGTGACTGAGAATTAGACCTGTGCAATGTGACTGAGAATAAGACCTGTGTTATGTTACTGAGAATTAGACCTGTGCTATGTGACTGAGAATTAGTCCTGTGATACGTGATTGAGAACTAGACCCGTGCTATGTGTCTGAGAATTAGACCTGTGCTATGTGACTGAGAATTAGACCTGTGCTATGTGACTGAGAATTAGGCCTGTGCTATGTGACAGGGAATTAGACCTGTGCTATAAGACTAAGAATTAGACCTATTCTATGTGACTGAGAATTAAACCTATTCTATGTGACTGAGAATTAGACCTGTGCTATGTGACTAAGAATTAGACCTGTGCTATGTGACTGAGAACTAGACCTGTGCTATGCAGGACTGTCTGTTGGACTGGCTGTAGGGCTTTCTGAAGGTCTTTTGTTTAAAGGTCGGCATATGTTAAAGACAATTTGAAGTTAACTTATTTAACTTATTTTGGTAACTCGTGGACCTGCCGGGTATTTGGTCAAAATGCACTGACCCTGTGTAAAAAGACTGGTACCCGGTAAAGCCCTAGCTAAGAATACTCCAGCAGTGTAGACGAAAGTTACTTTTATTTATTGTAATATCTAAAACCTTTGGTATTTAATAATCTTTTTTAAACGATGTTCGGTATTCGTGAATCAAGTTGATAAGAGATACGGTATTTTTGAATGGAATTGATAAGAGATACGGTATTTGTGAATGGAATTGATAAGAGATACGGTGAATTAAAATCATATGCTTACCTTTGTATTAATTCAAGCAAAATGCTTCTGTGTGTTGTAATTATATGTACATTTATTCATTAATATGTTATCTTCTATCACCTTTGTTCTTCGTGATATTTTCCGTGAAAATGTCGACCCCTAACTTATCGTATCTTTGGGGTCAAACACGGCGCATTGCCGGGGGGCGGGGGAATACTTTAATGACGTAAAGGGTCTGGTCGCCCTCAAAAGTATGAGAAACACTGTTCTAGAATTAATGCAAGGAAATCATGAAAGGTTTAGCAAATTATTATGATGAGCCTTAGTTAGGCTTCTGACGTGCGTTATTGAAACCAAGTAAGATTTGGAATACAGACAGTCGTGTCTCCATTTTAAGGTGGAAAACAAAATTATGTCAATGACAGCACTACTTAGCATGTGATTCCGATCGACATTTGTCAATGGCAAATGTCAATGACAGCAGTAAATCAGGTGATCACTGCAAAAATTTCTGTCAATGACAGCACTGTGTATCGTGTGTTCACAGACCAAGTTCCATTATCAGTCTCAAGTTTTATGCTATAGGGATCTTTACAGACATCCCATGCATAAGATCTTGTCCCAGTTTTTTACAGACATCCTTGACCTTTCAACCTTGAACCTTTCAAAGTATTTTCACAGAATCCTAGGCCTAAGCCCTTGTTCCCTTGTTTTCACAGAATCCTTGGCCTGAGCCCTTTTTCCCGCGTTTCCACAGAATCCTTGGCCTTAGCCCTTGTTCCCTTGTTTTCACAGAATCCTAGGCCTAAGTCCTTGTTCCCGCGTTTTCACAGAATCCTTGGCTTAAGCCCTTGTTCTCGTGTTTTCACAGAATCTTTGGCCTAAGCCCTTGTTCCATTGTTTTCAAAGAATCCTTTGCCTAAGCCCTTGTTCTCGTGTTTTCACAGACTCCTTTGACTAAGTCCTAGTTCCTGTGTTTTCACAGAATCCTTGGCCTAAGCCGTTATTCGCTTGTCTTAAAGCTCAGACGTAAATAGAGGTTATCCCCCCTCCCGGCAAATAGGATGTATGAGTTATAGGACTTGAATCGTCACCATTTTCATTTCCCATAGATCATGTGATCGACTGCTCATCGCACTAACACATGCGTGGGAATGAGACATTTAGGTCAAGGCTATAAATACGCATCTTCTCGCGCTCACACAATGTGACTTAACATTTTCAATGGTCCTTACGATAGGTCTTTATGTGTGACAATACGTGTTTCAACTAAGGCTATCATAATGGTGGCCGTGGGCCACAACTTATAGTCCAATATAAATGATAGTTATCGTAGTCTGACAAAAATGCGACTTATTGTAGTCTGACATAAATTAGAGTTGTGGTAGTCTGAATTAAATGAGAGTTGTGGTAGTCTGACATAAATGAGAGTTGTGGTAGTCTGACATAAATGAGCGTTGTGGTAGTCTGACTTAAATAAGAGTTGTGGTAGTCTGACATAAATGAGAGTTCTGGTATTCTGAATTAAATGACAGTTCTGGTAGTCTGACATAAATGAGAGTTGTGGTAGTCTGACTTAAATGACAGTTGTGATAGTCTGACATAAATGAGAGTTGTAGTAGTCTGACTTAAATGAGAGTTGTAGTAGTCTGACATAAATGAGAGTTGTAGTAGTCTGACATAAATGAGAGTTGTGATAGCCCGACATAAATGAGAGTTGTGGTAGTCTGACATAAATGAGAGTTGTAGTAGTCTGACATAAATATGAGTTCTGGTAGTCTGACATAAATGAGAGTTGTGGTAGTCTAACATAAATGGGAGTTGTAGTAGTCTGACATAAATGAGAGTTCTGGTAGTCTGACATAAATGAGAGTTGTAGTAGTCTGACTTAAATGAGAGTTGTGGTAGTCAGACTTAAATGAGAGTTGTGATAGTCTGACATAAATGAGAGTTGTAGTAGTCTGACTTAAATGAGAGTTGTGGTGGTCTGACTTAAATGAGAGTTGTGGTAGTCAGACTTAAATGAGAGTTTTTATAGTCTGACATAAATGAGAGTTCTGGTAGTCTGACATAAATGAGAGTTGTGGTAGTCTGACTTAAATGACAGTTGTGATAGTCTGACATAAATGAGAGTTGTAGTAGTCTGACTTAAATGAGAGTTGTGGTAGTCAGACTTAAATGAGAATTGTAGTAGTCTGACATAAAGGAGAGTTGTAGTAGTCTGACATAAATGAGAGTTGTGATAGTCCGACATAAATGAGAGTTGTGGTAGTCTGACATAAATGAGAGTTGTAGTAGTCTAACATAAATGGGAGTTTTGATAGTCTGACATAAATGAGAGTTGTGGTAGTCAGACTTAAATGAGAGTTGTAGTAGTCTGACATAAATGAGAGTTGTAGTAGTCTGACATAAATATGAGTTCTGGTAGTCTGACATAAATGAGAGTTGTGGTAGTCTAACATAAATGAGAATTGTAGTAGTCTGACATAAATGAGAGTTCTGGTAGTCTGACATAAATGAGAGTTGTAGTAGTCTGACTTAAATGAGAGTTGTGGTAGTCAGACTTAAATGAGAGTTGTGATAGTCTGACATAAATGAGAGTTGTAGTAGTCTGACTTAAATGAGAGTTGTGGTAGTCTGACTTAAATGAGAGTTGTGGTAGTCAGACTTAAATGAGAGTTGTTAAAGTCTGACATAAATGAGAGTTCTGGTAGTCTGACATAAATGAGAGTTGTGGTAGTCTGACATAAATGAGAGTTGTGATAGTCTGACTTAAATGAGAGTTGTGATAGTCTGACATAAATGAGAATTCTGGTAGTCTGACATAAATGAGAATTGTGGTAATCTGACACAAATGAGAGTTCTGGTAGTCTGACATAAATGAGAGTTGTGGTAGTCTGACATAAATGAGAGTTCTAGTAGTCTGACTTAAATGAGGAATGTGATAGTCTGACATAAATGAGAGTTCTGGTAGTCTGATATAAATGAGAGTTCTGGTTAGTCTGACATAAATGAGAGTTCTGGTAGTCTGACATAAATGAGAGTTCTGGTAGTCTGACATAAATGATAGTTGTGGTAGTCTGACATAAATGAGAGTTGTGATAGTCTTACATAAATGAGAGTTCTGGTAGTCTGACATGAATGATAGTTCTGGTAGTCTGACATAAATGAGAGTTGTGGTAGTCTGACATAAATGAGAGTTCTGGTAGACTGACATAAATGAGAGTTGTGGTAGTCTGGCATAAATGAGAGTTCTGGTACTCTGACATAAATGAGAGTTCTGGTAGTCTGACATAAATGAGAGTTGTGGTAGTCTGACTTAAATGAGCGTTGTGATAGTCTGACTTAAATGAGAGTTTTGATAGTCTGACATAAATGAGAGTTCTGGTAGTCTGACATAAATGAGAGTTCTGGTAGTCTGACATAAATGAGAGTTGTGGTACTCTGACATAAATGAGAGTTCTGGTAGTCTGACATAAATAAGAGTTCTGGTAGTCTGACATAAATGAGAGTTGTGGTAGTCTTACACAAATGAGAGTTCTGGTAGTCTGACATAAATGAGAGTTCTGGTAGTCTGACATAAATGAGAGTTCTGATAGTCTGACATAAATGAGAGTTCTGGTAGTCTGACATAAATGAGAGTTCTGGTAGTCTGACATAAATGAGAGTTCTGGTAGTCTGACATAAATGAGAGTTCTGGTAGTCTGACATAAATGAGAGTTGTAGTAGTCTGACATAAATGAGAGTTGTGGTAGTCTGACCTAAATGAGAGTTCTGGTAGTCTAACTTAAATGACAGTTGTGATAGTCGGACATAAATGACAGTTGTGATAGTCTGACTTAAATGAGAGTTGTGATAGTCTGACTTAAATGAGAGTTGTGGTATGCGTCAAAAGGATTCTTCGTCTTGCTCAAATATTTGCAGTGAATTATCGATTTAAAAACAATCCCTGTATGGATGAAGGTCTTGTGCAAACTGATGAAATAAATTCCACATGTTTTCTGAGCATTGATGCTAATCCCCTTGATGTTGTCCAGCCCTAGAATCTCCCACCCATGTTAACCCACAAACTATCAAAGAACCTACCATATGGGTTAACCCATAAACTATTAGTGGATCCTATCTCTCGCTTGTATTTCATTCTTTTGATTACATATTTTCTAACATTATGTCCACGACACGCCAATTTTTATCGCTGCATATCCATTTGAAGGATCTTGTGCCATGGAGACAATAGAACTCGTATGTGTGTATATCATGTACACATGTGTAGATTTTATGTGGTCAGGATGTGCTTTATACTTACACGTCCATCAGACATGCTTTATATTTGGACGTCCATCAGACATGATTTATATTTGGACGTCCATCAGACGTGCTTTATACTTGGACGTCAATCAGACGTGCTTTATACTTGGACGTCCATCAGATGTGCTTTACATTTGGACGTCCATCAGATGTGCTTTACATTTGGACGTCCATCAGATGTGCTTTTCATTTGGACGTCCATCAGATGTGCTTTACATTTGGACGTCCATCAGATGTGCTTTACATTTGGACGTCCATCAGATGTGCTTTACATTTGGACGTCCGTCAGACGTGCTTTACATTTGGACGTCTATCAGATGTGCTTTACATTTGGACGTCCATCAGACGTGCTTTACATTTGGACGTCCATCAGACGTGCTTTACATTTGGACGTTCATCAGACGTGCTTTACATTTGGACGTCCATCAGACGTGCTTTACATTTGGACGTCCATCAGATGTGCTTTACATTTGGACGTCCATCAGACGTGCTTTAAATTTGGACGTCCATCAGACGTGCTTTACATTTGGACGTCCATCAGACGTGTTTTATACTTGGACATGCGTGAGATATTCTGATAGCGTAAAGTTATGAGTGTTTAAAATTTCTGAGCGTTTTCTGTCATCTGTCTTTGTACATATAAGAGTGGTCTAAAAGGTTCACATATGAGTGGTCCACAATTTACACATTGAATGGTCTACAATGAACACATGTGAGTGGTCTTCAGTGTACACATATGAGTGGTCTACAATGTACACGAGTAAATGTTCTACAATGAAATTTTAATATAGAATTTTAGTACTCTACACACTATAATTATAAAGGAATGTAAGTACTCTACAAACTATCAATATAAAGGAATGCAATGCTTGTTCGCATCGATAACTCAGTCGATCGTGTACCCGTCATAGCAAGCGGAAGAGTCCCCTCGGGGGTTTTAGCATCGTTAAAAACTCTAGTTACTTGAGGTTACTTACTCAACAATTTGTTGTAGTTTGGGGATGAAGCGTGTTTTTGAAATGAACTTTATTATTATTATTATTAGTAGTTTGTTCATGTGGTAACTAATTGAACAATTTGTTGTAGTTTGTTCATGTGGTAACTGACTGAACAATTTGTTGTAGTTTGTTCATGTGGTAACTAATTTAACAAAATGTTGTAGTTTGTTCATGTGGTAACTGACTGAACAATTTGTTGTAGTTTGTTCATGTGGTAACTGACTGAACAATTTGTTTTAGTTTGTTCATGTGGTAACTAATTGAACAATTTGTTGTAGTTTCTTCATGTGGTAACTAATTGAACAATTTGTTGTAGTTTGTTCATGTGGTAACTAACTGAAAAATTTGTTGTAGTTTGTTCATATGGTTACTGACTGAACAATTTGTTTTGTTTTATTCATGTGGTAACTGACGAAACAATTTGTTGTAGTTTGTTCATGTGGTAACTAACTGAACAATTTGTTGTAGTTTGTTCATGTGGTAACTAACTGAACAATTTGTTGTAGTTTGTTCATGTGGTAACTGACTGAACAATTTGTTGTAGCTTGTTCATGTGGTAACTAACTGAACAATTTGTTGTAGTTTGTTCATGTGGTAACTAACTGAACAATTTGTTGTAGTTTGTTCATATGGTAACTGACTGATCAATTTGTTGTAGTTTGTTCATATGGTAACTGACTGAACAATTAGTTTTAGTTTGTTCATATGGTAAATGACTGAACAATTAGTTGTAGCTTGTTCATGTGGTAGCTAGGTATGCCATAAGACGTTGATGTTGGGAGTAACGGGGATGGGTGGATCTGGGTGAATAGACTTATGTGGGGTGATTGGGTGAGATGGGTGAGTGGACGGGTGTGTAAGTGTGAGGGTGTGATGGCTGGTGTGTGGAGTTGTGAGGGCTGGAGTGTGGGTGTGTGAGGGCTGCTGTGTGGGGGTGTGAGGTCTGCTGTGTGGGGATGTGAGGGCTGGTGTATGGGGGTGTGAGGGCTGGTGTGTAGGGGTGTGAGGGCTGGTGTGGGGGTGTTAGGGCTGGTGTGTGGGGATGTGAGGGCTGGTGTGTAGGGGTGTGATAGCTGGTGTGTGGGGGTGTGAGGGCTGGTGTGGGGGGGGGCTTTGAAGGCTGGTGTGTGGGGTTGTGATTGCTGGTGTGTGGGGTGTGAGGGCTGGTGTGTGGGGGCTTTGAAGGCTGGTGTGTGGGGGTTTAAGGGCTGATGTGTGGGAGGTGTGTGTGAGCGTTAGCTGATTTTGGATTGCTGTAGTTGTGTGGCTGGCAAGGTGAGAGGTGGGTTGAGGGGTTGATGGGTCAATTCTTAGTTGTGTGATATAATTGAAGAATCAACCGACTTAACTAAACGAAGGCTAAGATGGCATCAACATGATGATGATAAAAATATTTATTAAGATAATGTGTAAGTTGGTATCATAGCAGTGAAAACTGCTACCAACCAGCGACCATTGCCACTGGGGAATATAGCTAAGTAGTAAAGCCTTAGTGAAGATAGTTTAAAATTAGAACCAAATTTTATTTTTGGCCAAGCTTGGGGGATCATCACCCCACGTTAACACCCTGACATGCGCAGTGCATAGGCGTAGATCCGGCCCAGAGAAGCTTTGAACACGACATAAAATCGAATAGCAGTTATGCCACCAAATGATTTAAAGATTGATTTTGTTTCCGTATCGTTCCGAATATGGAATTTTAAATCGTCTGCTACAACGTCATTTATACGTAGTAATTGCTAACTGTTTATTTATACATAGTGATTGATAACTGTTTATTTATACATAGTAATTGATAACTGTTTATTTATACATAGTAATTGATAACTGTTTATTTATGCATAGTAATTGATAACTGTTTATTTATACATAGTAATTGATAACTGTATATTTATACATAGTAATTGATAACTGTTTATTTATGCATAGTAATTGATAACTGTTTATTTATGCATAGTAATTGATAACAGTTCATTTATGCATAGTAATTGATATCTGGTTTTTATACATAGTAATTGATAACTGGTTATTTATACATAGTAATTGATAACTGTTTATTTATGCATAGTAATTGATAACAGTTTATTTATGCATAGTAATTGATAACTGTTTATTTTACAAAGTAATTGATAACTGGTTATTTATACATAGTAACTGATAGCAGGTCATTGAAACCAGGTAAATGATACATTTTAAATACTACAAGGTCCATTGATGCCAGGTCATTGGTATATTTTAATTGATACCTGGACATTGCTGCCAGGTCATTGAAACCAGTTCATAGGTGTCACGTTACAAAAGATATGCCAAGGATGCCAGGTCGATGCTTTCAGCTTAATAATGCACGTGTATTAAATCTGGTCAAAGATTCCAGTTCAATAATGTCAGGTCAATAATATCAGGTCAATAATGTCAGGTCAATAATGTCAGGTCAATGATGTCAGGTCAATAATGTCAGGTCAATGATGTCAGGTCAATAATATGATGTTGGTGATGGCAGGTGATTGATAAGAATGACAGATTTTTCACATAAAATCAAGTTTAGTTTATAAGTTTTACTTTGGGGGAAAAGAAAAAAAAGGGGGGGGGGGTAAATATGATAAATTTCCTTTTTTGTAAGGAAGTTAATTCTTATCAATCTGATTATGAAAAGTTGATGCATTAATCTCTCTTAAGGATATCTCTATAGTTCATATGACACTACATGAAGCGATAGCTTACCGTACGGTATTCTCATAAGTGTTTATTCTCCATTTTATGACCAGACTCGTTTCAAGCAAACCAAAAGCAATCCTAATTTCTGAAAATTCCTCTTAAAGTAAAGACACCCTCTTCAGTTTAGGATCATCCAAAGTTTCTTGCAGACCTTCTTTTTAAAAAGATTAACTAACTAATAAAATGTGTGAATTCTCGTTCCCCCTCCCCCATCCCCCAATCCCCCAACCCCCCCCCCCCAAAGTGACCTGTAATCGAACCCTCACCACACACCCTAATAAAAATAGCATCGTCTTGATTCCTTTCGGATAATTTGCTGACACACCCCTCCCTCACCACACACCCTAATAAAAATAGCATCGTCTTGATTCCTTTCGGATAATTTGCTGACACACCCCAGTAGGACATGAAGATCGCCTTGCTATTAAGAGATTAATGGCCTGGTGTAGAGTGTGTCCCATGATTAGCGTAGAGATTGTCCTGGTGTAGATTGTGTCCCATGATTAGCGTAGACATTGTCCTAGTGTAGATTGTGTCCCATGATTAGCGTAGAGATTGTCCTAGTGTAGATTGTGTCCCATGATTAGCGTAGAGATTGTCCTGGTGTAGATTGTGTCCCATGATTAGCGTAGAGATTGTCCTAGTGTAGATTGTGTCCCATGATTAGCGTAGAGATTGTCCTGGTGTGGATTGTGTCCCATGATTAGCCTTGAGATTGTCCTAGTGTGGATTGTGTCCCATGATTAGCCTTGAGATTGTCCTGGATTTATCAGAGGTCAGGCCGACCAATCGTTCCAGATCCAAATATGTCAACAAATGGAGGGATAGGTGCCGGGGAAATGTCGGTTGAATGTCCACAAATGGAGGCATGGCTGCCCAAGAAATGTCGGGGTGAATGTCCACAAATGGACGAATGGCTCCCCGAGATATGTCGGTTAAATGTCCACAATTGGAGGCATGGCTTCCTGAGAAATGTCGGTTTGAATGTACACAAATGGAGGAATGGCTGCCGGAGAAATGTCGGTTGAATGTCCACAAATGGAGGAATGGCTGCCGGCGAAATGTCGGTGTGAATATACACAAATCAAGGAATAGCTGCTTGAGAAATGTCGGTTAAATGTCCACATATGGAGGAATGGCTGCCCAAGAAATGTTAGTGTAAATGTCTAAAATGAATGAATTGCTGCGGAGAAATGTCGGTTGAATGTCCACAAATGGAGGCCTGGCTATAGGAGTCATGTCGGTGTGAGTGCCTACAAATGGACAAATAGCGGACAGTGAAATTTCTGTGTGAACTGGAAATGCAAAAGAGTTGAAATAATTGATCACACCTTAGACACAATGTTGTTATTCAGTACTTGATGAACACACTTAGTTCACTTAGCACTCTAAACAAAATTGATTTAGCACTCTGTAAACACCATGTGCTCGAACTCTCTAAACACAATCTTCTAAAACATTGTTATCTGTACAACAACCTACAATTTCGTGGTTGGAATGATGTAAAAACAAAAAAGAAAAAAAGAAATTTTGTTAATGACTTTAGGCCTATAAAAAATAAATTTTTGAATAAATAATGGATTTGATCATTTTATTGGCCGAAAAATGTGAAGAATTATAGAATTATTATCGCATTTGTGATTGTTTGATATGAATATTTTTATTGACAGTGAAATAAAAATTAACAATTTTTTTTTTAAACTGTGCATTTTTTCACTACTAATATTGATAATGAGCTCTCGAAATGAATACAAGGCTATCAGTGTTTCTTTCAGGGGGTGGGGTTTGTGGAGACTGAGAGAAAGACAGAGGGAGGCAGACAGAGAGAGTATGGGACAGAGAGATAGAGACAGAGAGATAAAGACAGATAATTCAGAGACAGAGAAAAAGGGACAGGGAGATAGAGAGAGAGTCTGAGATCGAGTGTCAGAGACAGAGCGTGTCAGAGACAGATAGATAAAGACAGAGAGAGTCAAAGACAGAGATATAGACAGAGACATAGAGATAGAAAAATGGAGACAGGGGGAGTCAGAGATAGAGATAGAGAGAGAAATGGTCAAAGACAGAGAGATGGAGACAGAGAGAGTCGTAGCCAGAGAAAGAGACAGAGAGATAGAAATAGAAAGAATCAGAAACAGATATATATAAAGAGAGAGGAAGAGACATAGAGAGAGTCAGAGAGTCATATACAGAGAGATAAAGACAGAGATACAGAAAGAGTCAGAGATAGACTGATAGAGACAGAGAGAGAGAGAGAGAGAGAGAGAGAGAGAGATAGACAGATAAATACAGAGAGTCAGAGACAGAGAGAATAAGAAACAGAGGGATAGAGACAGAGAGATTCAGAGACATAGAGATTGAAACAGAGAGATTCAGTGACAGAGATAGAGAGACAGAGAGAGTGAAAGACACAGAGAGACCGTGATAAAGACATAGAGAATGAGAAACAGGGATATTCAGAGACAGGGAGAGTCAGAGACAGTGAGAGTCAGAGAAGGCGAGAGTCAGAGATAGAGAGATAGAGAAAGACAAAGTAGAGACAGAGAGAGACAGAGAGAGAGACGCAGAGACATAGAGAGAGAGCGTACGCGAGAGAGTCAGAGACAAGGAATCAGAGAAAAAGATTCAGAGACAGTGAGAGAGAGAGACAGTGAGAGAGACAGAGAACAGACAGGTTTACCCCTATGCTTTAGCCGTAGTAACTACATTTTAAGCCTAAAACTACATCAATACAACGACTGCCGCACTACGACGAGTCTAAGACTACGGAAAACGACGAGCCTAAGACTACGGCACTACGACAAGCCTAAGACTACAGCACTACGACAAGCCTAAGACTACGGCACTACGACAAGCCTAAGACTATGGAACAACGACGAGCCTAAGACAACGGCACTACGACAAGCCTAAGACTACGGCACTACGACAAGCCTAAGACTACGGCACTACGACAAGCCTAAGACTACGGAACAACGACAAGCCTAAGGCTACGGCACTACGACAAGCCTAAGACTACGGCACTACGACAAGCCTAAGACTGCGGAACAACGACGAGCCTAAGACTACGGAACAACGACGAGCCTAAGACTACAGCACTACGACAAGCCTAAAACTGAGGAACAACGACGAGTCTAAGACTGCAGAACAATGACGAGCCTAAGACTACGGAACAACGACGAGCCTAAGACTACGGGACAACGACAAGCCTAAAACTCAGGAACAACGACAAGACTAAGGCTACAGAACAAC
>CAXITT010000002.1:3343127-3353222 GCA_964033795.1 Lymnaea stagnalis | reverse complement strand
CAGCACAACGACGAGCCTAAGCCTACAGTACAACGACGAGCCTAAGACTACGGAACAACGACAAGCCAAAGACTACGGCACTGCGGCAAGCCTAAGACTGCGGAACAACGACGAGCCTAAGACTACGGAACAACGACAAGCCAAAGACTACGGCACTACGACAAGCCTAAGACTGTGGAACAATGACGAGCCTAAGACTACAGCACTATGACGAGCCTAATACTGCAGAACAACGACGAGCCTAAGACTACGGCACTATGACAAGAATAAGGCTACGGAATAACGACGAGCCTAAGACTACGGAACAACGACAAGCCTAAGACTACGGCACTACGACAAGCCTACGACTGCAGAACAACGACCAGCCTAAGACTACGGAACAACGACGAGACTAAGACTACGGCACTACGACGAGCCTACAACTACGGCACAACGACGAGCCTAAGACTACGGCACTACGACAAGCCTAAGACTACAGCACTACGAAAAGCCTAAGACTACGGAACAACGACGAGCCTAAGACTACGGAACAACGACGAGCCTAAGACAACGGCACGGCGACAAGCCTAAGACTGCGGCACTACGACGAGCCTAAAACTACGGCACTACGACGAGCCTAAGACTACGGAACAACGACGAGCCTAAGACTACGGAACAACGACGAGCCTAAGACAACGGCACCACGACAAGCCTAAGACTACGGCACTACGACAAGCCTAAGACTGCAGAACAATGACCAGCCTAAGACTACGGAACAACGACGAGCCTAAGACTACGGCACTACGACGAGCCTACAACTACGGCACAACGACGAGCCTAAGACTACGGCACTACGACAAGCCTAAGACTACAGCACTACGAAAAGCCTAAGACTACGGAACAACTGCCTAAGACCACCGCACCACGACAAGCCTAATACTACGGCACTACGACAAGCCTAAGACTACGGAACAACGACGAGCCTAAGACTACGGAACAACGACGAGCCTAAGACTACAGCACTACGACAAGCCTAAAACTGCGGAACAACGACGAGTCTAAGACTGCAGAACAATGACGAGCCTAAGACTACGGAACAACGACGAGCCTAAGACTACGGGACTACGACAAGCCTAAAACTGAGGAACAACGACAAGTCTAAGAATACGGAACAACGACGAGTCTAAGACTACGGAATAACGACGAGCCTAAGACTACGGAACAACGACGAGCCTAAGACTACGGAACAACGACGAGCCTAAGACTACGGAACAACGACGAGCGTAAGACTACGGAACAACGACGAGCCTAAGACTAATGAACAACGACGAGTCTTAGACTGCAGAACAACGACGAGCCTAAGACTACGGCACTACGACAAGCCTAAAACTGAGGAACAACGACGAGTCTAAGACTACGGAACAACGACGAGCCTAAGACTACGGCACTACGACAAGCCTAAAACTGAGGAACAACGACGAGTCTAAGACTACGGAAAAACGACAAGTATAAGACTACGGAACAACGACGAGCCTAAGACTACGGCACTACGACAAGCCTAAGATATCGGAACAATGACGAGCCTAAGCCTACACAACAACGACGAGCCTAAGACTACGGAACAACGACGAGCCTAAGACTACGGCACTGCGACAAGCCAAAGACTACGGCATTACGACAAGCCTAAGACTGCGGAACAATGACGAGCCTTAGACTACGGCACTACGACAAGCCTAAAACTGAGGAACAACGACGAGTCTAAGACTACGGAAAAAAGACCAGTATAAGGATACGGCACTACGACGAGCCTAAGACTACTGAACAACAACGAGCCTAAGACTATGGCACTACGACAAGCCTAAGACATCGGAACAATGACGAGCCTAAGCCTACACTACAACGACGAGCCTAAGACTACGGAACAACGACGAGCCTAAGACTACGGAACAACGACAAGCCAAAGACTACGGCACTACGACAAGCCTAAGACTGCGGAACAATGACGAGCCTAAGACTACAGCACTATGACGAGCCTAATACTGCAGAACAACGACGAGCCTAAGACTACGGCACTACGACAAGAATAAGGCTACGGAATAACGACGAGCCTAAGACTACGGAACAACGACAAGCCAAAGACTACGAAGCAACGACCAGTATAAGGATACGGCACTTCGACGAGCCTAAGACTACGGAACAACGACGAGCCTAAGACTACGGAACAACGACGAGCCTAAGACATCAGAACAATGACGAGCCTAAGCCTACACTACAACGACGAGCCTAAGACTACGGAACAACGACAAGCCAAAGACTACGGCACTGCGGCAAGCCTAAGACTGCGGAACAACGACGAGCCTAAGACTACGGAACAACGACGAGCCTAAGACTACGGAACAACGACGAGCCTAAGACTACGGAACAACGACGAGCCTAAGACTACGGAACAACGACGAGCCTAAGACTACGGAACAACGACGAGCCTAAGACTACGGAACAACGACGAGCCTAAGACTACGGAACAACGACGAGCCTAAGACTACGGAACAACGACGAGCCTAAGACTACGGAACAACGACGAGCCTAAGACTACGGAACAACGACGAGCCTAAGACTACGGAACAACGACGAGCCTAAGACTACGGAACAACGACGAGCCTAAGACTACGGAACAACGACGAGCCTAAGACTACGGAACAACGACGAGCCTAAGACTACGGAACAACGACGAGCCTAAGACTACGGAACAACGACGAGCCTAAGACTACGGAACAACGACGAGCCTAAGACTACGGAACAACGACGAGCCTAAGACTACGGAACAACGACGAGCCTAAGACTACGGAACAACGACGAGCCTAAGACTACGGAACAACGACGAGCCTAAGACTACGGAACAACGACGAGCCTAAGACTACGGAACAACGACGAGCCTAAGACTACGGAACAACGACGAGCCTAAGACTACGGAACAACGACGAGCCTAAGACTACGGAACAACGACGAGCCTAAGACTACGGAACAACGACGAGCCTAAGACTACGGAACAACGACGAGCCTAAGACTACGGAACAAAGACCAGCCTAAGACTACGGAACAAAGACCAGCCTAAGACTACGGAACAAAGACCAGCCTAATCAAACTTCGGTTTTTGTGGGGGTTTTTGTTGTTCTGTTATTTGTTTTGTTTTTTAATCCCCAATAATTTAAAATTTTTAAAAATTCCAGTGACCACAAAAAAAGTGTAGCATAGTTTTGTGTAAACACCATCAGCATTTGATAAAGAACAACCGTCGTTGGCCTACACTGTCCTGATGGCAATCTCCGGGAGCCAACCAGAATCTTTTAGTTAAGAAAACGCTTTTACGTTCAACAGAACTGGCTGAAACTTTTCGTTTGAGTTCTCTCTGTGAATTTCATCTATACCGCGTGAACAAAAAAAATGAAACAGATGGCAGTCTACTTTAAGTGGTGACAAAAAAAAGGAAAAGAAATCCCCCCATAATGTCAGGGAAAATGTGTATTGAGCTTACACATTGTACACATGACTAATTAAAAAAAAGCTATGGTTGGCATGCGAATTGAATATTTATATTGAACTTCGACTTTTGCACATGACTTATTAATTAACCACGGTTTGCGCACGGCCTTAACAGTTATGTTAAAATCTCTGAGGAAATGTTAGGCCTATCAGTGTACACTTGAAGTAAACGTGACTGTAAATTATACGAGTCAAATATGAACACAGATTAAATCTTCAAAGTCGTAACGGGACTTAGCAAAATATGTTAGGCAGAGGTAGCTGGTTACAGACTAGGACTTGGTTGAGACAGACGTGGCTGGCTAGAGAGTATAACTTGGTTGCTACAGGGACGGATAGACGTGGCTGGTTAGAGAGTAGGAATTGGTGGTTAGAAATCATACCTTCTTATAATGTGGAGAGACTTTCTGATAAGACGGACAAACCTGATGTATAGAAAGACAGAGTTGTTGGTTCGATAGACAGAATGGCTCGTTTGAGAATTTGACTTGGTGGTTAGATAAGGACTTCTGAGGCAGTGTTTAGAGTTGGATGTTTTAGACTCGCAAGATTAAGACTAGCATGACTAGACTGGCGTGATTTAGAATGGCATTATTTAGACTAGACTGGCGTGATTTAGACTGGCATTATTTAGACTAGACTGGCGTGATATCAACTGCCATGGTTGAGGACTGGCAAGGTTTAGACTGGCATGGGCCATTCTGGCATGATTTAGACCGGCGTGGTTAAGCTGGAAAATTTAGACTGGCATGGTTTAGACTGGCATAGTTTAAACTGGCATGGTTTAGATTGCTGGGGTTAAGACTGGCATGGTTTACACCGGGTAAGTGTAGACTGGCCTGATTTAGACAGGAAATGGGTAGAATCGCGTGATTTAGACTGGAAATGGGTAGAATCGCGTGATTTAGACTGGTAATGGGTAGAATCGCGTGATTTAGACTGGAAATGGGTAGAATCGCGTGATTTAGACTGGCAATGGGAAACGTTGGTCATTGTTGGACAGAGATGCTTGAACTAACTGGACTCAGGTCACGAGACGTACTCAACCAGTCCAGGGATTCTGCACTCAGGTCACGAGACGTACTCAACCAGTCCAGGGATTCTGCACTCAGGTCACGAGACGTACTCAACCAGTCCAGGGGCTCTGCACTCAGGTCACGAGACGTACTCAACCAGTCCAGTGGTTCTGCACTCAGGTCACGAGACGTACTCAACCAGTCCAGGGGATCTTCACTCAGGTCACGTGACCTACTCAACCAGTCCAGTGGTTCTGCACTCAGGTCACGAGACGTACTCAACCAGTCCAGGGGCTCTGCACTCAGGTCACGAGACGTACTCAACCAGTCCAGGGGCTCCGCACTCAGGTCACGAGACGTACTCAACCAGTCCAGTGGTTCTGCACTCAGGTCACGAGACGTACTCAACCAGTCCAGGGGCTCTGCACTCAGGTCACGAGACGTACTCAACCAGTCCAGTGGTTCTGCACTCAGGTCACGAGACGTACTCAACCAGTCCAGTGGTTCTGCACTCAGGTCACGAGACGTACTCAACCAGTCCAGGGGCTCTGCACTCAGGTCACGTGACGTACTCAACCAGTCCAGGGATTCTGCACTCAGGTCACGAGACGTACTCAACCAGTCCAGTGGTTCTGCACTCAGGTCACGTGACCTATTCAACCCCTCCAGTGGTTCTGCACTCAGGTCACGTGAAGTACTCAACCAGTGCAGTGGTTCTGCACTCAGGTCACGAGACATACGCAACCAGTCCAGGGATTCTGCACTCAGGTCACGTGACCTACTCAACCATTCCAGTGGTTCTGCACTCTGGTCACGTGAGCTACTCAGCCAGTCCAGGGATTCTGCACTCAGGTCACGAGACGTACTCAACCAGGCCAGGGGCTCTGCACTCAGGTCACGAGACGTACTCAACCAGTCCAGAGGCTCTGCACTCAGGTCACGAGACGTACTCAACCAGTCCAGGGGCTCTGCACTAAGGTCACGAGACGTTCTCAACCAGTCCAGGGGCTCTGCACTCAGGTCACGAGACGTACTCAACCAGTCCAGTGGCTCTGCACTCAGGTCACGTGACGTACTCAACCAGTCCAGGGATTTTGCACTCAGGTCACGAGACATACTTAACCAGTCCAGGGGCTCTGCATTCAGGTCACGTGACCTACTCAACCAGTCCAGGGATTCTGCCCTCAGGTCACGAGACGTACTCAACCAGTCAAGGGATTCTGCACTCAGCTCACGAGACGTACTCAACCAGTCCAGGGGCTCTGCACTCAGGTCACGAGACGTACTCAACCAGTCCAGGGATTCTGCACTCAGGTCACGAGACGTACTCAACGAGTCCAGGGGCTCTGCACTCAGGTCACGTGACCTACTCAACCAGTCCAGTGGTTCTGCACTCAGGTCACGAGACGTACTCAACCAGTCCAGGGGTTCTGCACTTAGGTCACGTGACCTACTCCACCAGTCCAGTGGTTCCAGATGTCCTCTAACACAGCCGTGGACTTTGGGTGACGGAGCTGAGATCCAATCTGATGGAATCGAATTGGTGGCTGCGTTCATGATTTTGTCTAACCACGCACACACACTTTTTTCCTACGTATCACACTCTGTCACAAATCAATATCAGGACCCCCCTCCCCTACAAGATAAAATCAGGTTTTAGTGGGAGGAAATCTGTGAAACCAGTTATGGGAAAACCGGAAAAGTTACCCAAAATAAATGAACCAACGTGTTGACAATAAGCCTTCTTTATATAATAAACAACGAATAACACAAATATACAAATATAAATAAACATCTAGCTGAAATACAGCAAGAGGACAGCAGGAAGACAGCAAGAGGCACGTGATGCACCAATATAGTTGAAAGATTCTATTACGGCCCATATTAAGTGAGATTGTCTAAATTTGCCTCAATGTATTGCTGCTTCAAATATCTGTTTAAAAGGTAACTCTAAAATTCTTTTCGGTCCTCGAATCTAATCTGAAAATTCATCTTTGTTTTATTTGGCTGGAAGTTGTTACCCCTTGAAATATGTCGCGTAAGGCAGCCGCCAATGTTGTCTATACCTAAAACCAGACAGCCGCCTAAATGGTCTATACGTAAAGTTAGACAGCGGCCATTATTACCTATACCTACAGCCAGACAACTGCCTACATTGCCTATACCAATATCCGATTTCACTTAATTTTGGCCTCAAAAACATTAAATGACGTCATGTTCCAGATGTCGATGTGAGGCCTAGGCCGTACATCGTGCTGTCTGGCGCTACAGCCCTGTTGAGGCCTAGGCCGTACACCATGCTGTCTGGCGCTACAGCCCTGTTGAGGCCTAGGCCGTACATCATGCTGTCTGGCGCTACAGCCCTGTTGGCCAAGCGACATAAATCTTGATCTTATAGATGGTCCAAAGCATTTGAACAAAGTAAAGAATGTTCATAAAATGGATGATGTGAGACAAAAAAGTGGTGAACAATCTTTCGGGCCGCATGCGGCTCACTAACGCCCCTATTGCGGCCCATGATCCCACGATCCCATGATCCCTCATTTATCCCATTGAAATTATTCGTTCGTCGTTCACCTCACAAAGAAATGAATATTGGCGAAGATTTTATTGTTACTTGGCATTTCATTTTGTCCATTAATAATAGATCAACATGCCTAGTGCAATGACATATGGCCAACGACTGGTTTACTTACTATGAAAGTGGTCCGCGAAGCCTTTTAGGTTGACCACCCCTGTAAGTGGTCCGCGAAGCCTTTTAGGTTGACCACCCATGTAAGTGGTCCGCGAAGCCTTTTAGGTTTCTCCCCCCTGTCTTAAAAGAACGTTACAAACTCAAACTAATCAAGTAAGGAATAAACTTCCACAATGTTTCCACGTGCATATTTTAAAAGAAAACATCAAAAAGGGACATCAATAATGTTGATGCAGCAATGGTGCAATGCTAAAAATAGCCTCAATCAAATTAATATGTGCCGGGCAGAGCCAGGTAAAGGTAATCCATTCTGAATCACATGCGTCAGTCTCTCTTAAACTTTAATCTGCGTCAAAAGTCTACACTTGTTATGACTAACGAACGGCATAACACAATTTGTTTCGACCGCTCCTGAAACTGTAAAAAAAAAAAAAAAAAATGATTTCTTGGCTTCAGAGTTTTAGAGAATACAAATGTCAAACTAGTTAAAAAACTGAAACCTATGATGTAACATCCCACCGACAAGAGCAGGTCGGAATTCTTATCTTAGATACTTGTGTGCGCCCCTGATATGTGCCTACACAAAGGGAACGTAGATTCATTTCTATTTAACTGCAACTGTCTTTCGATGTCTGTCTTGCGGCTGTCTTTCGATGTCTGTCTCGCGGCTGTCTTTCGATGTCTGTATTGCAGCTGTCCTTCAATGTCTGTCTTGCGGCTGTCTTTCGATGTCTGTCTTGCGGCTGTCTTTCGATGTCTGTCTTGCGGCTGTCTTTCGATGTATGTATTGCAGCTGTCCTTCGATGTCTGTCTTGCGGCTGTCTTTCGATGTCTGTCTTCTAGTTGTCTTAGTATTGCATTTTAAATTGACATACGAGAAACCTCGGTAATGGAAGGCCTCCTAATCTTTTGGCTTGGGATTTTTCTGAAAATAATATACTTAGCTCAATGATCTCCCTCTACTCCAGTAATAGAATTAACTCCCTCTACTTTCAGTAACAGAATACACGTTGACCTCCAAACGCCTCCACACCCACATACTTTCCCACGATCAAGATTTCGTTTGTGTTTGAATAAAGACATACAAACTAACAGATGTCATCTTAGAATGGAAAATCAACTGCCTTAAACTAATTTAATAGTGTGTTGTAGTCACGTGTCTTTTGGGGGGGGGAGAGAGGGGGGAATGGGGTGTAGCCAAGTGTGCATGGAGTGGGGGGGGTGACAAGAGTTATCAGACTTTATTCAGTTGACATCAATCATCAAGATTAATCATCAAATATCAAATCTAACTTTGTATTTTTTGACTAATCTTATATATATGCATGCGATGTCAAACAGGGAGACAAAGAAGGGGCGAGACAGAAAGTAAATACCGAGAGTGACAAAGAGGGAGAGAGACAAAGAGGCAAAAATGAGAGAGAGACAATGAGGGAGAGAGACAAAGAGGGAGAGACAAAGAGATAAAAAAGGGGAGAGACATAGAGGCGATGGGAGAGAGACAAAGTGACACTGAGGGGACAGAGACAAAGAGAGAGAGAGAAAGAAAGTTAAAGAGTGAAACACGCAAAGAGGGTACAGGCCAAGAGGTAGAGAAACGTTGAAACAATGTTGCAATTAGAGAATTTAGCCCCCCCCCCCCTTTTAAACCGGTAGAACTTTTAGAGCAATAGAGAAGGTTATACAAACATCAATATATTACATGATAATAGAGAAAAAAAGTTAAAGAGTGAAACACGCAAAGAGGGTACAGGCCAAGAGGTAGAGAAACGTTGAAACAATGTTGCAATTAGAGAATTTAGCCCCCCCCCCCCTTTTAAAACGTTAGAACTTTTAGAGCAATAGAGTAGGTTATACAAACATCAATATAGTACATGATACAAACATCAATATAGTACATGATACAAACATCAATATAGTACATGACACAAACATCGATATAGTACATGATACAAACATCAATGTAGTACATGATACAAACATCAATATAGTACATGATACAAACATCAATATAGTACATGATACAAACATCAATATAGTGCATGATACAAACATCAATATAGTGCATGATACAAACATCAATATATTACATGACACAAACATCAATATTGTACATGACACAAACATCAATATAGTGCATGATACAAACATCAATATAGTGCATGATACAAACATCAATATAGTACATGATACAAACATCAATATAGTGCATGATACAAACATCAATTTAGTGCATGACACAAACATCAATATAGTACATGATACAAACATCAATATAGTACATGATATAAACATCAATATAGTGCATTATACAAACATCAATATAGTACATGATACAAACATCAATATAGTACATGATACAAACATCAATATAGTACATGATACAAACATCAATATATGACATGATACAAATCTCAATGACGAGAAAAAGCAACAGTTGAAGAAACTCACGTTCTACAAGGTCACGAAAATGAAGCAGATGAAGAGACTCACGTGCTACAAGGTCACGGAAATGAAGCAGATGAAGAGACTCACGTGCTACAAGGTCACGAAAATGAAGCAGATGAAGAGACTCACGTGCTACAAGGTCACGAAAATGAAGCAGATGAAGAGACTCACGTGCTACAAGGTCACGAAAATGAAGCAGATGAAGAGACTCACGTGCTACAAGGTCACGAAAATGAAGCAGATGAAGAGACTCACGTGCTACAAGGTCACGGAAATGAAGCAGATGAAGAGACTCACGTGCTACAAGGTCACGAAAATGAAGCAGATGAAGAGACTCACGTGCTACAAGGTCACGAAAATGAAGCAGATGAAGAGACTCACGTGCTACAAGGTCACGAAAATGAAGCAGATGAAGAG
>CAXITT010000002.1:3323560-3338117 GCA_964033795.1 Lymnaea stagnalis | reverse complement strand
CATCTTGTTGTGTTACATCTTGTTGTGTTACATCTTGTTGTGTTACATCTTGTTGTGTTACATCTTGTTGTGTTACATCTTGTTGTGTTACATCTTGTTGTGTTACATCTTGTTGTGTTACATCTTGTTGTGTAAAAGCGGGTGGGTCATTAGAATATTAATATAAAATAAAGTCGTTAAAAAATGCAGGGTACAGGAGTTAGGGTTAGGGTTAGGGTTAGGGTTAGGGTTAGGGTTAGGGTTAGGGTTAGGGTTACTTTTTTCTTAAGGGTACAGGAGTCCTATGAAACACTTTGTTCTTAAGGGTACAGGAGTCCTATGAAACACTTTGTTCTTAAGGGTACAGGAGTCCTATGAAACACTTTGTTCTTAGGGGTACAGGAGTCCTATGAAACACTTTGTTCTTAAGGGTACAGGAGTCCTATGAAACACTTTGTTCTTAAGGGTACAGGAGTCCTATGAAACACTTTGTTCTTAAGGGTACAGGAGTCCTATGAAACACTTTGTAGAATTCCCATGTCCTCAGCTATGAAACACTTTGTTCTTAAGGGTACAGGAGTCCTATGAAACACTTTGTTCTTAAGGGTACAGGAGTCCTATGAAACACTTTGTTCTTAAGGGTACAGGAGTCCTATGAAACACTTTGTTCTTAAGGGTACAGGAGTCCTATGAAACACTTTGTTCTTAAGGGTACAGGAGTCCTATGAAACACTTTGTTCTTAAGGGTACAGGAGTCCTAGGAAACACTTTGTTCTTAAGGGTACAGGAGTCCTAGGAAACACTTTGTTCTTAAGGGTACAGGAGTCCTAGGAAACACTTTGTTCTTAAGGGTACAGGAGTCCTAGGAAACACTTTGTTCTTAAGGGTACAGGAGTCCTATGAAACACTTTGTTCTTAAGGGTACAGGAGTCCTATGAAACACTTTGTTCTTAAGGGTACAGGAGTCCTATGAAACACTTTGTTCTTAAGGGTACAGGAGTCCTATGAAACACTTTGTAGAATTCCCATGTCCTCAGGATACTTTGTGAAACAAGAATTCCCAACAGGAGTCCTATGAAACACTTTGTTCTTAAGGGTACAGGAGTCCTATGAAACACTTTGTTCTTAAGGGTACAGGAGTCCTATGAAACACTTTGTTCTTAAGGGTACAGGAGTCATATGAAACACTTTGTTCTTAAGGGTACAGGAGTCATATGAAACACTTTGTTCTTAAGGGTACAGGAGTCATATGAAACACTTTGTTCTTAAGGGTACAGGAGTCCTATGAAACACTTTGTTCTTAAGGGTACAGGAGTCATATGAAACACTTTGTTCTTAAGAGTACAGGAGTCGTATGAAACACTTTGTTCTTAGGGGTTCTTTCAGTCTGAGGATAATTTTCTTGTGGGGTCAGACGATCATTTTCTTGTGGGCTCCGTTAATTTTAATTCGCTTTTGTTAAGTATAACCATGTGTGCAATTTATAATGAGAATAATTTATGAAAATTTCCATCGTTGTCTTAGTTTAAGATAAAGATGCCCCCCCCCCCTTTTTAGTTCGTCGATAAATATGAGTTTTAATGAGATGAAATCTAAAATATCTATCGATTCTGAGAGTGCGCAGAGCCATGCAGATGCTTTTAACCATGTGTGCAATTTATAATGAGAATAATTTATGAAAATTTCCATCGTTGTCTTAGTTTAAGATAAAGATGCCCCCCCCCCCCCTTTTTAGTTCGTCGATAAATATGAGTTTTAATGAGATGAAATCTAAAATATCTATCGATTCTGAGAGTGCGCAGAGCCATGCAGATGCTTTTCGGCCCTGAGCTTGTAAAAATGTCGCCCCTACAAATATTATTATTACTGTACCAAATTTGATTGTGTTCAAAACTGTCATCATAGGGGACCCTGACAATATACATGACTTAAGTTCAACATTTCATCAGAGTTTGCTGTTGCTATTTCAAGTGAAATGGTTCATTTCAACTTTTTTGCAAAGTTTGATTTAATTATTTTTTTTCGTCCATGCTTTTAAAAAAAAATTGGTTTGTACTCTTCATTTTTGGCGAGTTGCTGCTAGCATTAAGAAATTAGGTTTTACTATCTTACAATTAACGTGTCTCTGGTAAATAATACATTCGGTCTGACATAAGATAGCGTCAAAGCTCGAATCAAAACAATAAAAACGTTTCCCATTTCTCAGAACTTTCAAAAGCGTCCAATATCTAGTTAAAGCGATGTGCTGAGTTATAGCCGAGTTGTGGCTATGCAAAAATGTGTCTAGTTAAAACAGTGGTTCTCAACCTTTCTAATGTCGCGACCCTTTAGTACAGTTCCTCATGTTGTGGCGATTCCCAACCACAAAATTATTTTCGTTGATACTTTATAACTGCAGAGTATATGAGTTTTCCGTTGGTCTTAGGCGACCCCTGGGAAAGGGTGGTGCGACCCCCAAAGGGGTTGCGACCCACAGGTTGAGAATCGCTGAGTTAAAGTGATGTGCTGTGTTATAGCCGAGTTGTGGCTATGCAAACATTTGTCTAGTTAAAGCGATGTGCTGTGTTATAGCCGAGTTGTGGCTACGCGAACATCTGTCTAGTTAACGCATTGTGCTGTGTTTTGGGCGAGTTGTGGCTATGCAAACATCTCAGATCGTTAAATATTTTAATTTAGATGAACTCATTCTTTGCTTGGGAACTGTGTTCATTGGAACTGCCGTCTGAAATATCACGTGCTTCTGCTCTCCCGAGGATCACAGCAATCAAGATTGACATAGCGGAGAGAAACAATCAAGATTGACATAGCGGAGAGAAACAATACTTACGAAGGTCAAGTTCATATTTTGTCTAGACTCTCCTGGTCACGTCATAGGTTGTGATTTTAAAAAAAAAGGGGGGGGGGAGGGTAAGGGGGTGAGTGGTAGGATTATATGAAAATAATAAATACTAGAGGGCTGAACGGGGGGGGGGGGACGTTTGTTTTACAAGGGTCCGGGCATGTTGAGATAATACCCGTTAGGTCCTATTGTATATGCCGGCCTTTAAACATGAGTCCTACAGACAGTCCTACGTCCAGCCTGCCGACTTTTAAACAATAGTTCTCCAGACAGTCCTAAAGACAGTCCTACAGACAGTCCTACAGACAGTCCTACACAATGCTCGTGGCCCGTGGCTCTGTGGATATTGCAGTGCCATGAGAAAAATAATTCCCCATTTTTACCTGAGTTCAACCGTCAGTGACGCGTGACGCACGCTGTTGACACCTTTCCCCCCACCCCCAACCCCTCAGGACTATTAATATAAAACATGTTTAGTAAGGGAAGGGGGGGGGAGGTGAAGTTGTGAAAAGGAAGCAGCCCCTACAGACGCAATATAAATTTAAGAGATTTTCATTTTGTGTTCAACTACATTCTCAGCCAGCCCCGGATGTGCCCCCCCCCCTTAGCTACGCCACTGAATACAAAACATCCTATGTATTTCCCATGCGCAACATTCCTCAATAAAATATCATGAAAACTCACATTTGTAGTGTCAGACTTAAGGAGTGACTCATTTGTTGGATTATATGATGAAACCTGTCGATTGTGACAGATTACGTCGATTGTGACAGATTAAGTCGATTGTGACAGATTAAGTTGATTGTTACAGATTAAGTCGGTTGTGACCGATTAAGTCGATTGTGGTAGATTAAGTCGATTGTGACAGTTTACGTCGATTGTGACAGATTAAGTCGATTGTAGCAGATTAAGTCGATTGTGACAGATTAAGTTGATTGTGACAGATTAAGACGATTGCGACAGATTAAGTCGAGTATAGCAGATTAAGTTGATTGTGACAGATTAAAACGATTGCGACAGATTAAGTCGAATATAGCAGATTAAGTAGCTTGTGACAGATTAAATTGATTGTGACAGATTAAGTTGATTGTGACAGATTAAGTCGATTGTGACAGATTAAGTCGATTGTGACAGATTAAGTTGATTGTGACAGATTAAGTTGATTGTGACAGATTGTTGTTAACAACACTAAACCTAACCATAGCACCTACACTAACTCTAACACTAACCTAAAACCATAACCCTAATCATAACACTCAACATATCCTTATCCCTAAACCCTAACTCTAAACCTTAACCCCCAACACTTGTTCTAAAAATAGATCTTTTCACTCGTTTCACTCCAGACAACAAACTGATCAAGTGCTCACACACACACACACACACAAACACGGTGCACAAACTGACATACAGTCACACTGACCGACCTAAAGACACAGTTACACAGAAGGACACACAGACACGCTGACACATAGTAACACGGGCAAACACAAGGACACACTCATACACAGTAACACAATCGGACACAAAGACAGGTACACACATAGTAGCACAGACAGACACAGACACATTCGCACACACAGTTACACAGACAGACAGAGACACACTCACACACACAGTAGCACAGACAGACACAAAAGCACGTACACCGACACTATCGCCACAGCCTCACAGACAGACAACCCCCCAATCACAAAGGGGGTCCACCGTATCACAACGTGCTACATGGAATAACTTATTTACCCACATGAGAGTCGGATGATAGCCCCATCCTTTACATTAATCCATTAAACTGTCCTTACTGGGCGCCATCTCGCTCCCTGCTGGGCCGGGGGAGGGACATTTGAAGATGGACTTTGGGAATGAGATTTGGTGCCGTTTGTTGTCTTAATAAATTTAGTGATGGCTTTTGTCTCCCAAGCTGGGATGAATTGCGAGTATGGTCAGGACATCCTGATAGATATTTGATCCACTGTTGGTCCATCGGCCTAATATTGTCCACTGTTGGTCCATCAGCCTAAATATTGTCCATTGTTGGTCCATCAGCCTAAATTTTGTCCACTGTCAGTCCATTGACGTAAATTTGGTCCACTGTTGGTCTTTTACTGATTCACTGTTGGTGTATGACTGATTCACTGTTGGTGTATGACTGATTCACTGTTGGTGTATGACTGATTCACTGTTGGTGTATGACTGATTCACTGTTGGTGTATGACTGATTCACTGTTGGTGTATGACTGATCCTCCCTTGTCTCTCTGTTTAAGTAAATAAATATGTGCTAAGGAGTCGTACACCGTATTGCTGTTTCAGCCGGAATCAAATGTGGGCTTGTAGTGTCTCTGTCCACTTCTGTCGTCATGCAATCAAATGTGGGCTTGTAGGTCTCTGTCCACTTCTGTCGTCATGCAATCAAATGTGGGCTTGTAGGTCTCTGTCCACTTCTGTCGTCATGCAATCAAATGTGGGCTTGTAGTGTCTCTGTCCACTTCTGTCGTCATGCAATCAAATGTGGGCTTGTAGTGTCTCTGTCCACTCCTGCCGTCATGCCTAAACCATAATAAAACTTTTCTATTCATACTTCGGTATCATAGAACCATGTCGGTGACAGTATCACAACATATTGTTGATATCATAGTTCAATGTCGGAGACATTATCACAATTTGTCGATGGTATCTTAGGTCAATGTCAGAGGTAGCACCCCAATATGTCTGTGGTATCTTAGGTTAATGTTGGAGACAGTATCACAATATATCAGTGGCATCTTAGGTCAATGTCGGAGAGAGTGTCAAAACATATCGGCGATATCTTATGTCAATGTCGGAGACAGTATCGCAATATGTTGGTGGTATTTTAGATCAATGTCGAAGACAGTCTCATATTATGTCGGTGGTATCTTAAGTCAATTTCGGAGAGAATATCACAATATGTCGGTGGTTCCTTAAGCCCATGTCGGAGACAGCAACGCAATATATCGGTGTTGTCATAGGCTCCTTTCGGAGACAGTCTCACAATGTGTTGGTGGTATCTTACGTCAATGTCGGAGACACTATCAGATAAAATGTTTTGGTTGTATCGTAAGCCAATGTCGGGAGAAGAGAACTGTATTTAAAGGCATTCTTGCTGCAAAGTTAGCTCTAGGTTTTCATAACGTCTCATTTAAGTCAAATAAACTTCGTATAGCAACCGTTTGACGTGAACTCTAAAATAAAGCAAGTCATCATGTCTTTGAAGATTTTAATATAAGATGTCAATCTAATATAATCTTAGTTTCTAATCGGCATCTGGTCATAAGAAGCGGGGGGAGGGAGGTAGGGAGGAATGCGTTCAGGGGGAAACAAAAAGATGGGAGGTGGGGAGGGATAAATTAAATGATGGGAGGTGGGGAGGGATAAACAAAATGATGGGAGGTGAGGAGGGGTAAACAAGAAGATGTGAGGTGGGGAGGGGTAAACAAGAAGAAAGACGATCAAACACAGTGAACGTTTTTGCTGTATACTTGCAACACTCACACACTCACACAAATTCAGTCAATGAAGAATAGGACAAACATAACGCACCAAACGCACTTTCGATATTTTGTTTGAAAGAATCTCATTTAGCGAAGTTATCGGAAATTGTATTCCATGAAAGCAGTGTCAAAGCAGTGTCAAAGCAGTGACAAAGCAGTGTCAAAGCAGTGTCAAAGCAGTGTCAAAGCAGTGTCAAAGCAGTGTCAAAGCAGTGTCAAAGCAGTGTCAAGAGCAGTGTCAAAGCAGTGTCAAAGCAGTGTCCTCGTATTTCATTTGATCTTCCTGTTAAAAGCGGGTTCTTTCTTGCAGGTTGGAGTTATAAAGCTCCTTTGCTCCACCAACCTAGTTACACAGCTCCTTTGCTCCACCAACTTAGTTACACAGCTCCACTGCTCCACCAAGGTAGTTACACAGCTCCTTTGCTCCACCAACCTAGTTACACAGCTCCTTTGCTCCACCAACCTAGTTACACAGCTCCTTTGCTCTACCAACCTAGTTACACAGCTTCTTTTCTCCACCAACATAGTTACACAGCTCCATTGCTCCACCAACCTAGTTAAACAGCTCCACTGCTCCACCAACCTAGTTACACAGCTCCACTGCTCCACCAACCTAGTTACACAGCTCCACTGCTCCACCAACCTAGTTACACAGCTCCTTTGCTCCACCAACCTATTTATACAGCTCCTTTGCTCCACCAACCTACTTATACAGCTCCTTTGCTCCACCAACCTAGTTATACAGCTCCTTTGCTCCACCAACCTAGTTACACAGCTCCTTTGCTCCACCAACCTAGTTACACAGCTCCTTTGCTCCACCAACCTAGTTACACAGCTCGACTGCTCCACCAAGGTAGTTACACAGCTCCTTTGCTCCACCAACCTAGTTACACAGCTCCTTTGCTCCACCAACCTAGTTACACAGCTCCTTTGCTCTACCAACCTAGTTACACAGCTTCTTTTCTCTCAGCTCCTTTGCTCCACCAACCTAGTTACACAGCTCCTTTGCTCCACCAACCTAGTTACACAGCTCCTTTGCTCCACCAACCTAGTTACACAGCTCCTTTGCTCCACCAACCTAGTTACACAGCTCCATTGCTCCACCAACCTAGTTAAACAGCTCCAATGCTCCACCAACCTAGTTGCACAGCTCCACTGCTCCACCAACCTAGTTACACAGCTCCTTTGCTCCACCAACCTAGTTATACAGCTCCTTTGCTCCACCAACCAAGTTATACAGCTCCTTTGCTCCACCAACCTAGTTATACAGCTCCTTTGCTCCACCAACCTAGTTATACAGCTCCTTTGCTCCACCAACCTAGTTACACAACTCCTTTGCTCCACCAACCTAGTTACACAGCTCCTTTGCTCCACCAACCTTGTTACACAGCTCATTTGCTCCACCAACCTAGTAACACAGCTCCTTTGCTCCACCAACCTAGTTACACAACTCCTTTGCTCCACCAACCTAGTTACACAACTCCTTTGCTCCACCAACCTAGTTACACAACAACTTTGCTCCACAAACCTAGTTACACAACTCCTTTGCTCCACCAAACTAGTTGCACAGCTCCACTGCTCCACAAACCTAGTTGCACAATTGCTCTGCTCCTCTAACAATGGTTTTGTCTACTTTTGACATCAATAACTTGTGACGTACCAAAGAGTTTATCATTTGTTTTATCGTGTATCTTCTCTTACGTCCATGAAAAGTTTCCCCTGTAAGTAAAATAACAGAGCACATGAGTAGACTGGTGACAGAGCACATGAGTAGACATGTGTTAGAGCATATCAATAGACTGGTGACAGAGCAAATGAGCAGACATGTGTCAGAGCACATGAATAGACTGGTGACAGAGCACATGAGTAGACTTGTGACAGAGCACACGAGCAGACTTGTGACAGAGCACACGAGCAGACTTGTGACAGAGCAAATGAGTAGACTGGTGACAGAGCACACGATCAGACTTGTCACAGAGCACACGAGCAGACTTGTGACAGAGCACATGCGCAGACTTGTGACAGAACACATGAGTAGACTTGTGACAGAGCACATGAGCAGACTTGTGACAGAGCCCACGAGCAGACTGGCAAACGAGCACATGAGCAGACATGTGACAGAGCACATGAGTAGACATGTGACAGAGCACATGAGCAGATTTGTGACAGAGCACATGAGCAAATTTGTGACAGAGCACATGAGTAGACATGTGACAGAGCACATGAGCAGACTTGTGACAGAGCACATGACCAAATTTGTGACAGAGCACATGAGTAGACATATGATAGAGCACATGAGTAGACATGTAACAGAGCACATGAGTAGACATGTGACAGAGCACATGAGTAATCCTAGACCCTTATGAGGCACGTACTTGGGGGCCCCGCACATTTCAATGTGACAGAGCACATGAGTAGGCATGTGACAGAGCACATGAGAAGACTTGTGACAGAGCACATGACTAGACTTATGACAGAGCACATGAGTAGACTTGTGACAGAGCACATGAGCAGACTGGTGACAGAGCACATGAGTAGACTTGTGACAGAGCACATGAGTAGACTTGTGACAGAGCACAAGCGCAGACTTGTGACAGAGCACACGAGGAGGCTTTTGACGCTGCATCACGTAATCAAAGATCTTTGCAAACTCTATCATTCACGTGCACCTATTTAATCCAAGACCCTTATGAGTCACGTACTTGGGGGCCCCGCACATGTCAATGGGCCCCGCACTATTCAAGGGGCCACACACATTTCAAAGGGCCCCGCACCATTCAAGGGGCCCCGCACATTTCAAAGTGCCCCACACCATGCAAGGGGACCCGAACATTTCAAAGTGCCTCACACCATTCAAGGGGACCCGCACATTTCAAGGGGCACCGCACCATTCAAGGGGACCCGCACGTTTCAAAGGGCCCCGCACCATTCAAGGGGACCCGCACATTTCAAAGGGCCCCGCACCATTCAAGGGGACCCGCACATTTCAAAGGGCCCCGCACCATTCAAGGGGACCCGCACATTTCAAAGGGCCCCGCACCATTCAAGGGTACCCGCACATTTCAAAGGGCCCCGCACTATTCAAGGGGACCCTCACATTTCAAAGTGCCTTCCACCATTCAAAGGGACTCACACATTTTAAAAAAGATGGGTGTCGTGGGTGGTAAGGGACTATCTAATGTTGACTCTTGTTATAGTTTTTAGGTGATTTACTACGTGAGCGTCGGCCAAGGAAAAATCCAATTGTTTCGTTTGGAAGTGCTTTTTAAACAAGTATTCTTATAGTGATTTCCGTGAATAGCTCCACTTCCTTTTAATGATGTTGAGGAGAATTCATTGAAATAATTAGAAGTGGGCGTGGCCTCACTAGGAGACATGAGCGCGGCTTAGGAAAAAAAATATTTCTAAGCTCATAAGCAGCGTGGGGGCCAAAAATATAGGAAAACATTGATAGACTATGGCTCATATCCCAGGGATATTTGAGATGGTCGTGTGGTTTACATGGAGAGTTTTTTGTCTGAGGAGAAGACTTGGTTAATGTGATAGCTCAATGGTCAATGTGTGTGGGGGCCGGTGATGTTAGGGAGGAGAATTGGTTAATGTGATAGCTCAATGGTCAATGGGTGTGGGGGCCGGTGATGTAAGGGAGGAGACTTGGTTGATGTGATAGCTCAATGGTCAATGGGTGTGGGGGCCGGTGATGTTAGGGAGGAGACTTGGTTAATGTGATAGCTCAGTGGTCAATGTGTGTCGGAGCCGGCAAGGTGAGGGAGAAGGAATAGTGGGGAGATGTGTCCGTGTTTGACGTAGCATTAGAAGATATTGATTGGGGGAGGGGTGTAACGATCTGACACAAAAGGTGATTCTTTGAAGATGACAAAAGGTGATTCTGTGGAGGTGACAAAAGGTGATTTCTCTGAAGGTGACAAAAGGTGATTCTGTAAAGGTGACAAAAGGTTATTTTTGTGAAGGGATAAAAGGTGATCTGTGAAGGTGACAAAAAGTGATTTCTGTGAAGGTGACAAAAGGTGATTCTGTGAAGTTGAAAGATTAATTAGTTGGGTGTTAAAGACTTGATTGAAATATGAAACAAATGAATAAGGAGATAGTAAGGATAGGAAGATAGTAAGGATAGGTTGATAGTAGGAATAGGTTGTTAGAAGGGATAGGTTGTTAGAAGGGATAGGTTGATAGTAGGGATAGGTTGATAGTAGGGATAGGTTTGAATAGATTAAACACTGTCAACACATACCCAGGCACGTTACAACACTATCAACACATACCCAGGCACTTTACAACACTATCAACACATACCCAGGCAGCTTACAACACTATCAACACATACCCAGGCACTTTACAACACTATCAACACATACTCAGGCACACTGACTATTGGAACAGAAACACTTTAAGATTTACAAAGGTTCTTCTTTGTCACACAGATGTGCCTGGTACAGTATCTCTTTAGAACTACAGTTTATTGAAAACACAGGAGTTATCACTCAAGAACGGCTCATAACTATGTCCTTAGTCAACTCACTCTCTCCCTTCCCTCTCTCTATCTGACGCCTTATCTCCACACACTTGTTTATTGTTGTATTCCTGTCGTCCAATGATCATTCAGACACACTAACAACACTCATGACACAACTCACGGGCCCAAGCAGTGTTCATACTGACAACAGTGATTCTCATACACTTGAAAACTACATACAAATTTAACCTTGAATGTAAAATAATAATTTGCCCTGACGTAGATGGGATGCTGGAAGAAAAACTAAGATCGTAGTTTTTGATGGATGATGGAGGGTTTTAGTGGAGGGTGGAAGGAAGAGAACCCTGAAGAAGGGCTACCACTAGGGGTCAACACTAAGCTGCACTCTCTTTCTAGCCTACATCAATGACTGGCCACAAAATCTAGCAACTAATGCTGCGATGTATGTCGACGATTTGGTTATCTGGAGCATCGATAAGGATGTCCACCGCCTGCAAACGCTATTAAAGTAAGACCTTTCAGCTATCAATGGGTACATGTGGCGGTGGCACCAGGAAATCAACACCGAGAAGACGGTCTATTCGCTATTTACCAACGGGCGGACCATTCTCAAACAGGAGATCGAGCTCAAGGTGGGCGACGTAACGCTCAAATTGGGAAAAACAACCGGTTTACCTGGGGGTCATATCTGATCAAAAGGTACAAATGTACAATTTTGTACAAGACCTCTGCTCCCAGGCAACTGTGATGTGAAGTACGTTGTCTAGGGGTCGGTCCCCTCTGTACTAGCCACAGAACAATTTTTCAAGGGTCTAGAACCCCTTTATTTCCAGCTCCTACAGAGCTGACTCTTGCTCCAAGTATCAACAAACAATTCAGGGTTTCAGGTTTTCTTATTTATTGGCTATGTGTGCCTATATGCCACTACACAAAACAGTTAAAGTTACACAAGTCCTCTTCCATCCGTAGAAAAACTCACTGCCTTCATAAGACAAAAATCATACACCATATCCACAGCACTCGCCACTGTTCACCCCTTCAAAAAAACTCAACTCACACACGTGGTTTTTTCAGACACAGCACACCGGTCATACCTTGACCGAGAAAAATAAAAACTCGTGGGGCACACGGGGAAAATAAACTCACCCACGATTGGTCAAATTAACATTATAGAAGTTGACACAAAAAACTCACGCGATCTGAACGTGACACGCCGCCCCTCACGAGTGACGTTTGGTGAAACCCAATGTTGCGAGTTTACAAAACAGCGGTCAGTTCGCGTGCATACTCTGGTAAACTGACATCAATTATAACATGAACAACATACCGATATTAATAAAAAAAATATCATGAAATGTCTATCTTAAAACATTCCGTTATCAACCGCTATCAATCATACTTTGAAAGTCACTACTATTGTTATGGCAATGCATTGTAGAATTAAGACATCTCTAATGAAACATACATGGTAATAGATACAATAATTACTCTTCTTTATCATCTCAATATTTTCCTACAATGAAATTAAGCATTTATTTTAATACATTGTAACAAATATTTAAATGTTTACAGCACATGATTTTGAAAAATCTTAATTCAAAAATGAAAAAGTGAAGAAAAACAAATGTCAACATCTGAGCATGTGTGGACAGCCATGAATTGTCCATTAAATCTTTACATACAAGACGGTGGAATGTTTCGCTTATCCCCTTGTCTTAAAAAATCATGGAGGTTATTTGATCCGCCCAACTCACCCCTCACTCTTCTCGTGTTTGACCTGCCCGGTCTAGTAGGCACGAATTCACCCATCAAGTCTTTTATACCCCAAGACCGTTTTGCTTTCCCCCAAGCTGTCCCTTCTCCTTTGTAACATATACCATCATTGTTGAAAATCTCAACACATTTTACATTATTAGATGTGTCAACTTCCAACAAATCAAGTTTTCCATCGTCTCCGGCCGGAAGCACTTCACAGTCTCTGTGAACTGTGACATGTTCAAAAATAACTGAGTTAAACTCAGGAGCAGTACAAAAATGCGATCTCCCCTCCTCCTCAAAACATAACAACACACATGAGCTTGACTCAGGAGTGTCGGTGAACTCTGTCGAAGGTTCAACCTGACGACATCTAGTGGTCGCCGCTCTGGTCAAGGTTACGGTTTCTACTTCGTGGTTACCCCAGCTTGTCCCCCATATAATCATGACCCCTTGCTTGCGTGGAAGCGGAAGGTGGTTCATGTCTTCAACACCCGTGGGTGTGTTATCAATGGCCATGAGTGTGCCATCAAAAGCCTCCGGCACCCTACAAACTTCAGTCACTCTCTCAACATCAACAAGCAAAGTATGCGTAACACTATGTTCATAAACAATATTCTGATCACAAACAACTTCTCTGGGTTCATAATCAATATTACCATCAAACAAACTACAAACCTCAGTCACTCTATCAACATCAATATGTGAAACATCAGCAATACTAGGCTCACAATAAAAAATATCATTAAAATCATCTACTTTGGGTTCATAAGCCATAAAACCATCAAAACCATCACTAGAAGAATCAACAACACTATGTTCATTATCAATATTCTTATCAAAGTCCCCAAATGAAACATCAATACCACTAGGTTCACTAATGGTGCAAGGGCGATAGCCATCCTGCACATCATCACATTCGTCCTGTTTATCCACATTATCCAACTTATTTTCTCTTGTTTTGGTGTCTTCAAAATATTCATCAACTATACCAAACTGAAAAAATTCCGATTCATCATTTTTCCTAGTATTGATACTGCCCCTTTCTACATTTGGATTTTTAGTTTCTGACAGCCTTACCCAAGATTTGTTCTCTCGACACCATCTAAGCTCATTCCCACTAACTTCTACCTTAGTATATTTCCTCGCTCTATATTTCCCATAACTATTTCTAAAGGCCCCCTCCCGCTTGATTTCTTTAAAAGCTTTCTCATCAACTTTACTTTGAGTAATGCTTGGACCCTCGTCCAAACAATTCGACGTTATGTCAGGATCTTTAGTCACGTGACTATGTTCTTCATTAGTAATTTTATATTCCTTAAAGGTGTTTAGATCAAAAGGTTTGTTAGAACTTAATTGCTTATAAATTTTTCTCACCACAGATTCTGGTGGCCTGTAACCATATATCCATCTGACACATTCTTCTCTGAGTTCCCACATAGATTTCTCTTTCTGGCGTATGTCTACCCCCACATTGAAACTGTCTTGTCCCTGTTGATCCACAATCGGTTTTACACTAAAGGCCATGTCTCCCTGTATATCGCCCTCATTTTCCTTATCATCCAGAGAAAATTGTCCCTTTTCAGTACCAGTTAGTGTACTAGCACTATACCCAGACATTTTTCTCTCATGTTCTTTGATTCTTTCTTTTTCTTCTCGCTCATATGCGCGAATTTCCTCTTCTTCTTCGCGAACCTCTTTTTCCCTAACAGCTACCCATTCTTTCGCTTCCTCCCCTTCTAATCCCAAATCTATTGCCATTTGTTTAATTTCGGCAATAGTAGGTAACGACATTTTTATCTCTAAGTCTTATGTCAATATATATGTTTACAAAAAAAATTACAGATAGAAAATGGATCAAATGAAATGAGTAATATAATAGAAATTGCAAATCTAATAGCTAAATGATTTACTTAAAATAATTACTTGTGATGGTTCTCTTGATGGGTGGCACTGGGATTTCGGACGTATTGAGAAGT
>CAXITT010000002.1:3233746-3322506 GCA_964033795.1 Lymnaea stagnalis | reverse complement strand
AAAACTCAACTCACACACGTGGTTCCTCCTGACTCAGCACACAGGTCATACCTTGACCGAGAAAAATAAAAACCCGTGGGGCACACGAGGAAAAGAAACTCACCCAAATTAACATTATAAAAGTTGACACAGAAAACCTCACGCGATCTGACCGTGACAGCAACCACCAAGCTCAATCTGGTGAAAACATTGGTGCGCGGCGCCAGAACGCTTAGCGCTCTAGTTCTAGGCAGTGTAAGGTCGGTGATGTATTACAGCATGCCAGTCCAATCCTTTGCAAGCTATACCGCATTGGAAAAGTTGGGCCGAATCTTGAATCAGGCTTTGAGATTTATCTGTGGCACAATTAGGACTGCTGTAGAGGTCTTGGCCAATGAAGAACCACTAGATATTAGGAGGGCAAAAAGCAAAACTTAATATCGTAGGGAGGTACGGACGGCTGAACAGGAAGGAACCGTCGTTCTAGATGCAGAGCAACTGGGTGATAGGCAGCGACTAAAGCGATCCGCATTCATGCCCCAGGTCGTGGGGCTTGAGTGGACAGATGACCTGCCTTGCAATAGAGAACGTCTGACCCCAATCCCAGTCAATCCGCCACATGCGGAACCCTCACGTCCCTCCATACATTTGGCCTTGACCGATGCAGCGTTAACGAAGAGCAGTGTGCAGAAAGAGGCTGCCCAAGAGACCATGGCTGTGTTTTCCAACATACCAGTGAAAGTGTTCACGGACGGCTCTGCCAATCTGAGAGAAAGAACTGCTGGAAATTGTGCTCTCAAACTATACCCAATAGGGGGACCACCAAAAGAAGAACTCTCGTGGCCCTGTGGGAATGCAGCACTAAACTTTGATGCGGAGATTGAGGCTATTCACAGGGCTCTAGAGAGAGAGTATCACATGTTGAAAGAGACGGAGATTGAGGCTATTCACATGGCCCTAGAGAGAGTGTATCACACGTTGAAAGAGACGGAGATTGAGGCTATTCACAGGGCCCTTGAGAGAGTGTATCACACGTTGAAAGAGACTAAGATTGAGGCTATTCACAGGGCCCTAGAGAGAGTGTATCACACGTTGAAAGAGGTGGACATTGAGGCTATTCACAGGGCTCTAGAGAGAGTGTATCACACGTTGAAAGAGGTGGAGATTGAGGCTATTCACAGGGCCCTTGAGAGAGTTTATCACACGTTAAAAGAGGCGGAAATTGAGGCTATTCACAGGGCCCTTGAGAGAGTGTATCACACGTTGAAAGAGGTGGAGATTGAGGCTATTCACAGGGCCCTAGAGAGAGAGTATCACACGTTGAAAGAGGTGGAGATTGAGGCTATTCACAGGGCCCTAGAGAGAGAGTATCACACGTTGAAAGAGACGAAGATTGAGGCTATTCACAGGGCCCTAGAGAGAGAGTATCACACGTTGAAAGAGGTGGAGATTGAGGCTATTCACAGGGCCCTAGAGAGAGAGTATCACATGTTGAAAGAGACGGAGATTGAAGCTATTCACAGGGCCCTAGAGAGAGAGTATCACATTTTGAAAGAGACGGAGATTGAGGCTATTCACAGGGCCCTAGAGAGAGAGTATCACAAGTTTAAAGAGACGGAGATTGAGGCTATTCACAGGGCCCTAGAGAGAGTGTATCACAAGTTTAAAGAGACGGAGATTGAGGCTATTCACAGGGCCCTAGAGAGAGTGTATCACACGTTGAAAGAGACGAAGATTGAGGCTATTCACAGGGCCCTAGAGAGAGTGTATCACACGTTGAAAGAGGTGGAGATTGAGGCTATTCACAGGGCTCTAGAGAGAGAGTATCACATGTTGAAAGAGACGGAGATTGAGGCTATTCACATGGCCCTAGAGAGAGTGTATCACACGTTGAAAGAGACGAAGATTGAGGCTATTCACAGGGCCCTTGAGAGAGTGTATCACACGTTGAAAGAGACGAAGATTGAGGCTATTCACAGGGCCCTTGAGAGAGTGTATCACAAGTTGAAAGAGACGGAGATTGAGGCTATTCACAGGGCTCTAGAGAGAGTTTATCACACGTTGAAAGAGGTGGAGATTGAGGCTATTCACAGGGCTCTAGAGAGAGTGTATCACACGTTGAAAGAGGTGGAGATTGAGGCTATTCACAGGGCCCTTGAGAGAGTGTATCACACGTTGAAAGAGACGGAGATTGAGGCTATTCACAGGGCCCTTGAGAGAGTTTATCACACGTTGAAAGAGGTGGAGATTGAAGCTATTCACAGGGTCCTAGAGAGAGTGTATCACACTTTGAAAGAGGTGGAGATTGAGGCTATTCACAGGGCCCTTGAGAGAGTGTATCACACGTTGAAAGAGACGGGGCTTTCGGGCTCGATTTAAACGTGTATTTGGGGAAGAGATCAGGTACCACTCCCTTAGTTGACATCATCATTGATGACGTGTGCAAGATCGGTGAATTAGGAGTCAAGGTCACAGTGCAATGGATCCCAGGTCACGTCAACGTCAATGGCAATGAGAAGGTGGACACACTGGCAAAATCCGGGGCTGCCCAGGCTCAGCCAGAAGTACCAATAAGTTATTTGGGAATAAAGAACTGGCGGGCAGACCATTTCAGGTCCAATTGGTACAGGCAATGGGCAGACAATACGACTTCCAGAGACGTCTTTTTAAATTTGCCCACTCCTAGCAGACAGGACCCTTGGTGGGGGTTAGGCCGTAGACAGCAGAGTTTTGTGATGCAGATGCGCACTGACCACTGCCCCATAGGCACATACTTGGGACAACAGGGATCCTACCTGCGGGCTTAGCAACCTGGTCCCGGAGACACTAGCGCGCCTGTTCACCGAAATTTCTTCACTAGATGTCCCGGGGAAAGCCAGGGTGACTGTGGAGCTCTAAATGGCTCAAAATAGTGGTTGAGGAGAAATTGGGATGAAAGATGAAGGTTGGTGTGGTGAATTTTGTTGATTGAGATTGGCGTGGTTGATGCTGTTGATTTAGGTAGGTGTGGTGGATGTTGTTGATTGAGATTGGTGTGGTGCATGTTGTTGATTGAGATTGGTGTGGTGCATGTTGTTGATTGAGGTTGTGTGGTTCATGTTGTTGATTGAGGTTGGTGTTGTGGATGTTGTTGATTGAGATTGGTGTGGTGCATGTTGTTGATTGAGGTTGTGTGGTTCATGTTGTTGATTGAGGTTGGTGTTGTGCATATTGTTGATTGAGGTTGGTGTTGTGCATGTTGTTGATTGAGGTTGGTTTGATGGATGTTGTAGATTGAGGTTGGTGTGGTGGATGTTGTAGATTGAGGTTGGTGTGGTGGATGTTGTTGATTGAGGTTGGTGTTTTGCATGTTGTTGATTGAGGTTGGTGTTGTGCATGTTGTTGAGTGAGGTTGGTGTTGTGCATGTTGTTGATTGAGGTTGGTGTGATGGATGTTGTAGATTGAGATTGGTGTGGTGGATGTTGTTGATTGAGGTTGGTGTGATGGATGTTGTAGATTGAGGTTGGTGTTGTGCATGTTGTAGATTGAGATTGGTGTGATGGATGTTGTAGATTGAGGTTGGTGTGGTGGATGTTGTTGATTGAGGTTGGTGTTGTGCATGTTGTTGATTGAGGTTGGTGTTGTGCATGTTGTTGATTGAGGTTGGTGTTGTGCATGTTGTTGATTGAGGTTGGTGTTGTGCATGTTGTTGATTGAGGTTGGTGTTGTGCATGTTGTTGATTGAGGTTGGTGTTGTGCATGTTGTTGATTGAGGTTGGTGTTGTGCATGTTGTTGATTGAGGTTGGTGTTGTGCATGTTGTTGATTGAGGTTGGTGTTGTGCATGTTGTTGATTGAGGTTGGTGTTGTGCATGTTGTTGATTGAGGTTGGTGTTGTGCATGTTGTTGATTGAGGTTGGTGTTGTGCATGTTGTTGATTGAGGTTGGTGTTGTGCATGTTGTTGATTGAGGTTGGTGTTGTGCATGTTGTTGATTGAGGTTGGTGTTGTGCATGTTGTTGATTGAGGTTGGTGTTGTGCATGTTGTTGATTGAGGTTGGTGTTGTGCATGTTGTTGATTGAGGTTGGTGTTGTGCATGTTGTTGATTGAGGTTGGTGTTGTGCATGTTGTTGATTGAGGTTGGTGTTGTGCATGTTGTTGATTGAGGTTGGTGTTGTGCATGTTGTTGATTGAGGTTGGTGTTGTGCATGTTGTTGATTGAGGTTGGTGTTGTGCATGTTGTTGATTGAGGTTGGTGTTGTGCATGTTGTTGATTGAGGTTGGTGTTGTGCATGTTGTTGATTGAGGTTGGTGTTGTGCATGTTGTTGATTGAGGTTGGTGTTGTGCATGTTGTTGATTGAGGTTGGTGTTGTGCATGTTGTTGATTGAGGTTGGTGTTGTGCATGTTGTTGATTGAGGTTGGTGTTGTGCATGTTGTTGATTGAGGTTGGTGTTGTGCATGTTGTTGATTGAGGTTGGTGTGATGGATGTTGTAGATTGAGGTTGGTGTGATGGATGTTGTAGATTGAGATTGGTGTGATGGATGTTGTAGATTGAGGTTGGTGTTGTGCATGTTGTAGATTGAGATTGGTGTTGTGCATGTTGTTGATTGAGGTTGGTGTGATGGATGTTGTAGATTGAGGTTGGTGTGATGGATGTTGTAGATTGAGGTTGGTGTTGTGCATGTTGTAGATTGAGATTGGTGTGATGGATGTTGTAGATTGAGATTGGTGTTGTGCATGTTGTAGATTGAGATTGGTGTGATGGATGTTGTAGATTGAGGTTGGTGTTGTGCATGTTGTAGATTGAGATTGGTGTTGTGCATGTTGTTGATTGAGGTTGGTGTTGTGCATGTTGTTGATTGAGGTTGGTGTGATGGATGTTGTAGATTGAGGTTGGTGTGATGGATGTTGTAGATTGAGTTTGGTGTTGTGCATGTTGTTGATTGAGGTTGGTGTGATGGATGTTGTAGATTGAGGTTGGTGTGATGGATGTTGTAGATTGAGATTGGTGTGATGGATGTTGTAGATTGAGATTGGTGTGGTGGATGTTGTTGATTGAGGTTGGTGTTGTGCATGTTGTTGATTGAGGTTGGTGTTGTGCATGTTGTTGATTGAGGTTGGTGTGATGGATGTTGTAGATTGAGGTTGGTGTGGTGGATGTTGTTGATTGAGGTTGGTGTTGTGCATGTTGTTGATTGAGGTTGGTGTTGTGCATGTTGTTGATTGAGGTTGGTGTTGTGCATGTTGTTGATTGAGGTGTGTGTGATGGATGTTGTAGATTGAGATTGGTGTGGTGGATGTTGTTGATTGAGGTTGGTGTTGTGCATGTTGTTGATTGAGGTTGGTGTGATGGATGTTGTAGATTGAGATTGGTGTGATGGATGTTGTAGATTGAGGTTGGTGTGGTGGATGTTGTTGATTGAGGTTGGTGTTGTGCATGTTGTTGATTGAGGTTGGTGTTGTGCATGTTGTTGATTGAGGTTGGTGTTGTGCATGTTGTTGATTGAGGTTGGTGTTGTGCATGTTGTTGATTGAGGTTGGTGTTGTGCATGTTGTTGATTGAGGTTGGTGTTGTGCATGTTGTTGATTGAGGTTGGTGTTGTGCATGTTGTTGATTGAGGTTGGTGTTGTGCATGTTGTTGATTGAGGTTGGTGTTGTGCATGTTGTTGATTGAGGTTGGTGTTGTGCATGTTGTTGATTGAGGTTGGTGTTGTGCATGTTGTTGATTGAGGTTGGTGTTGTGCATGTTGTTGATTGAGGTTGGTGTTGTGCATGTTGTTGATTGAGGTTGGTGTTGTGCATGTTGTTGATTGAGGTTGGTGTTGTGCATGTTGTTGATTGAGGTTGGTGTTGTGCATGTTGTTGATTGAGGTTGGTGTTGTGCATGTTGTTGATTGAGGTTGGTGTTGTGCATGTTGTTGATTGAGGTTGGTGTTGTGCATGTTGTTGATTGAGGTTGGTGTTGTGCATGTTGTTGATTGAGGTTGGTGTTGTGCATGTTGTTGATTGAGGTTGGTGTTGTGCATGTTGTTGATTGAGGTTGGTGTTGTGCATGTTGTTGATTGAGGTTGGTGTTGTGCATGTTGTTGATTGAGGTTGGTGTTGTGCATGTTGTTGATTGAGGTTGGTGTTGTGCATGTTGTTGATTGAGGTTGGTGTTGTGCATGTTGTTGATTGAGGTTGGTGTTGTGCATGTTGTTGATTGAGGTTGGTGTTGTGCATGTTGTTGATTGAGGTTGGTGTTGTGCATGTTGTTGATTGAGGTTGGTGTTGTGCATGTTGTTGATTGAGGTTGGTGTTGTGCATGTTGTTGATTGAGGTTGGTGTTGTGCATGTTGTTGATTGAGGTTGGTGTTGTGCATGTTGTTGATTGAGGTTGGTGTTGTGCATGTTGTTGATTGAGGTTGGTGTGATGGATGTTGTAGATTGAGATTGGTGTTGTGCATGTTGTTGATTGAGGTTGGTGTTGTGCATGTTGTTGATTGAGATTGGTGTTGTGCATGTTGTTGATTGAGGTTGGTGTTGTGCATGTTGTTGATTGAGATTGGTGTTGTGCATGTTGTTGATTGAGGTTGGTGTTGTGCATGTTGTTGATTGAGGTTGGTGTTGTGCATGTTGTTGATTGAGGTTGGATTGATGGATATTGTAGATTGAGGTTGGTGTGATGGATTTTGTAGATTGAGATTGGTGTGGTGGATGTTGTTGATTGAGGTTGGTGTTGTGCATGTTGTTGATTGAGGTTGGTGTGATGGATGTTGTAGATTGAGGTTGGTGTGGTGGATGTTGTTGATTGAGGTTGGTGTTGTGCATGTTGTTGATTGAGGTTGGTGTTGTGCATGTTGTTGAGTGAGGTTGGTGTTGTGCATGTTGTTGAGTGAGGTTGGTGTTGTGCATGTTGTTGAGTTAGGTTGGTGTGGTGGATGTTGTTGAGTGAGGTTGGTTATGATGGATTTTCTTGATTTAAGTTGGTGTGGGGGATGTTGTTAATTGAGGGTTTATTTTGTAGTCTCTGGCTTAGAAGCATGAGTGAATGAAAGACTATTTAGGGATAAAGAAGCTATTCTATAGAGTATGTTACATGGTAAAATGAAAGATTAAAATGCAACATCAACACATTTAAATACAGTTTACAGTAAACGGTTGCTTGTTGTAGCAAAGAAGTGTTTCGTTAGGGTAACATCTCACATTCAACAGTTCCTTGTTGTAGCAAACAAGCGCTCCATCAAGGTAACATCTAACGGGAGATGAACCATAATTTGTGTGCCACCAATTAAAAAACATTAAAGATGACTTGAGACTTCCAATAAACAATTTACCCGCCCCTTTCCCATCCCTCCCCCACAACCCTACCCCTCACCCCCTTACCCCTCACCCCCCTTACCTCTCACCCACCCCTCCCCCTCTCCCACCCCTCCCCCTCACCCACCCCTCCCCCTCGCCCCCTACAAAGTTTCCCTACTATAGTTTGCTGGGGTTTTTCTTTATGGTCTATTACTAACTCAATATAATGGAGATACTAAGTACACAAATCTACACACTTTGTACAATCAATCAATTAAAGGATCCCCCCCCACCCGGCCGTTGTTACGAATGATTATACTTGATAGTCTTATGGTTAACATTCAGATCATCACAAAATCAACATGTTGACATTAATGCATACGATAGCGATCAGTGGGAAAGGGACCTTGCACCGTTGCTGAGTGTAAGACAAATCTATTACCTGTGAGCCAGTTGCCCTTATTAGAAAAATCTATTGTCCCATTTCTGAAACATTTCACTCCTTAAAAAACTAACGGAATAATTTTATATATATATATATATATTGCAATGTATGTATAACTGTATATTTATAACTTTATGTTAATAACTTTATATTTATAACTCTATCTTTATAGCCCTATCTTTATAACTCTACAGTTCTTACTCTATATGTATAACAACATAGTTGACACTGAAAACACAATCAAATGATTGTTTAGTGATTCCTATAATGATTGTTCAGTGGATCCTATAATGATTGTTCAGTGGTTCCTATAATGATTGTTCAGTGGTTCTTATGATTGTTCAGTGGTTCCTATAATGATTGTTTCACAGAAATGAAATTCGGTTTGTCTTATGGGTTCTTTATCTCACATGCAAGCAATGATTTGTTATAGGACGTAATTAGGTCAGATATTGATCACGTATTAATGTATTTTAAATGTTTCAAACATCGTGTTGCTGTATTAAGCCGTGGCCAGCAGTCGACATTTTGAGGCAACTATCGCAAAATTCATGTGAATGTGAAATGGTAGATACCCCATAGCGGCAACCGACGGCAAGTGGCCAGGATAGGTAACATTGTACATACCCCAAGAGGCAACGGACTGGATACTCTCCAGTTAATATATTGGTGTAGATACCCCATGGAGACAACTCTAGACAATGACCGATGACTACGCAGATAAGTTGATTCAATTATAGAACTTGTCGACCCTGCATGAAAGGGAGAGAACCGGTACATTGTGAATTAACAAATTCTGGCTGGCTGGCTGGAGGTGTGAAATATTTCACATGGGATTTTTAGAAAAGTGTTTCATAGATTGGTATCATGATAGCGTTGGTAGTGAGACCATTAGTTCACAGCATGTATCATAACCGGGTTGATAGTGAGACCAGTGGTTGACATTATGCATAACAGGTTTGGAAGTGAGGCCAGTGGTTCACAGTATATACAATGACCGGGAGTGGTAGTGACACCAGTGGTTCACAAGTATGTATAAAGACATGGTTAGTAGTGGGACCAGTGGTTCCTTGTGGCAGTGGACACAGGGTATCAGAGGAGTCCCTTTTGGCAGTGGACACAGGGTATCAGAGGAGTCCCTTGTGGCAGTGGACACAGGGTATCAGAGAAGTCCCTTGTGGTAGTGGACACAGGGTATCAGAGAAGTCCCTTGTGGCAGTGGACACAGGGTATCAGAGGAGTCCCTTGTGACAGTTGACACAGGGTATCAGAGGAGTCCCTTGTGGCAGTGGACACAGGGTAACAGAGAAGTCCCTTGTGGCAGTGGACACAGGGTATCAGAGAAGTCCCTTGTGTCAGTGGACACAGGGTATCAGAGGAGTCCCTTGTGGCAGTGGACACAGGGTATGAGAGGAGTCCCATTTGGCAGTGGCACCTTCCCTAGTAAGAAAAATAAATTGACCGACTCAGTGTTTCATCGAGAATTCCCGGATTGATTGACCACTGCAACACACTGACCGGGACTTACATTGTACTAGGCGACATGAACTTCCATTTCGATCAACCACAGCACCCCTCCACTGCTAGGATGTTGGATCTCTTGGATTTATTCAGTCTTCACTAATCGGTCGACCAACCGACTCATAATCGTGGACATATTCTTGACTGGGTACTACATAGGCCTCAAGATGGTGTAGTTAGATCTGCTTCAATCACACAAGAGCTGTCCTCTGACCACTTCTGTGTTATTTGTGAACTTAGTGTTAGTGGCCCCAACCCTCCCCCTCAGTTTAGGGAGGTGCGCAGTCTGCGAGCTATAAACAGGGATGCATTTAAGCATGACCTAAGCGTAGAAGTGTCCCCTGCCCTCTGCCCTACATTGGAATCACTAGACCGTGCATTGCGCGCTGTGCTTGACCGACACGCCCCTGTCACCCGCCGCAATTTTAGTCTAAAGCGGTCATCTCCCTGGTATGCGACCATCAAGGAGGAACTACGCAGTGCCAAGAAAGAGCGCCGTAGTGCAGAAAAGAAGTGGTTAAGGTCAGGTCTTGTGGTTTTTAAGCAGATATTTTACGCTGCCAAGAAGCGTGTCAATCAGATTGTTTGTCGTGCAAAGACTACGTATTTTAGCCAAAAGATAACTATGGGTAAAACCAGCAGGCAGTTGTTTGATGTTTGTGGTCACCTTAGGGGGAGTAACAAAGGAACTGCGCTTCCTTCGGTGTTTCCCCTGCCCAAGCAACCAGATATTTTCTGTAATTTCTTTACAAGCAAAGTAGCTGACATTCGAGCTGAGCTTGATCGTCTTGATGCCCCTCCCCTTGAATTGCCTCCTTTCCCTTGTCTTACTTCCCATTTTAATATTTTTAAACCTGTTTCAGAACTTGAGGTAAAAAATATAATCCTAAAATCTAAACATACGTCATGTTATTTGGATCCCATCCCAACCCCCCTGTTGGTTGAGTCATTAGATATCTTGCTCCCAACAATAACCCGCATAATAAATGAAAGCTTATATTCTGGCACTGTTCCGCCTCTTTGCAAATCAGCTGTCATCAAACCATTGCTTAAGAAGCCCGGTCTGGATGAAAATAATTTAAAAAACTATAGACCTGTATCTAACTTATCATTTTTATCTAAAGTTATTGAAAAACTAGTCCTAAAACAACTTTTTGCTTACTTAAATGATCACTCTCTTCTCAGTTCTAATCAGTCGGCCTATAGACATTTCCATAGCACGGAGACAGCTCTCTTGAGAGTCAGTAATGACCTCTTGCGCGCAATGGACAGCGGTAATGTCTCCATTTTGATCCTCTTAGACCTCAGTGCGGCCTTTGACACTGTTGACCATGAAATCCTTTTCAAAACCCTTGAAAACTACTTTGGAATTTCTGGTTCGGTTTTGGCTTGGTTTAGGTCCTACCTCTCTGATAGAACGCAAATGGTCTCTGTCGATGGCTGTCTCTCCGGCAGTGCTGATTTGGTGTACGGAGTGCCACAGGGGTCCGTTTTGGGTCCGGTTCTATTCATAATGTATACCAGACCACTACTCCTCTTGCTCGGGAGGCATGCTGTTGAGAACCAGTCATTTGCAGATGATACGCAGCTATACATGCATACCCATCCATCTCTTGTCGATTCCGCTGTCCAGACTTTGCGGGGGTGCATTGATGATGTCAAGTCTTGGATGACACTCAGCAAGTTGAAGCTTAATGATGACAAAACAGAAGCACTCCTCATTTACAATCACAAATCATCCTCTACCTCAACTCTTCCCACCTCATTTCAAGTAGGTAACTCCGACATACAGTTTACACCCTCTGCTAGGAATCTTGGTTATATTCTTTCTAACAACATGTCTCTCGATAAACATATCTCTCACATTTGTCGTTCGGCATACACCGCCATCCGTCAGATCAGCTCCATCCGCCACTACCTGACAGTTAGCGCAACAAAAACTCTAGTCTGTGCTCTTGTTCTCTCTCGTCTTGATTATTGCAACTCACTTCTGTCAGGTTCACCGAAACATTTTATAGAAAAACTGCAGAAAGTTCAAAACTCTGCTGCTAGGCTTGTTCTTAAGGCAAAAAAACGTGATCACGTCACTCCACTACTCCACTCACTACATTGGCTCCCTATACAGGCACGCATTGACTACAAGCTGTCTCTTCTCTGTCACAACTTTTTCTCGGATTCCTGCCCTTCCTATCTAACTGAACTTCTTTCTGTCTATTCACCCCTTCGACAACTTCGCTCCTCCGCAGACTCGCGTATTCTGTCCGTTCCCAAGACACGCACTAAATTATATGGTGAACGATCTTTCTCTTTCTGCGCCCCCAAACAATGGAATTCTTTGCCACTACACATCCGCAATATAACAACCACACAGGCCTTCAAAACTGCACTCAAAACACATCTATTTAAACTATACTACTCTGACTGATTCTCCTCCTATAAACCGATAAACGTACATGGGTTTCCTTGTAAAAATGTCTGGTGTGGGTGGATGAATAGACCTATGGTGTTGTTTTGCTTATATGTTGTTTTTATTTCATTTATGTATTTTATTTTAATATTATGATTATGCCTCTTTGCTATATTTATGTACAGCGCGGTGAGCCCAGCCCTAGGCCGGGGTACCGCGCTATATAAGACCACTTATTATTATTATTATTATTAGGGTATCAGAGAAGTCCCTTGTGGCGGTGGACACAGGGTATCAGAGGAGTCCCTTGTGGCAGTGGACACAGGGTATCAGAGAAGTCCCTTGTGGCAGTGGACACAGGGTATCAGAGAAGTCCCTTGTGGCATTGGACACAGGGTATCAGAGGAGTCCCTTGTGACAGTTGACACAGGGTATCAGAGGAGTCCCTTTTGGCAGTGGACACAGGGTATCAGAGGAGTTCCTTGTGGCAGTCGACACAGGGTATCAGATGAGTCCCTTGCAGCAGTGGACACAGGCCATCAGAGGAGTCCCTTGTGGCAGTGGACACAGGGTATCAGAGGAGTCCCTTTTGGCAGTTGACACAGGGTATCAGAGGAGTTCATTATGGAAGTGTACACAGGCCATCAGAGGAGTCCCTTTTGGCAGTGGACACAGGGTATCAGAGGAGTTCCTTGTGGCAGTGGACACAGGCCATCAGAGGAGTCCCTTATGGCAGTATACACAGGCCATCAGAGGAGTCCCTTTTGGCAGTGGACACAGGGTATCAGAGGAGTCCCTTTTGGCAGTGGACACAGGCCATCAGAGATGTCCCTTTTGGAAGTGGACACAGGGTATCAGAGGAGTTCCTTATGGCAGTGTACACAGGCCATCAGAGGAGTCCCTTTTGGCAGTGGACACAGGGTAGCAGAGGAGTTCCTTATGGCAGTGTACACAGGCCATCAGAGGAGTCCTTTGTTGTAGTGGACACAGGGTATGAGAGGAGTTCCTAGTGGAAGTGGACACAGGATATGAGAGGAGTCCCCTTTGGCAGTGGACACAGGGTATGAGAGGAGTCCCTTGTGGGAGTGGACACAGGGTATCAGAGGAGTCCCTTTTGGCAGTGGACACAGTGTATCAGAGGAGTCCCTTTTGGCAGTGGACACAGGGTATCAGAGGAGTCCCTTTTGGAAGTTGACACAGGGTATCAGAGGAGTCCCTTGTTACAGTTGAAACAGGGTATCAGAGGAGTCCCTTTTGGCAGTTGACACAGGGTATGAGAGGAGTCCCTTGTGGCAGTGGACACAGGGTATCAGAGGAGTCCCTTGTGGCAGTGGACACAGGGTATCAGAGGAGTCCCTTGGGGCAGTGGACACAGGGTATCAGAGGAGTCCCTTGGGGCAGTGGACATAGAGTATCAGAGGAGTCCCTTGTGGCAGTGGACATAGAGTATCAGAGGAGTCCCTTGTGGCAGTGTACATAGAGTATCAGAGGAATTCTTTATGAGACATTGAACATGACATACCTTTAACCTTGACATGAGACATTGGCCATGGCATTATACATTCAACATGACATTATAACTCGACATGTATTTGTCATTCAACATGGCATTAGATGTTCGATATGGCATTAGACATTCAACATTGATTTAGATATTTGACATGCAATTAGTTATTTGACACAGCGCTAAACATTTAACATGGCATCTGCCATTCAACATGCCATTATGCATTTAACACATCATTAGAGATTCAAAATGGCCGACAGGAAGCAGAAATTCAGAAATATACGTGGGGGTAGAGAGTACGAAACCAATTATTCAAAGTGCCTTGGCCACTCCAGCACATATCATGTGATATTCTCCGTACGGAGAAATTATGGATCTTGAGATTAGTTCTAATCTTGATGTGGGTTACAATATTTCTTATCTTAATTAATTGTTTTCAAACGTGATTTAAACACTGGGGCTGGCTGGTTTATTAAACACAACACATGACAGAGGCAACATTTTAAAAAATAGATGTAGCTGTATTACGGGCCTATATTGAATCACATCATTGGAGTTTTTAAGTAGTGCAAAGATCAACAAATATCTTTAACATATTTGGTCCGGTTAACTAAATACACTGCAACATTGGTCACAGTGTGTAATGGTCAGAAGAAGGAGGTTGTCCTACAGGTGTTATGGTCAGAAGAAGGGGGTTGACCTACAGGTGTTATGGTCAGAAGAAGGGGGTTGACCTACAGGTGTAATGGTCAGGATAAGGAGGTTGACCTACAGGTGTTATGTTCAGGAGAAGGGGGCTGACATACAGGTGTTATGGTCAGGATAAGCAGGTTGACCTACAGTTGTTATGGTCAGGATAAGGAGGTTGACCTACAGGTGTTATGGTCAGGAGAAGGGGGTTGACCTACAGGTGTTATGGTCAGGAGAAGAGATTGACCTACAGGTGTTATGGTCAGGAGAAGGAGATTGACCTAGAAGCGTAATCCCCCTTCCCTGTAGATGGCCGTATAATATATCGGTATATAACAAGGAATATAATTTTTCTTTAATAATGCACCTTGTCCGTTTATTGTACAGCTTGTCCGTTTATTGTACAGCCTGTCCGTTTATTGTACAGCTTGTCCGTTTGTTGTACAGCTTGTCCGTTTATTGTACAGCTAGTCCATTTATTGTACAGCTTGTCGGTTTGTTGTAAAGCCTATCTGTTTATTGTACAGCTTGTCCGTTTATTGTACAGCGTGTCCGTTAATTGTACAGCTTGTCCGTTGCTTGTACAGCTTGTCCGTTTGTTGTACAGCCTATCTGTTTATTGTACAGATTGTCCGTTAATTGTACAGCTTGTCCGTTGCTTGTACAGCTTGTCCGTTTGTTGTACAGCCTGTCTGTTTATTGTACAGATTGTCCGTTTATTGTACAGCTTGTCCGTTTATTGTACAGCCTATCTGTTTATTGTACAGCTTGTCCGTTTATTGTACAGCGTGTCCGTTAATTGTACAGCTTGTCCGTTGCTTGTACAGCTTGTCCGTTTAATGTACAGCTTGTCCGTTGCTTGTACAGCTTGTCCGTTTATTGTACAGCTTTGGGGTACTGCATGTCATTTCAAGTTCCATCCTCTCATTGAATGGTCAATGACGTCATGTCTATGTAGACTTTTCCAATATCGACCTAGCATTGCAAGATCCATCTCGTCCCTCCAAAGCCAAAGTAATTTCATGTCCCTTAAAGATCCACCAGTCCCTCTAAGATTGATCCAGACATTCTAAGATCCACTAATCCCTCCAGTATCCATTCAGACAATCGACGATCCCATAGACCCTCCGAGATTCACCCATACATTTCAAGATGCACGCTTTTATTCCAAATATTCCAAGATCATCCCTGTCCCACAAAGATCTGTGTATATATCAAAAGAGCCATTTACCTCCGAGATCACCAACCTCGGTATTTCAAGATCCACTTGTTTGTTCGAGATCCATCCAGACTTCCAAGATCCACCCATTAATTCCAAAATCAATTAGTCCATCTAAGATTCCCACTTACGTCCAACGATCCACCAAGAAATTCCAAGATCCACTGAGACATTCTAAGACCCACCCAGACATTCCAAGATCCACTGAAACACTCTAAGATTCCCCCAAACATTCCAAGATCCACTGAGACATTCTAAGATCCATCCAGACATTCCAAGATCCACCTAAACGTCTCCAGTTGGAAGTCCTAGGCTCCAACCAGTCCTGACGGCGTGACCCCATCTTCAAGGTCGGATAGAAACAAGATTACATGTAAGCCAGTCGGAGCTTCTGTAATCAATTTCATTAATTACACCATCAGGACTCAGAGACTGAAGAGCATTTGAGACGAAACGTGGCAGACCGAAATAGTAGACAGAGCTGGGGGAGGGGGTGGGGGGAGGCCGATAAAATTAGAACTTAAAGAGGGGGGGAGGCCGATAAAAATAGAACTTAAAGAGGGGGGGGGAACATTTAACATTAGTAACATTTGAGATCTTTAACATTTAAGATATGTAACCTTTAACATATTTAACTTTTAATAAATATAACATTTAAGAAATATAAAATTTAAGATATGTAACATTTAAGATGTGTAAAAATGTCGTGACACGCAGTACGCAAGGCTGCAAACACTCGCAGTGTTACAACAATTTTAGACATAGGGCTAAGTGTTTTAATGGAAACTAAAAAAAGAAAGCTCATTTTTTTTAAATAACTCTCAACATTGCTTCAACACACAACAATCATCTACCATATCAGTGTGTACTGACAGAAGCAAGACACCACAATCATCTACTATACATTTGAGTAGTGACAGAAGCAAGACACCACAATCATCTACTATACATTTGAGTAGTGACAGAAGCAAGACACCACAATCATCTACTATACAATTGAGTAGTGACAGGCTGACTATATCAACATCATCTAATCATATGACTTATCCTCAATTTCCCATCTTTATTAACATCTTTATGAAAATTAAAGACTTTATTCTAGCCACCCTCCCAATACATACCCTGCCTAGAACGGCCACCCTTCACAACATACACCTTGCCTAGAACGTTGACTATTTCCAGACTGTTTAAGTGTCATAACAGAAGATCCAGAATCTCAGCAGTAATGTTTCAACATGGTCAGTTTACCCAGTGGTGTGGGGACAAGTTCCTAGTTCTGTGATTCTCGCTGGCTTGTTGTGCCGAATGGCATTAGAATTGATGGCCCAGTTGTAGGGACTGGGAGCTTGCAAAGTCCAATGTTTACTTAGTTAACCAACTGTTTTAAGGTGACCAGGTCTGGCTAATAAAACACGAGTTTATGGCCTAGTCTTGTGCCAGGATTGGGCAGACCGGTTCATTCGAATCTATCGCCAAACCAACGCTAATAATTTTACTATGCTTTCATCGGAGGCGTAGGACACGATGGGAGACTTCTCTTAATATTTGGACAGAGAGTTACAATAAAACAAGATGGGAGACTACTCTCGATATTTGGACAGAGAATTTTAATATAACAAGATGGGGACTAGGCTAAATATTTGGAAAGAGACTTTCCTGAGTCTCATCACCAATAATCCAGTATAGTGTGGTGTATATATATTGTATGATATATACTGTGTGGGTATGTTGTGTGAGTATATTGGGTGGGTATAATGTGTGAGGTACATTATGTCGAGCATATATTGTGATGTATATCATGTGGTGTATATTTTGTGGGTTATATTATGTGCAGTGTATTGTGTGGGGTTTATAGTTGGGTATACTGTGTGGGGCAGTCTTCCCAAAATGGTGGGCCGTGAGACTTAGGTTGCCGGGCAACACAACATTAATGGTTATGGTCACTTCAAAAAAAATATAATTAATACATCTGCCATCGGTCCCTGGTGCCGTTTCAAAGCTTGTCCACCGGTCCGATAAACTTAAAAGTTTGAGAAACACTGGTGTAGAGTATATTGTGTGCACACCAACAGACGCGTATGTGTGTACTTAGGGTTCTCCAAATTCCAGGTAGTTAAGTGTGTTATTCTATAAATAGATTCCGTTGAACTGTAAATGTTAAAGGTCATATGGCCTGATTTTTTTAAGTTAACAGTTGTGAACCTGTTACTGGCAAATTTGACAACTTCAAGAAATGGGATCAAGCAATCGTGGCTCAAAATAGTTCAAGCATGTATAAAAATAGTCATGAATTAATTTTTTTAATTTTTTTTTTTATTTCATGAAGTTTGAATCTTTGCCGTACAAATTGAATGGTATCGAGACTACTGCATTGTACAAAGTTAATGGAATCGAGTCTACTTCATTGTACAAAGTTATTTGTATCGAAGCCACTGCATTGTACAAGATTAATGGTATCGAAGCTGCTGCACTGTACAAGGTTTTTGGTATTGAAGCTACTGCATTGCACAAGATTAAGGGTATGGAAGCTACTGCACTATAAAAGGCTAGTGGTATCAAAGCTACTGCCTTGTACAGTGTTAAAGGTGTCAAAGTTTATATATTACCATAAAACAAGGGTCTGCTGAAGAGTAGTTGTAAAGCCCAGACCAAGACAGTAGATTTAGGAAAGAAACTGTCATTGTTGTACAGTGCATTGGAAGAAACTGTCATTGTTGTACAGTGCATTGGAAGAAACTGTGATTGTTGTACAGTACCTTGGAAGAAACTGTCACTGTTGTACATTGCATTGGAAGAAACTGTCATTGTTGTACAGTGCATTGTAATAAACTGTCATTGTTGTACATTGCATTGGAATAAACTGTCATTGTTGTACAGTGCATTGGAATAAACTGTCATTGTTGTACAGTGCATTGGAATAAACTGTCATTGTTGTACATGGCATTGGTAGAAACTGTCATTGTTGTACAGTGCATTGGAATAAACTGTCATTGTTGTACATTGCATTGGAATAAACTGTCATTGTTGTACAGTGCATTGGAATAAACTGTCATTGTTGTACAGTGCATTGGAATAAACTGTCATTGTTGTACAGTGCATTGGAATAAACTGTCATTGTTGTACATTGCATTGGAATAAACTGTCATTGTTGTACAGTGCATTGGAATAAACTGTCATTGTTGTCCAGTGCCATAGAAGAAACTGTCATTGTTGTACATTGCATTGGAATAAACTGTCATTGTTGTCCAGTGCCATAGAAGAAACTGTCATTGTTGTACAGTGCCATAGAAGAAACTGTCATTGTTGTACAGTGCCATAGAAGAAACTGTCATTGTTGTACAGTGCCATAGAAGAAACTGTCATTGTTGTACAGTGTTTTGGAATAAACTGTCATTGTTGTCCAGTGCCATAGAAGAAACTGTCATTGTTGTACAGTGCATTGGAATAAACTGTCATTGTTGTACAGTGCCATAGAAGAAACTGTCATTGTTGTACAGTGCCATAGAAGAAACTGTCATTGTTGTACATTGCCATAGAAGAAACTGTCATTGTTGTACAGTGCGTTGGAAGAAACTCAAATTGTTGTACATTGCCATGGAATAAACTGTAATTGTTGTACAGTGCATTTGAAGAAACTGTAATTGTTGTACACTGCTTTGCTTATAATTGTACTTTAAAGGTTTCCTAATTTGTTCCCATGATCCATGAGATGAGAGTTTCTGGTATTCCATAAAACATTGGTCGGTGAAAGTGGTAAAGAGTTCTAAGCCTTCAAAACGGGGACTCTCAAAAATGTATAGACCAACAGTATTTAAGAAATCATCAAATCAAAGATGTATCCTTTAAAATTAAAGCGCTAATCAAGAGCTTGAAAGAAATGATGGCTATGTTTGATACTTTGAGAACCATCGGGTGTATTCGCTTGCTTCGGGGACAGTGAGAGTTCGAAGCAATTTAATTCTAGTTCTTCTTTTGGAGCTGGTCCTCAAAGTACAACTGTCAGTTGTCAATTCGTTGGCTGGTCATTGAATGTACATTAGCGGGAGGGGGGGGAGGGGCGCGAGTCTTCTGAGCGGACGCTAGCAATGATGTATAAATGGAGGATGGCTTAGTTCCCTTCAGTTTCTGATAGGCTCATCCATGCAATGATTACCTTTACAAGACTCATAGCTTCTGATAGGCTCATTCATGCAATGATTACCTTTACAAGACTCATAGCTTCTGATAGGCTCATTCATGCAATGATTACCTTTACAAGACTCATAGCTTCTGATAGATTCATTCATGCAATTATTACCTTTACAAGACTCATAGCTTCTGATAGGTTCATTCATGCAATGATTACCTTTACAAGACTCCTAGCTTCTGATAGGCTCATTCATGCAATGATTACCTTTACAAGACTCATAGCTTCTGATAGGCTCATTCATGCAATGATTACCTTTACAAAACTCATAGCTTCTGATAGGTTCATTCATGCAATGATTACCTTTACAAGACTCATAGCTTCTGATAGGCTCATTCATGCAATGATTACCTTTACAAGACTCATAGCTTCTGATAGGCTCATTCATGAATGATTACCTTTACAAGACTCATAGCTTCTAATAGGCTCATTCATGCAATGATTACCTTTACAAGACTCTTAGCTTCTGATAGGCTCATTCATGCAATGATTACCTTTACAAGACTCATAGCTTCTGATAGCCTCATTCATGCAATGATTACCTTTACAAGACTCATAGCTTCTGATAGGTTCATTCATGCAATGATTACCTTTACAAGACTCATAGCTTCTGATAGGCTCATTCATGCAATGATTACCTTTACAAGACTCATAGCTTCTGATAGGCTCATTCATGCAATGATTACCTTTACAAGACTCATAGCTTCTGATAGGCTCATTCATGCAATGATTACCTTTACAAGACTCATAGCTTCTAATAGGCTCATTCATGCGATGATTACCTTTACAAGACGCATAGCTTCTAATAGGCTCATTCATGCAATGATTACCTTTACAAGACTCACAGTTTCTGATAACCTCTTTTATTCAATGATTACCTTCACGAGATTCACTACGTCTCAGAATTTCGTTCTAGAAGTAACGTCAACCATCAGTGCCAAAGAGAGGGGGGGGGGGCGGGGGTGAGGTAAGGGGGGGGGGAGTTCAATGTTTGTACTGTTTAGTGAAGATTAATACCTTTTTATAGCATCACAGTAATGTCACATTTCCTCTTGTCACATGTCCTCTTGTTAAATGTCCTCTTGTCACATGTCCGCTTTTCACATTTCCACTTGTCACTTGTCTTTTTTTAATGTGTCCTCTTGTCACATGTCCGCTTGTCTAATTTTTTCCTGTCACAGTTCATGATTTCATGTCCTCTTGTCACATGCCCTCTCGTCACATGTCCTCTTTTCACATGTCCTCTTTCCACATGTCCCCTTGTCAATGTCTTTTTTCATATGTACTCCTGTCAAATGTCTTCTCTTCAAATATCTTCTTTTCACACGTCTTCTTTTTCTTGTTCTCTTGTCACATGTCCTCTTGCCACCTGTCCATTTGTCACATGTCCTCTTGTCACATGTCCTGTTAATCCAAGTCCTGATAAACAAATGTGCACTTTGATGACACTATCCTGAAAATGAGTGCGCTCTTCAAAAAATAGTTTATTTTTAAACAGTTGAATCAAATCAACCAATCGGAATTAAATATAATGACGTACATTGGTTCTATTTTTAGATGGGAAATAAGAATAATGACGTACATTTCATCTGTTCTTAGGTGCCTTATAAATGAATTTTTCCACTACAAGTTATTGTTTTTATCCACCGCTCAGTTACTAGAAGTAATGCGGTAAAATAATTTCATGAATTTTATGGTTATATTTTTGTCATAACTACTGACCACTGTTGCACATAAATTAAGAACACACCAACCTATGCTATTACCAGGACCCACCATCCTACGCTATTACCAGGACACACCAACCTACGCTATTACCAGGACCCACCAACCTATGCCATTACCAGGACACACCAACCTATGTTATTACCAGGACACACTAACCTATGATATTACCAGGACACACCAACCTCTGCTATTATCAGGATACACCAACCTATGCTATTACCAGGACACACCAACCTATGCTATTACCAGGACACACCAACCTATGCTATTACCAGGACACACCAACCTATGCTATTACTAGGACACAACAACCCATGCTATCACCTGGGCAAAACAATTCATTCTATTACCAGAACAAAACAACCTATGCTATTACCAAAAACAGCACCACTGTTACCCCTATTCCCCCAAACTCCTCTCCAATACTTTCTCTCGATACTACCCTCCTCTAAGAATCGCTTCCTTCTAAATACGTTTACAACATTATATCCCCTCCCATGTCCTTTCCAAAACCTTCATATCACCAACTTCTCCCCTTCGATCACTTCTCATCAACTTCTCCCCTTTGATCACCTTCATCAACTTCTCCCCTTTGATCACCTCTCATCAACTTCTCCCCTTCGATCACTTCTCATCAACTTCTCCCCTTTGATCACCTTCATCAACTTCTCCCCTTCGATCACTTCTCATCAACTTCTCCCCTTTGATCACCTCTCATCAACTTCTCCCCTTCGATCACTTCTCATCAACTTCTCCCCTTTGATCACCTCTCATCAACTTCTCCCCTTTGATCACCTCTCATCAACTTCTCCCCTTTGATCACCTTCATCAACTTCATCAACTTCTCCCCTTTGATCACCTCTCATCAACTTCTCCCCTTTGATCACCTTCATCAACTTCTCCCCTTTGATCACCTCTCATCAACTTCTCCCCTTTGATCACCTCTCATCAACTTCTCCCCTTTGATCACCTTCCATCAAATTCTCCCCTTTGATCACTTCTCATCAACTTCTCCCCTTGATCACCTCTCATCAACTTCTCCCATTCTATCACCTCTCATCAAATTCTCCCCTTCGATTACCTCTCATTACTTCTCCCCTTCGATCACCTCTTGAATATCTGGCCCTCTCATTGCAGCTAACTACTTCCTGTCAATACCATCTTGCAACACGTTCCCTCTTTCCTCCCGACCAACGTCTCCCCTCCAATACCCTCACTAAAATATGTCTCCTTTCCTACCGACCGACTTCTTCCATCTAATACCCTCTCTAACACGTGCCTCTTTTTCTACCGACCGATTGCTCCTTTCCAATCCCCTTTCTACCCCATGCCCTCTTTCCCCCGACCAATGCGTCCCCTCCAGTCCCCTCACTAACACCTGCCCCCCTCCTCCCCAACACCCCTGGCACAAAATGAAGCTGATGGCTATGTGAAGCCTATCACCCTCTCCAATAAATATGTTAATCAAGAACCTTGGGAGTTCGATTTTAAGTTGAGCCGGGATCAAAGTTCAAGTGGTCAACCTCCAGCTAATGTGTCACAGTGGTAAACCTCCATCTAATGTGTCACAGTGGTAAACCTCCATCTAATGTGTCACAGTGGTAAACCTCCATCTAATGGGTCACAGTGGTAAACCTCCAGCTAATGTGTCACATTGGTAAACCTCCATCTAATGTGTCAGAGAGGTAAACCTCCATCTAATGTGTCACAGTGGTAAACCTCCATCTAATGTGTCACAGAGGTAAACCTTCATCTAATGGGTCACAGTGGTAAACCTCCATCTAATGGGACACAATGGTAAACCTTCATCTAATGGGACACAGTGGTAAACCTCCATCTAATGGGTCACAGTGGTAAACCTCCATCTAATTGGACACAGTGGTAAACCTCCATCTAATGTGTCACAGAGGTAAACCTCCAGCTAATGTTTCACAGAGGTAAACCTCCTTCTAATGGGTCACAGTGGAAAAACTAGCCACAGTTGATCCAAGATAGAGATCTATCAGAACCAGCTATGGAACATCACTTGGGAAGAATGAGATCTATCAGCACCAGATATGGAGCATGACTTGGGAAGAATGAGATCTATCAGCACCAGATGTGGAGCATGACTTGGGAAGAATGAGATCTATCAGCACCAGATATGGAGCATGACTTGGGAAGAAAGAGATCTATCAGCACCAGATATGGAGCATGACTTGGGAAGAATGAGATCTATCAGCACCATATTCGGAACATCACTTGGGAAGAATGAGATCTATCAGCACCAGATATGGAGCATGACTTTGAAAGAATGAGATCTATCAGCAACAGATGTGGAGCATGACTTGGGAAGAATGAAATCTATCAGAACTCCGTCTTAATCAATCATATTTAAACGTGTCGGTGATTTCCTTGAGGGTTCTGGACTTTGACCTCGTCTCTGTGTTAGATCAATGTGCAACCTTTTGAAATATTTTTGTCTTTAGACACTTTTATAACAGTCAATTTTCTGTGGAAGTGTAATATGGGATATTTTTTACTAGTTTAGTTTATTTTGTTTTAACTTTTTGTTTTGTTTTTAATACCCTTGTCGCATATTTACATTGTGTATTACTTTTGGTTGTTTCGGGTTAATTCCCTTGGTGTTTCTCTGCTTAACTCCCCTTGCTTGTCTCGGATTAAATCCCATTGCTGGTCTCTGATTAATTCCCCTTGCTAGTGTCTGATTAATTCCTTAGCTTAACTGGATAGCAGTAGTCCCAGTGCTATTTGTAATATAACAATTTAAGTCTTCCACTGTAGTAAAACGGCTGAGTCTTGGGTCTGATATCTGACATGATGAAATATAAATGTCAACTATGCAAATGAGTCGTTTATGTTAAGTCTCGATTCAGATTATACGGATAAACTAGCGTCAGATTATACAGATAAACTAGCATCAGATTATACAGGAAAACTAGCATCAGATTATACAGATAAACTAGCATCAGATTGTACTGGTAAACTAGCATCAGATTATACAGATAACTAGCATCAGATTATACAGATAAACTAGCATCAGATTATACAGATAAAATAGCATCAGATTATACAGATAAACTAGCATCAGATTATACAGATAAACTAGCATCAGATTATAAGATAAATTAGCATCAGATTGTACAGATAAACTAGCATCAGATTGTACTGGTAAACTAGCATCAGATTGTACTGGTAAACTAGCATCAGATTATACAGATAAACTAGCATCAGATTATACAGATAAACTAGCATCAGATTATACAGATAAACTAGCATCAGATTATACAGATAAACTAGCATCAGATTATACAGATAAACTAGCATCAGATTATACAGATAAACTAGCATCAGATTATACAGGTAAACTAGCATCAGATTATACAGATAAACTAGCATCAGATTATACAGATAAACTAGCATCAGATTATACAGATAAACTAGCATCAGATTATACAGATAAACTCACACCATCCTACACTTCCAAGTTGATTCCGACTCCGCTGACCATATCACAGATATATTATCTTTACAAAAGTCTGATCTGTCAATGTCAAATCTTTAAATTTTTTTTATAAATTTCCGCGTTTCAATTTTGTCATTGGTCTCTCACATTGCGTTATTTTTATCATTGTTGATACAAAGCACAGAATGGGTAAATTTAGTTGGTATCATTGTTATTGATTTCAACTAGGTCACTTGTATAATTTGTATACACTAACACACATATTCTGGTGAAGGTTTGAGATTACTCTCTTATGATCCCGGCTGGTACATTGGCTACCAGATCCATCTGCTGAGCTATCCATACAACCGTTTCCTCATTTAGGGCTCTACAGTCACCCTGGCTTCCCCCGGGACATCTAGTGAGGGACATTCGGTCAACAGGCGCGCTAGTGTCTCCGGGACCAGGTTGCTAAGCCAGCAGGTAGGATCCCTGTTGTCCCAAGTATGTGCCTATGGGGCAATGCTCAGTGCGCATCTGCGTCACTAATTTCTGCTGTCTGCTGCCTAACCCCCACCAAGGGTCCTGTCTGCTTGGAACGGGCTGATTTGAAAAGACGACTCTCCCAGTCGTATTGTCTGCCCTTTGCCTGTACCACTTCAACCTGAAATGGTCTGCCAGCCAGTTCTTTATTCCCAAATAAGTTATTGGTACTTCTGGCCGAGATTGGGCAGCCTCAGTTTTCGCCAGTGTGTCCGCTTTCTCATTGCCACTGACGTTGACTTGACCTGGGATCCATTGCACTGTCATCTTGCCTCTTATTTCACCGATCTTGCACATGTCATCAATGATGACGTCAACTACGTGGGTCGTATCTGATCTCTTTCCCAAGATCTCGAGAGCAGATCTCGAGTCAGAGAACACGATCACATCGAGCCCCGCAATCTCCATCTCTTTCAACGTGTGATACACTCTCTCTAGGACCCTGTGAATAGCCTCAATCTCCACCTCTTTCAACGTGTGATAAACTCTCTCTAGGACCCTGTGAATAGCTTCAATCTCCGTCTCTTTCAACGTATGATACACTCTCTCTAGGACCCTGTGAATAGCTTCAATCACCGTCTCTTTCAACGTGTGATAAACTCTCTCTAGGACCCTGTTAATAGCTTCAATCTCCGTCTCTATCAACGTGTGATACACTTTCTCTAGGACCCTGTGAATAGCTTCAATCTCCACCTCTTTCAACGTGTGATACACTCTCTCTAGGACCCTGTGAATAGCCTCAATCTCCACCTCTTTCAACGTGTGATAAACTCTCTCTAGGACCCTGTGAATAGCTTCAATCTCCACCTCTTTCAACGTGTGATAAACTCTCTCTAGGGCCCTGTGAATAGCTTCAATCTCCGTCTCTTTCAACGTGTGATACACTCTCTCTAGGACCATGTGAATAGCTTCAATCTCCACCTCTTTCAACGTGTGATACACTCTCTCTAGGACCATGTGAATAGCTTCAATCTCCACCTCTTTCAACGTGTGATACACTCTCTCTAGGACCCTGTGAATAGCCTCAATCTCCACCTCTTTCAACGTGTGATACACTCTCTCTAGGGCCCTGTGAATAGCTTCAATCTCCGTCTCTTTCAACGTGTGATACATTCTCTCTAGGACCCTGTGAATAGCCTCAATCTCCACCTCTTTCAACGTGTGATACACTCTCTCTAGGACCCTGTATAAGCATCAAATTTTGATGCTGCAATCCCACTAGGCCCAGAGAGTGGTCCCCCTGTTGGGTATAGCATGAGAGCATTATACCCAGCAGTTCTTTCTCTCAGATTGGCAGAGCCTTCCGGGAACACTTTCACTGCTATCAGAGCCTTCCATGAACACTTTCACTGCTATGTTGGAAACAACAGCCATGGTCTCAAGGACAGCTGCGTTCTCAACATGTTCAGGGCTGTCCTTCGTCACTGCTGCATCGGTCAAGGCCAAATGTATGGAGGGGCGGTTCCACGTATGGCGGATTGACTGGGATTAAGGTCAGACCTTCTCTATTGCTAGGCAGGTCCACTTCTCTCTCAAGCCCCACGACCTTGTGCATGAATGAGGATCTTACGTCGCCTGCCCGCTATGCAGTTGTTCTGCATTTGGAACGACAGATCCTTCTCGTTCAGCCATCGGTACCATTCTAAGGTACTTAAACTTGCTTTTCTCTCCTTATATCTAGTGGTTCTATATTGGCCAAGACCTCTACAGCAGCTGTGGGTGTGATCATGAATGCGACACAGATGAATCTCAAAGTCTGCTTCTAGATTCGGCCCAAAGTTTCCATTGCGGTCTTGCTTTCAAAGAATTAGACAGGCATGATGTAATCCATCACCGATCATACACTACAAAATAGCTCTATAAATAGAGAACTAACCGTTCTTGCTACCGCGCCCCATCTTGTGCAAGCCAATTATTTCACCATTTCACCGTTTGCATAGGAGCAGAGATATTGCACAAAATTATGCATTTGTACCTTTTGATCCAATTTGACTCCCAGGTATCCGTTGCTTGTCCCATTTGAGCGCTACATCGCCCACCTTGAGCTCGATCTCCTGTTTGAGAATTGTCCTCCCGTTGGTGAATAGCGAAGAGACCGTCTTCTCGGTGTTGATTTCCTGGTGTCACCGCCGCATGAACCTGTTGATTGGGGAAAGGTACTGCCATAATAGCGTTACAAGCAGATAACATCTTTACTGGTGCTCCAGATAACTAAATCGACAACATGCATCGCTAGATGTAGCTAGATTTTGTGAAAGTCATGGATATAGGCTAGGAAGAGATTGTAAGCTCTGGATAGGATTCCTGTTACCGATGATCTGTTTATGATTGATTATAGCTTTGTCCTAGCTATCGGGCCAAGGTTTTTGATAATTTCTTTGCAGATCTTGTCCGGACCTGGTGACTTGGCGGCGTTACACTTTTCGATGGCGGTTTGCACCTCAGTCATAGTGAAAGGTGTGATAAAGACTTCAGCATGTGGTCCCCACCGTTGGGACACTTCTCCATGCTTCCGCGGACAGTAAAGGTTCTGGCTATCTCTGGACTCCTTTTGCTTCTTATTAACCTTTGCAGTGCTTATTTAAAGCCTCGGCACCCTTTGCATTCGAGGTGGCCGTGCCTGTCATCGTTTGCAATTGGAGCAGGCTGACTACGGGCCTTTCCCATGCGGGAAGGCGAGTCCTTCAATCGCCAGACCTTTTTTTTTCCTTCTTTTAGGCTGAGTTTTCCACATGTCCCAACCTATTTTTCCTTCTTCACCCTATCAAACTCCTTCCGGACCTCAACCGTCAGTTTGTTGTAAGCTGCACAAGCAGCACCCACCTTCAACTTTCTGGCTTTGATCCGTGCTCTCTTCCGTTCACGACCCACCTCTGTCAACCTCTTGTTCCAAAGGGGCGGGACTTACGGTTGCCGTTGGTTCTTGGGATACTTTTCTTTGCCACTGTGAGAATACCACTCACGAATTTGTTGTAAGCAGTGTCGGTGCTTGCGTGAGGTATCGGGATTCCCTGGTGATTCCTCGATTGTGCTCTCTATTCTTTCACGGAAAAGAGTCCATTTGGCTTTGCCGAACAGCCAGTGCCTCCTAGCAAACCTTGGTTTCGCCAGCACAAGATCAAGTGTGATGAGGGTCGGTGGATGGTCACTACCAACCTCCTATAAAACTTCAAACTGAGGGTTGATGTGTGGGTGGAGTAGGGGTGGGGTGGGTGGGTGGGGGTTGGGGTAGGGAGTCATCTGAATGCTATTCAATGAATTGGGCTTGCTAGAATGGAAGTTCAGGACGACTGGTGGTAAATAGTATGGGGTGGAGAGAATATTCAGCAGTTGAAAGAAAAAAAATGATATTCATTCTAATTGCTCTCAGCAGGTAAAAGATAACATGATATTCATTCCAAGTGGTCCAAGCAGATGAAGGAAAAAATGATTTTCATATGATGTGATCATACTTGTGTGGATTAGGTAGTTCTCCAGGTTCACATGGCTGGCGTGTAGCTAGGCAATGGTCAAGGACATATCCCAGGCGATCGTTGTTGTAGTGTTTCATAACACTATAAATTACTCATATTTTTTCAAAGACAACCTTCTACTTATGTTCACTTTTCTTTAGTTACATGTGATTGCATAGATGTGATGGCATAGATGTGATGGCATAGATGTGATGGCATAGATGTGATGGCATAGATGTGATGGCATAGATGTGATGGCATAGATGTGATGGCATAGATGTGATGGCATAGATGTGATGGGCATAGATGTGATGGCATAGATGTGATGGCATAGATGTGATGGCATAGATGTGATGGCATAGATGTGATGGCATAGATGTGATGGCATAGATGTGATGGCATAGATGTGATGGCATAGATGTGATGGAAAAGATGTGGTGGCATAGATGTCATGGTATAGATATGGTGGCGATGATGTGATGACATAGATGTGGTGTCATAGATGTGGTGGCATAGATGTGATGGCATAGATGTGATGGCTTAGATGTGATGACATAGATGTGATGGCATAGATATGATGTGATAGATGTGATTCCATAGATGTGATGGCATAAATGTTTGTCTTAACCTAGACTAGTAAGGACACAGGTTAGTCTTTGACTAAATGTGGGTCTTAACCTAGACTAGTAAGGACACAGGTTAGTCTTTGGCTAGATGGGGGTCTTAACCTAGACTAGTAAGGACACAGGCTAGTCTTTGCCTAGATGTGGGTCTTAACCTAGACTAGTAAGGACACAGGTTAGTCTTTGGCTAGATGTAGGTCTTAACATAGACTAGTAAGGACACAGGTTAGTCTTTGGCTAGATATAGGTCTTTACATAGACTAGTAAGGACACAGGTTAGTCTTTGGCTAGATGTAGGTAAGCCTAGAAAGGAGATCGGTGCAGCAGCGTAGCTTGGGTTCAATACTACCCATGGTGGGCCAAGCTATTTCCACGAAAAATATTCTGAAATTGACCGTAGCACCCCCCTGAATACACGTGAAAAATGCCGACTGGGACGGACCACCTCCCACCCCCCCCCCTTTTTCACACACACACCTTCCTTCTCCACTGCACAGCAACTTCAAATTAAATTTTGAGATGATGAAAACATAGCATTTTCGAAATCTGACCATCAATTATGAATTATTTGCCAAGCTAGAAAAAAAACGCGCATCATTATTTGTAACGACTTGTTCAATGTTACCTCAGCACTATTTGTAACGACTTGTTCAATGTTACCTCAGCACTATTTGTAACGACTTGTTCAATGTTACCTCAGCATTGTTTGTAACGACTTGTTCAATGTTACCTCAGCACTATTTGTAACGACTTGTTCAATGTTACCTCAGCACTATTTGTAACGACTTGTTCAATGTTACCTCAGCACTATTTGTAACGACTTGTTCAATGTTACCTCAGCACTATTTGTAACGGCTTGTTCAATGTTACCTCAGCATTGTTTGTAACGTCTTGTTTAATGTTAGCTCAGCATTGTTTGTAACGTCTTGTTTAATGTTAGCTCAGCATTGTTTGTAACGTCTTGTTTAATGTTAGCTCAGCATTGTTTGTAACGACTTGTTCAATGTTAGCTCAGCACTATTTGTAACGACTTGTTCAATGTTACCTCAGCACTATTTGTAACGACTTGTTCAATGTTACCTCAGCACTATTTGTAACGACTTGTTCAATGTTACCTCAGCATTGTTTGTAACGTCTTGTTTAATGTTAGCTCAGCATTGTTTGTAACGTCTTGTTTAATGTTAGCTCAGCATTGTTTGTAACGACTTGTTCAATGTTAGCTCAGCATTGTTTGTAACGTCTTGTTCAATGTTAGCTCAGCATTGTTTGTAACGACTTGTTCAATGTTAGCTCAGCATTGTTTGTAACGACTTGTTCAATGTTAGCTCAGCATTGTTTGTAACGTCTTGTTTAATGTTAGCTCAGCATTGCTTGTAACGACTTGTTCAATGTTACCTCAGCACTATTTGTAACGACTAGTTCAATGTTAGCTCAACACTATTTGTAACGACTTGTTCAATGTTACCTCAGCACTATTTGTAACGACTTGTTCAATGTTAGCTCAGCACTATTTGTAACGACTTGTTCAATGTTAGCTCAGCACTATTTGTAACGACTTGTTCAATGTTAGCTCAGCACTATTTGTAACGACTTGTTCAATGTTAGCTCAGCACTATTTGTAACGACTTGTTCAATGTTAGCTCAGCACTATATGTAACGGCTTGTTTAATGTTAGCTCAGCTTTATTTGTAACGACTTGTTCAATGTTAGCTCAGCACTATTTGTAACGGCTTGTTTAATGTTAGCTCAGCATTATTTGTAACGACTTGTTCAATGTTAGATCAGCACTATTTGTAACGACTTGTTCAATGTTAGCTCAGCATTGTTTGTAACGTCTTGTTTAACGTTAGCTCAGTACTATTTTTAACGACTTGTTCAATGTTAGCTCAGCACTATTTGTAACGACTTGTTCAATGTTACCTCAGCACTATTTGTAACGACTTGTTCAATGTTAGCTCAGCACTATTTGTAACGACTTGTTCAATGTTAGCTCAGCACTATTTGTAACGACTTGTTCAATGTTAGCTCAGCACTATTTGTAACGGCTTGTTTAATGTTACCTCAGCACTATTTGTAACGACTAGTTCAATGTTAGCTCAGCACTATTTGTAACGGCTTGTTTAATGTTAGCTCAGCACTATTTGTAACGGCTTGTTTAATGTTAGCTCAGAACTGTTTGTAACGACTTGTTCAATGTTAGCTCAGCACTATGTGTAACGACTTGTTCATGTTGGCTCATGATTTAAATTATTTAATTTACCTGAAGCCAAATGCGCCCTTCCCCAGGGAAGTCTGGGGACATCTTGAGATAAGCAGCTTATCTCGAAAGTGTTGATGCATCGCTACAAAATGTGACAGTCTGTCAAACTTTGTTCTTCTCCTTCCAACCGTGTTATCGATTGCTTTAGCCATCACATGTTGACGATGGAGCCGATCATGTGTGGCAATAAGCCCACCAACCACCGTGGGACACCACCACCCGCCCACCCGCCCCCACCCCCCGCCCCCCAGATCGCTCAATACACAAACCACATGTGATCATTAGTTTGACCATGATCTATCAGAAGACCACAATAAATTACATTACTTTGTGGCAATAAGCCCACCAACCACCGTGGGACACCACCACCCGCCCACCCGCCCCCACCCCCCGCCCCCCAGATCGCTCAATACACAAACCACATTTGATCATTAGTTTGACCATGATCTATCAGAAGACCACAATAAATTACATTACTTCCACATATGGTCGTGTTATCAAGCAAGGGCCCACCATGGTATGCTACAGCACAGCCCCACAGTTGCCACCCACTTGTGGCTGAGTAATCAACAAGGACCCACCATGGTGTTCCACAACACATTCCCAGAATTATTAACCTACATCTGGCTGGGTAATCTACAAAGGCCCACTATGGTGTGCCTCAGCACAGATCCACAATGACAACCACATGTTTTAAAATCAATAAATATAAGAATCTTCCGTCAGAACCCATTTTCTAGTGACTAGTGAATCCTTTTATTCTCATTTATGACCAGTCTTGATTGCAACTACCAAGGAAAGCTCCGCCCCCTCTGTCAATCATCCGTAACTCATCCGAGTGGTCTTCTTCTACAGGATCAAGTTTGTGTTCGTCTGGTCCTCTAATATTCTCTACATCAAACAGAGGTTCATATACTGTCCCACGCTGACCTGTGAATGTAGTTCCTGCCCTGTGCAATAGAAAAAAATATTCATAAAAAATTCACTAATTAAATTCACCGTGCCTCTGCACGGTGACTCGAAAAGGTTTTGAACCTTCCCTCTACATGTCTTCAGTTTGGAAACCTTCACTCTACATGTCTTCAGTTTGGAAACCTTCACTCTATATGTCATCAGTTTGGAAACCTTCACTCTACATGTCTTCAGTTTGGAAACCTTCACTCTATATGTCTTCAGTTTGGAAACCTTCACTCTATATGTCTTCAGTTTGGAAATTCTAATCATGCAAGACCCCATGTCATCATTCTCAGACCAAGCCATAATATCAAGATATTGTTTTAAATACAGCGGTGGCGTAGACAGCGGGGCACCCTGTGAAGGCGTAGGAAAGGGGCGCCACGGGCTGACAGTTTTTTGCTTATACCAGAGTACGACATTCACCAAATAAAGTGGCGCGTTTTTTTCATGGCCCGGTGGGGGGTTGGGTAATGTTGTCTCGTCAATGGCTGCACTAACCATAGCTATGGCACTTTAAGTGTTCAGACCATCAGATGTACTCCTAACTTTAAGTGTCCAGGCCATCAGATGAACCCCTAACTTTAAGTGTCCAGGCCATCAGAAGAACCCCTAACTTAAAGTGTCCAGGCCATCAGATGAACCCCTAACTAAAAGTGTCCAGGCCATCAGATGAGCCCTTAACTTAAGTGTCCAGACTATCAGATGAACCCCTAACTTTTATTGTCCAAGCCATCAGATGAACCCCCAACTTTCAGTGTCCAGACCTTCAGATGAACCCTTAACTTAAGTGTCCAGACTATCAGATGAACCCCTAACGTTGCGAATGTGTTGAAAGACTTTCCTGTGACCAGACCATTTCATTAAGTCAAAAACTTGTTTTGAATTGTGCAAGTGGTACCATGAGATGCGTCCAGTCATCCCAGCGATGTGTTAGATCGTGAGAGCTCTACAACGAATCAGAGAGTTGGTTTGATGATAACATACTTGTAATGATCAGCTCTTGTGTGGCGTCTACACCCACAATGACGTCACCAGGTTTGGCACTGTCTGTGTGGTGATGTTTATTTAACTCTCCGCCCTACCGTGGATCAGAGAGGTGGGTGGGCGGTCAGGTTTAACAGCTGCTCTGATATTCTCCAACTGGTCGGCTTTGGTAGATCTCTAATCGTGGAAACACTTAAACAAGTCGTTGCCATGGCTACAGATGCAACAGAAAAGACTACAAAAAGATGGTTTGAGGCGGGAGAGCGATGACGTATTTCCGCTGACTGGCGAGTTGGAAGCTAACAGAAACAGTGCAATTGTTGAAATAATTTTGAAGCATTTCTTTTTATATTCATTATCATAACTAAATGAGTATCTTATCATCTGTCTACATGGTAGCTGTTTTGACTATATTATCATCTGCTTCATGGTAGTTGATATGACTATCTTATCTTGTGTGTTAGTTGATATGACTATCTTATCTTGTGTCTACATGGTAGTTGATATGACTATCTTATCTTGTGTCTACATGGTATTTGATATGACTATCTTATCTTGTGTGGTAGTTGATATGACTATCTTATCTTATATTTACAAGGTAGTTGATATGACTATCTTATCTTGTGTCTACATGTTAGTTGATATGACTATCTTATCTTGTGTCTACATGGTAGTTGATATGACTATCTTATCTTGTGTCTACATGGTAGTTGATATGACTATCTTATCTTGTTTCTACATGGTAGTTGATATGACTATCTTATCTTGTGTCTATATGGTAGTTGTTATGACTTAAATACATGAATGGGAACATAGCTACACCATTGCATGAGTGTTATTAAGCCATCCATTCCTGTGGCGCTACAGCCCATGTAGGGCTTTTGCCTGCTTCACTACATCCTTCCACTCAGACCATCCCTCTCGTTTATGGATGCTGGTATTGTGTTTAGTGTTATAGCTCTGTCTATACCTACTGGGCATGGGCGCCCGCAGGGAGGCGCGGGCAAGGAGGGGCACTTGCCCCCCCTGGATTGATTGGATAAAAAAAATGTAGACAAAAATAGACAAAAAACGTATTAAAGTAAAGAGAAAATAAAGAGAAAGTAACTAAGCTCATGTCCTGTCTGTTCGTTCCCAATACAAATACGCTACAGTAAATTAAAACTATATTAAAACATTACTAAAAAATGTTTGCTCCCCCCCCCTTGAAAGTTAATCGATTTTTTTGCCCCCCCCCCCAGAAAGTTTGTTCGTTCCCAAAACAAATTCCCTACAGTAAATTAAAACTATATTAAAACATTACTAAAAAATGTTTGCTCCCCCCCCCTTGAAAGTTAATCGATTTTTTTGCCCCCCCCCCCAGAAAGTTTTCTGCGGGCGCCCATGCTACTGGGTGAACTGTACCTGCTTGTATGATTTGTTTAAGTGTAGATTTAGTCTGTAATATTGTGTTGCACGTCAGATATAAATGTTCTTTGTCTCATCAGCCCCTGTTCTGCAGAGTCGACATTCTATGTGCCTAACTCTGTCCTTTTTTTCCTGCTTTTAACATGGGATCCTGATATAGACTATACAACTGGTCTAATCAGTTTTGGTTTTTCTTGTAATGTTTTTACTTTTGAATATTTTCTGACTACCGGTACTGAAGATGGCTCTGTTGCCGGCTGATATTCTTTCTTTTCTACCTGTTAGTAATTCATTTCTTTCATTTATTAAAGGTCCTAGGTATCAGAATTTATGTGTGGTTTCTAAAACCTGTCAGTACCATATTCACAGTCATGTATTTTGTTTTTTGGTTGTTAAATTCTAGTCCTGTGTGTAGTGATGCGTCTTCTAATTCAAAAAAGCTGTTGATATGTCATTAGCATATGTGAGATACTGAAAGGGTTAATTGTAGAGAGTGTTCATTGGTTGTAGAGAGTGCCCATTGGTTGTAGAGAGTGCCCTTTGGTTGTAGAGAGTGTTCATTGGTTGTAGAGAGTGCCCATTGGTTGTAGACAATGCCCATTGGTTGTAGAGAGTGTTCTTTGGTTGTAGAGAATGCCCTTTGGTCGTAGAGAGTGCCCATTGGTTGTAGAGAGTGCCCATTGGTTGTAGAGAGTGCCCATTGGTCGTAGAGAGTGCCCATGGTTGTCGAGAGTGTTCATTGGTGCAGAGAGTGCCCATAGGTTGTGGGCCTTGGGTTTCCCTCAGAAAGTATCCTGATATTATTCCTCCGTTGTCAATACGTGTGCTTCTCATAACTCTCTTCTATGTTATGTTCAATCGCATACAAGACAAATTTTTTCCCTTGTCTTGGGCCTCGTCTAATTGGAAATTCTCTCATATAACTTCTCCCTGAACCTTTGAGTTGTGTAATCTTATAATTGGATATAGCCGTATGTTGTCAGTTTCTTTGGTAGGCCATCAAGCACTATAATCATTTTTTTCATAGAAAATCTCGAGTTTCACCTTGTGAATCAATATGATCGATAATTTATATCGATATCCCATAAAACTTTTTTGGTCTTCAAAATGCTAATTATGTATTTCCTATCGCTATATCGCAAAAAAATTAAGACTTTATCTCTATATGTCATGATAATATTGAATGATTTTAGCGCCATATGATTTGATAATATTTAATGATTCTAGTGCCATATGATATGATAATATTGAATGATTCTAGTGCCATATGATATAATATTTAATGATTTTTATCGATATGACATGATAATATTGAAGGATTCTATCGCCATACGATATCATAGTATTTCAACTGACGAAAGGGTGTATCATTCAACATGTATCATTCAACATGTATCATTCAACATGTATCATTCAACAAGATATTTTGTTTTCTTATTTCAGGAGAATGAATAACACAACCTCAGAGACCAATGGAACTTTCGGGAATATTTTTATCTTCTACAACTTACATTCACCTTCAGTTGTCATTGACCAGGTGGTCACGCCCATCTTTTACGTCATAGGACTTCCCGCCAACCCACTGTGTGCTTACATCTGGCTCAATCGCAAAACCAGGGCGAATAACTCGTCTGCCATCTACCTCGGCGCCCTGTCAATCTCCCATGTCATCTTTCTGTTCTTCCACATCCTCCAAGAGCTGCGCTACGCCTGGGACATCAAGACGTACGACGGCTACGTCTCGTGTGAAATTTTCAACATGGTTTTCTGTATCCCACAATACCTTGCGCCTCTTCTAGTCCTGGGCTTCACGGTGGAGCGCTACATCGCCATCTGCCACCCGTTTGCCAAAGCACGCTACTGCACTGTCCGCAGAGCGGCCATGGTGGTCGTCAGCCTCTTCGTCTTCTGCGTGCTCATCAGCACTCTGCAAGCTTACTTCTGGACTTACGATGAGGACAGGCAGATCTGCAACCACCGACCTGAGCTACAAACTGGCAACTTCATCGAGCTGTGGACCTGGCTGACCGAGTTACTTCTCTTTGGAGTCGCTCCGCTCGCAGCTCTGTTCTTCAATATTCTCGTCATTAGAGAAATCAGGAGTCTGACCAGTGGCGGCCCCGCGCACACTGGCATGAGTGGGGGCAGCCAGGCCTCAACAGTGACACTCCTCTGTGTGTCGTTTTACCTTATATGCACTTGGCTTCCGTATACAATAGTTTATTCTCTGTATAAACAGTTTCCCATCGGGGACTTCTCGATGGCTAGTGATGCTGTGAAGAATGACCCCACGTGGCAGAGGCACTTCCTCTACAACACGATCAGGGTCATCCTCATAGAGATCACACTCTCGAACTCAGCCTGTTATTTCTTTATTTACTATGCAACTGGCAAGCACTTCCGGGACTCTGTGCACGACCTCCTATGTCCTACCAAGTGTGTTCAGGAAAACAATCGAGGTCACCACGCCAAGCAGTATATGGCGGTGTCGAAGTCTAACCATTACAATGGCACACTGGTGACATGCGTGTGAGTGGGCAAGGAGCATTGGTGTCATGCGTGTGAGTGGACAGGGAGCATTAGTGACATGCGTGTGAGTGGACAGGGAGCATTGGTGACATGCGTGTGAGTGGACAGGGGGGCATTGGTGACATGCGTCTGAGTGGACATTGAACATTGTGACATGCGTGTGAGTGGACAGGGGCATGTGTAACATGCGTGTGATGGGAGATTTGGCTGATGTGTCTAAATATGCAGTAGCTATTAGCATTATTTATTCCTAGATCTTTGCAAAGCGTAAATGAGATGAACATGATAAGTCATCGGAAATAATCGTTACTTAAGAAGATGCCATAGAGTAACAAATGTAGACACGTGGCTCAGTAACAAATGTAGACACGTGGCTCTGTTAAAATGTAGACATTTGGCTCAGTAACAAATGTAGACACGTGGCTCTGTTCAAATGTAGACATTTGGCTCAGTAACAAATGTAGACACGTGGCTCTGTTAAAATGTAGACATTTGGCTCAGTAACAAATGTAGACACGTGGCTCTGTTAAAATGTAGACATTTGGCTCAGTAACAAATGTAGACACGTGGCTCTGTTAAAATGTAGACATTTGGCTCAGTAACAAATGTAGACACGTGGCTCTGTTAAAATGTAGACATTTGGCTCAGTAACAAATGTAGATACGTGGCTCAGAAACAAATGTAGACATGTGACTCTGTAACAAAATTAAATGTAGACATGTGACTCTGTAACAAATGTAGACATGTGACTCTGTAACAAATGTAGACATGTGACTCTGTAACAAATGTAGACATGTGACTCTGTAACAAATGTAGACATGTGACTCTGTAACAAATGTAGACATGTGGCTCTGTAACAAATGTAGATACCTGGCTCTGTAACCGATATAGACATGTGGCTCTGTTGCAAATGTAGACATCTGGCTCTGTAACAAATGTAGACATTGGGCTCTGTAATATATGCATACATGTAGCTTTATAAAAGATTTTGTCTTGTAGCCTTGTCACAAATGTAGTGATGTAGCACTGTAACAAATATAGACATGTAGCTATGTAAGAACTGTAGACATGTAGCACTATAACAAATGTAGCCAGTAACAAAGATAAATATGTATCAATGTAATAAAAGTAGGTATGTAACAATGTAACAAATATGTAAATGTAGCACATACTCAAGAATTATTTTGTAAATTGTCAAAACATAAAATAAAAAATATCTGAATTTCTATAATCAGGAATGTCTCCAGCAATGAATGTCTCTAGCCGTCAATGAGTGGTACGCCATGAATGTCTGGTATGATATGAATGTCTAGAATGCCATGAATTTCCGGTTAGCCATGAATGTCTGGTATGCCATGATTTGGTATGACATGAATGTCTGGTATGCCAGAAATTCATATGCCATGGATATCTGGTATGCCATGTATGTCTGGTATACCATGAATGTCCTGTATACCATGAATGTCTGTTATGACAGACATTGTTATGCCATGAATGTCTGGTATGCCAGCATTGGTATGCCTTGGATGTCTGGTATGCTATGAATGTCTGGTATACCGTTTAGATCCTTATGTCAAGTCCTCAGATCCCTAAGATAAGGTCCCTAGCTCAGGTCCCTAGGTCAGGTTATCAGGTCCCTAGGTCAGGTCCGTTAGTCAGGTGCCCAGGTTACTGCTACCCACATTATGATTAAACAAATTGAACAAATGCTGTATGTAGTCTTGAATGGAGTTCATGAACTTAACCTTTTTATGGCTGATGTTGAAATAGACATCAATATAATTTGTTTTTAATTATATAAGAATATTTAGCATGACATATAAATAGAATACCACAGCTCCAGCAGTATGTCAAATCAACCATCATTAAAGGCTGTACAATTTAATTAATAAATCGATTACGATAACTGCTTCAACGCTAAAATGTAAGACTGTCAGGTAATAAGATCGATGCCTAGATCTACTTAGCCATACCTGCCCAAACCTGCCAGTACTGGGATATACCTAAGGAAATGTTGGCCAATATATAACTATACCTGGTGGGCAGAAAAAACGCTTAATAGTCTGTTTAAAAAATTCACTCAACTTCATGGACATCCAGCTGAATTCGTGGCAAACCCTTGCTCTGAACCGGACAACCTGGCGTGGCAGACTTACTGTCGGGGCAAAATCATCGGGGAATAAGTGCACCCCTCGTGCCCAAAGAAAGCACACCGTTCACGTCCAAAGAAAGCGCACCATTCACGTCCAAAGAAAGCGCACCGTTCACGTCCAAAGAAAGCACACAGTTCACGTCCAAAGAAAGCGCACCGTTCACGTCCAAAGAAAGCACACAGTTCACGTCCAAAGAAAGCACACCGTTCACGTCCAAAGAAAGCACACAGTTCACGTCCAAAGAAAGCACACAGTTCACGTCCAAAGAAAGCACACCGTTCACGTCCAAAGAAAGCGCACCGTTCACGTCCAAAGAAAGCACACAGTTCACGTCCAAAGAAAGCACACCGTTCACGTCCAAAGAAAGCACACCGTTCACGTCCAAAGAAAGCACACCGTTCACGTCCAAAGAAAGCACACCGTTCACGTCCAAAGAAAGCACACCGTTCACGTCCAAAGAAAGCACACCGTTCACGTCCAAAGAAAGCACACAGTTCACGTCCAAAGAAAGCACACCGTTCACGTCCAAAGAAAGCACACCGTTCAAGTCCAAAGAAAGCACACAGTTCACGTCCAAAGAAAGCACACCGTTCACGTCCAAAGAAAGCACACAGTTCAAGTCCAAAGAAAGCACACAGTTCACGTCCAAAGAAAGCACACCGTTCACGTCCAAAGAAAGCACACCATTCACGTCCAAAGAAAGCGCACCGTTCACGTCCAAAGAAAGCACACAGTTCACGTCCAAAGAAAGCACACAGTTCACGTCCAAAGAAAACGCACCGTTCACGCCCAAAGAAAGCACACAGTTCACGTCCAAAGAAAGCACACAGTTCACGTCCAAAGAAAGAACACAGTTCACGTCCAAAGAAAGCACACCGTTCACGTCCAAAGAAAGCACACAGTTCACGTCCAAAGAAAGCGCACCGTTCACGCCCAAAGAAAGCACACCGTTCACGTCCAAAGAAAGCGCACCGTTCACGTCCAAAGAAAGCACACCATTCACGTCCAAAGAAAGCGCACCGTTCACGTCCAAAGAAAGCACACAGTTCACGTCCAAAGAAAGCACACCGTTCACGTCCAAAGAAAGCACACCGTTCACGTCCAAAGAAAGCACACAGTTCACGTCCAAAGAAAGCACACCGTTCACGTCCAAAGAAAGCACACCGTTCACGTCCAAAGAAAGCACACCGTTCACGTCCAAAGAAAGCACACCGTTCACGTCCAAAGAAAGCACACCGTTCACGTCCAAAGAAAGCACACCGTTCACGTCCAAAGAAAGCACACCGTTCACGTCCAAAGAAAGCACACCGTTCACGTCCAAAGAAAGCACACCGTTCACGTCCAAAGAAAGCACACCGTTCACGTCCAAAGAAAGCACACCGTTCACGTCCAAAGAAAGCACACCGTTCACGTCCAAAGAAAGCACACCGTTCACGTCCAAAGAAAGCACACCGTTCACGTCCAAAGAAAGCACACCGTTCACGTCCAAAGAAAGCACACCGTTCACGTCCAAAGAAAGCACACCGTTCACGTCCAAAGAAAGCACACCGTTCACGTCCAAAGAAAGCACACCGTTCACGTCCAAAGAAAGCACACCGTTCACGTCCAAAGAAAGCACACCGTTCACGTCCAAAGAAAGCACACCGTTCACGTCCAAAGAAAGCACACCGTTCACGTCCAAAGAAAGCACACCGTTCACGTCCAAAGAAAGCACACCGTTCACGTCCAAAGAAAGCACACCGTTCACGTCCAAAGAAAGCACACAGTTCACGTCCAAAGAAAGCACACCGTTCACGTCCAAAGAAAGCACACAGTTCACGTCCAAAGAAAGCACACAGTTCACGTCCAAAGAAAGCGCACGCTAAGGAAAAACATAATCGACTTAATATCCAACTAGGACCCCAAAATAACGCGTCTTACTTGCGGGAAAGCTTTCCAGACACAAATAGATCTGGCAGGCCACCTGCATACTCTACGTTAAATATAACCTTGGTCATATTGGCATGCGAAGGAATAACATAAATGGGGAAATTGAACTGAAATGTAGGCCAACATCACAGTGTATTTTGGTGTAACCATCTGAAATGGCTGATACCAAGCTGCACTTGGCGATACCAAATTTTGTTTGCTGATACCAAGCTGCACTTGGCGATACCAAATTTTGTTTGCTGATACCAAGCTGCACTTGGCGATACCAAATTTTGTTTGCTGATACCAAGCTGCACTTGGCGATACCAAATTGTACTTAGCGATACCTAGATTTTCATGCCGATACACAGCTGCTCATGTCGACACCTAGCTGCATTTGGCGATATTTAGCTGCATTTTGCGATATTTAGCAGCATTTTGAGATATTTAGCTATACTTTAAGATACCTAACTGTAAAATACAAAGAAAAAGCCAAAGAGAAATTCTGCTTTGAACATATCACATTCACATATCACATATTAGAATTTGTAAATAAGGTTAACTTGTAGGATATACTGTCATTTGATACGTTCTATAATTATAATTAATTTCCTCATTTTAAACTTCATTGTTAAGCTCCAGCATACAATCAGCTGCTGATAGAGGTGATGCAAAGTCAATGTATGAGAATATAAAGCAGGCAACAGGCGCTCTGATCTCCAAGACTGCGCCCTTAATGTCCAAATCAAGGGAAATTATTACTGATCGTGATAAACAACTTAAGCAGTGGATAGAGCACTACTTGAAAATATACGCAACGATAAACCAAGTCTCAACCACTGCCCTGGACGATATCCCAGACATGATCTTCTCTCTGCGCCAGATGCAGGAGAAGTGCAGGGAGCAACATATGCCTTTATACATTGCGTTTGTCGACCTCACTAAGGCTTTTGATCTTGTCAGCAGAAGCGGCCTGTTTCAGATCCTCAAAAAGATAGGCTGCCCTACACGACTGCTTAACATCATCAAGCAGTTCCACGAAAACATGCAGGGCACAGTGTGCTATAACGGTGCCGCCTCAGAAGCTTTTCCAGTGAGTAGTGGAGTTAAGCAAGGTTGCGTGCTGGCTCCTACTTTATTTGCAATCTTTTTCTCCATCCTACTCCAGTATGCCTTTCAGAACAACAGCGAGGGGATATACATCCACACTAGAGATGACGGCAAATTATTCAACATTGCCCGCCTTAGAGCTAAGACTAAAACAAGAAAGGTCTTGCTGCGGGAGTTCTTGTTTGCGGACGATGCCGCTTTGGTATCTCACACAGCAGACGGCCTGCAGAGCCTCGTATCCAGCCTATCCGCTGCCTGCAAAGAGTTTGGCCTGACAATTAGCCTAAAGAAAACTAACATTATGGCACAGGGCGCTGACTCCCTCCCCACTATCGCCATCGACGACTACGACTTGGATACTGTTGACAGATTCACATATCTGGGATCCAACATATCGAGCACCCTCTCAATGGAGGATGAGATAAGTGGGAGGATAGGGAAGGCCGCAACTGTTATGGCCAGACTGAAGAAAAGAGTCTGGTCAAACGCCAAACTAACAACAAGAACTAAGCTGCAGGTGTACCAGGCCTGCGTACTGAGCACACTTCTGTATGGATGCGAATCGTGGACCACATACTCTAAACACGAAAGAAGGCTCAATGGCTTCCACCTCAGATGCCTGCGCCTCATCCTTGACATTAAATGGCAAGACAAAGTCCCCAACACGGATATTCTGTACCAAACAAACATGTGTAGCGTCCCAGCCATGTTAATCCAAAGACGCCTCCGCTGGCTTGGACACGTCAAGCGAATGCAATCTGGTCGCATACCAAAGGACGTGCATACAGCGAGCTGGCGACAGGGAAAATGTCAGTTGGACGGCCTCGTCTGAGATACTTAGACATATGCAAAAGAGACATGAAGTCCTCTAACATCGACATCTCAAACTGGGAGGAGTTGGCAGAGGATCGATCCTCATGGCGGGGCTTCGTGAAGGCAGGATCACTACATGCCGAGGATCAAAACAGGGCGGAAACAGCTGCAAAAAGAGCGAGGAGGAAGGCCGGAATGCTCCACCGCATTCGTGTGTGGGAAATGTAACACAGACTGCCATTCGAGGATTGGTCTCACCAGCCACACCAAGAGCTGCAAACTATAAAGATAATCTATCGTCTCCCGCAGACGGAAAGATGCCATACATTGTTAAACTTCGTAGTTGAGTAGATGACGTAGATGGCGTAGATGGTTAAGCTCTATCAAACTGAGACTTCTAAAACAGGGAAAGTAATGTCTTTTTTTAGATTCTTGTTAAGTTTGTAGATACGTTGTAGGTTTGTAGATTCGGGGTATATTAGTAGATTCGTGGTAGGTCTATAGATTCGTGGTATATTAGTAGATTCGTGGTAGGTCTATAGATTCGTGATAGGTTTCCAAATTTATTTCGCGCACAGGACGAATAATGTCCCACACGACACTGATGATTGCGTCTCGACAAAGAACATGTCTCACTCAGGACAAAACTGAATATTTGGTCTTCTCAAATAAATGTTCAGCACAGGCCAGAACTGACTATTGGTTCTTGTCTAACAAATGTCCGACACAGCACTAAACTGACGATTGAATCACGGTAAACATGTGTCCCACTTCATTAATTATTGACTGTAAGCTGATATCCACGCCTTAACGTTGTTGAAATATTCGACAATAATGAATTCAATGGAAATTTCTGTAACTGGTCCTTCAGTCTCGTGCAAGGGAAATAATTAGGCTGTTATTCGACGGATGTTTTTTGCTTTTAGTTGAGACAATAATTGTTTTCTAGCATCCTAGCATCAAAGATCTCATGCTACAAGTATCCATGCATCTACTACCCCATGCTACAAGTATCCATGCATCTACCACCCCATGCTACAAGGATCCATCCATCTACCACCTCATGCTTTAAGGATCCATCCATCTATCATACCCTGCTACAAGGATCCATCCATCTACCCCCCCCATGCTACAAGGATCCATCCATCTACCACCCCATGCTACAAGGATCCATCCATCTACCACCCCATGCTACAAGAATCCATCCCTCTACCACCCCATGCTACAAGGATCCATCCATCTACCACCCCATGCTACAAGGATCCATCCATCTACCACCCCATGCTACAAGGATCCATCCATCTACCACCCCATGCTACAAGGATCCATCCATCTACCACCTCATGCTACAAGGATCCATCCATCTACCACCTCATGCTACAAGGATCCATCCATCTACCACCTCATGCTAAAGGGATCCGTCCATCTACCACCTCATGCTACAAGGATCCATCCATCTACCACCCAATGCTTCAAGGATCCATCCATCTACCACCTCATGCTACAAGGATCCATCCATCTACCACCTCATGCTACAAGGATCCATCCATCTACCACCTCATGCTACAAGGATCCATCCATCTACCACCTCATGCTACAAGGATCCATCCATCTACCACCTCATGCTACAAGGATCCATCCATCTACCACCTCATGCTACAAGGATCCATCCATCTACCACCTCATGCTACAAGGATCCATCCATCTACCACCTCATGCTACAAGGATCCATCCATCTACCACCTCATGCTACAAGGATCCATCCATCTACCACCTCATGCTACAAGGATCCATCCATCTACCACCTCATGCTACAAGGATCCATCCATCTACCACCTCATGCTACAAGGATCCATCCATCTACCACCTCATGCTACAAGGATCCATCCATCTACCACCTCATGCTACAAGGATCCATCCATCTACCACCCCATGCTACAAGGATCCATCCATCTACCACCCCATGCTACAAGGATCCATCCATCTACCACCCCATGCTTCAAGGATCCATCCATCTACCACCTCATGCTACAAGGATCCATCCATCTACCACCCCATGCTACAAGGATCCATCCATCCATCTACCACCTCATGCTACAAGTATCCATACATCTACGACCTCATGATACAAGTATCCATACATCTACAACCTAATGCTAAATGCATCCATACATCTGCGACCTTATGGTACAATCATCCATACATCTACGACCTCGTGCTACAAGTATCTATACATATATGATCTCATGATACATACATCCATGGCCTCTAGCCCCATGCTACATGTATCCATGTATTCAGCCTACCAGATTTTCTGGATGCGTAGTATGCACAGAAATGTTCACAGCAACCGAACACAGGGGTGTGTATGTGGGGGGGGGGGGTGAGAGAGCTCGCGCGACATGGGTAATTGGGAAGGGAAGGCTCAGGGAACATTAAAGGACAAAAATTGTTTCACATAAGCAAGGTCATCAGAGAGATCGCTGTTTCTGGATGCGTAGTATGCACAGAAATGTTCACAGCAACCGAACACAGGGGTGTGTATGTGGGGGGGGGGGGTGAGAGAGCTCGCTCGACATGTGTAATTGGGAAAGGAAGGCTCAGTGAACATTCAAGGACAAAAATTGTTTCACATAAGCCAGGTCATCAGAGAGATCGCTGTCAACAATTTCACCTTGGAAGATTTCATAGACATAGGTGACACCTCTTTCAAAGCTGCAGTTGTTTGACACATATACCATTAAATCAAAGCTGCAGATATTTGACACATGTACCATTGAATCAAAGCTGCAGATGTTTGACACATGTACCATTAAATCAAAGCTGCAGATATTTGACATATGTACCATTGAATCAAAACTGCAGATATTTGACACATGTATCATTGAATCAAAGCTGAAGTTATTTGACACATGTACCATTGAATCAAAGCTGCAGATATTTGACAAATGTACCATTGAATCAAAGCTGCAGTTATTTGACACATGTATCATTGAATCAAAGCTGCAGATATTTGACACATGTACAGTTAAAAATCAAAGCTGTAGATATTTGACACATGTACCATTGAATCAAAGCTGCAGATATTTGACACATGTACAGTTGAATCAAAGCTGCAGATATTTGACACATGTACCATTGAATCAAAGCTGCAGATATTTGACTCATGTACCATTGAATCAAAGCTGCAGTTATTTGACACATGTACCATTGAATAAAATCTGCAGATATTTGACACATGTACCATTGAATCAAAGCTGCAGATATTTGACACATGTACCATTGAATCAAAGCTGCAGATATTTGACATATGTATCATTGAATCAAAGCTGCAGATATTTGAAACATGTACCATTGAATCAAAGCTGCAGATATTTGACACATGTATCATTGAATAAAAGTTGCAGATATTTGACACATGTACCATTTAATCAAAGCTGCAGATATTTGACACATGTACAATTGAATCAAAGCTGCAGATAATTGACACATGTACCATTGAATCAAAGCTGCAGATAATTGACACATGTACCATTGAATCAAAGCTGCAGATATTTGACACATGTACAATTAAATCAAAGCTGCAGATATTTGACACATGTACAATTAAATCAAAGCTGCAGATGTTTGACACATGTACCATTGAATCAAAGCTGCAGATATTTAGCATGAGACTCTTCAATTCCTCAGCTACTTTAACAAATTTTGCAGTCTGATTTTTAATCTTTCAGACATTTACCTGACACATAGCTCTTTGGTTGTGTAGAAAATACAACCAGATTACTGCTCTTGGATTTTCAAACAACTGTTTGAGCAGTACGCACTGGGGACCCGAATTACTGTCAAAGTTTCAAAGATAAGTAACACGGCACAGGCCACGGCACAGGCTGAGCAGAGAGTATCGCAGGCCCAGCAGCAATACCAAGGTTAACGAGAACTGTTACCCACGATGGCGCTGTAACCCTTCATTGTGCAGGCCTTTNCACGGCACAGGCCACGGCACACGGCACGGCACACGGCACAGCACACGGCACGGCACACGGCACGGCACACGGCACGGCACGTCGCACGGCACGGCACAGGCCACGGCACAGGCTGAGCAGAGAGTATCGCAGGCCCAGCAGCAATACCAAGGTTAACGAGAACTGTTACCCACGATGGCGCTGTAACCCTTCATTGTGCAGGCCTTTGCGGAGAACTAAGATAAGACCAATTTTAAAAAGACAAGCAAGTCGTCGCTGCGAAAAGTATGGACAAGCCAGACGACAAGTGGAAAGTACAGACAAAGTCGTGGACAAACATTAGTACGTGCAAGGGGGTCGAAAATACAAACTGTCAGTACTAAATATGGACATAGAACTACGACCTCATGCTACAAGCGTTCCTACGCCCATGACCTCTGTCGTCATGCTACAAGCATCCATACGCCCATGACCTCTGACATCAATCCTCATGCTACAGGCATCCATTCAACCATGACCTTTGACCTCATCCTACGAGCACCGATACACCCATGACCTCTGACCTCATGCTCCAAGCATCCGGCACACAAAAATGGCGCCTTTCTTGCGCACCTGTTAACTGCATCAGGAAATTAGGTCACAAACGTCTGACTTTCAAACAGCACGTGCTGCTACTAATGCTTTGATTGGTTCTTGCAAATGTTCAATCGTTTTTGTTGGTCGAGAGAACTGTTTAAATCTAAATTAATGCATCACATCAATACACATATTTCCCTTTTTAATATATTTTAAAAAAACTGATTTTTATAAATTTACACACACATATACAAACACACATTCATACAAACATTAGAAATATTCAATATCGATGACCGGTTTGTTTTGAAGGTCAGACTCATATTTTAGGAGAAAAGTTGGACATGGTATGTAACATGTCAGTAAATGACCACAATGACCAATATGGACCACAAATTATCTTCAGCTAATAAGACAGGTAAGTAACTGTTTAAGATGAAACTGATAAGAAAATCAGCTGACCTCATTTAACGTCACTGGCAAATATAATGAGGAAATGAACAATGAAACATGCAGTAACTGTAAGGAAAAATGCAGAACCACTTGTTGAATGGAAACAATCTAATGGGTCCCGGTTCCGAATGGCGGCGATGTGTGTCCTGTTCCATTTTGACTAAATGCTATTTGGATGTGATTTGGTGTTGTTTATTTTAGTAAAACTGAAGAATTGAGTCTACAAACATATAGTCCATGTAATTATATTTCATTCGATAACAAACTTAATCTTACAAACCCTACAATAATATTTTTAATTGTTGTTTTTTTATCCCAACATCTCACCTCTGGGTCCGAATAGCCACTTCGTTTTCAAAATGAAACATCTCACAGACAGTTGAAGAATAAGCATCTAGTTGATTTTAAGTAATCTATATAGCTGTGTCAATCGCTAGCCCGTGAGACACTTTGTGTGGCTCTAGACATCTCTAGCTGGTCTGACACTTTGTTTGGCTCTAGACGTCTCTAGCCCATGAGAAACCTTGTGTGGCTCTGTACATCTCTAATAAGGATGCCGTGAGTTTCCATGCAATTCTAGCTGGTCAGAAATCTTGCGTGAGTGTGTGTGTATGTGTACATCTCAATGGTGAGAGTGTGCATGTGTACATCTCAATGGTGAGAGTGTGTAGAGCATTTGTACATCTCAATGGTGAGTGTGTGTGTATGTGTACATCTCAATGGTGAGAGTGTGTAGGACATGTTAGGTTACTGTGATATTGTGACAGGATGCAGAAGTTGGAGATAGTCTGATTCTATATAAATGGGCTGAATGAAGTAACTTAGTGGATGTTGATGTGTTTTTCTGTGTGCTTGTATAATGTGTTGATTATTTGCTCTAGTAGATGGGGTGTGTTTCTCCGTGTGCTTGTATGATGTTGACAATTTTCTCGTCATGAGCGTGCTAAAAATACTTTTATTTATGTTTTATATACATTATTGATTGTTACGCACTGACTTGTATTGGGAGAAATTAATCTCCTATTTTAATTTTAATTTGGCTCGATGTAAACAGTGCCTAACAAAGGACGATACCATAGAATCAACAATTATTAAAGATACGACCCAAAACAGTTTCTAGTTACAATTAATTAAGATTTATTATGTCTAAAGATAATTACAAAATAAAATAAAATAAAATTACAATCTTCAACTTACAGTATGGCAGATGTCGTACCGGTACACACTTAATACAATTAGAAATAATGATGCCAATAAATAATGCGGAATAAACACATATAAGTAGGAGCACACAAATACACAAAGAATAAAACACGCCTCGTAATGTTAAGAAAATCTATGTGAAAAATCTCCGTCCCCTCGTGCCTGTCAATCTCTTATATATATGTAGAGTAAGATGCTTCGAGAAGGGCTTATGACGTGTTGTTTACATCTCTCGGGTTAAGGAGTATATTCCAGAAATTACCCGAAAACAATCTACCCAATGCGTAATTGGAAGCCGACTGTAAACAAGCCACTTCAAAGACCTAAGCCACACCCCTTTGTGAACACAGCGTCTCATGCGGGGTCAATCAGAGGGCACGCACGAGAAATACTAGCTCTCTATAACACCTCCCCTCTTAAAAGAAAAAAATTTCATTGTTCAAAAATGGAATTCTTTTTCCATTAAAATTGAAGAAAGTACATTTCTTACTCTCAAAATATTAGACAAAAAGCTTCTTAACAGCTTATAAACAATAACATAAGTGAAAATTAATTTCTGGACAAAGTATCTGCAATGACATTGTCTTTGCCTTTAATATGTTTGATGTCCAAATTATATTCTTGTAAAAATAGGCTCCATCTTAACAATCTTTGATTTTTGGAGACCATCTTATTCAAAAATGTTAAAGGATTGTGATCAGTAAAAACAAGTACTGAATGTAAAGAACAACTGACATAAAAATCAAATTGTTGGAGAGCAAGAATTAAACCTAAACATTCCTTTTCTACTGTGGAATAGTTTTTCTGATGTGAGTTAAATTTCTTTGAGAAATAAGAGACAGGATGATCTACATTGTGGTCATCTTCTTGAAAAAGAACTGCACCAATGCCAACATCACTGGCATCTACAGCTAATTTAAACTGTTTGTTAAAGTCTGGTGCAATGAGAACAGGAGCATTAGCAAGTATATTTTTAATGTTTTCGAATGCTTCCTGACAAGCATCTGACCAATGAAATTTTGCATTTTTCTTTAACATATTACTTAAAGGAGAAGCAATAACTGAGAAATTTTTGCAAAATTTTCTATAATAACCTGCCATTCCCAAAAATCTCATTAACTGTTTTCTAGTAGTGGGTGGTGGAAGTGATACAATAGCATTTATCTTAGCTTGAACAGGCTTTACATGACCTTGACCCACTATGTGACCTAAATATTCCACAGTTGCATGACAAAATTCACATTTATTTAAATTTACAGTTACATTTGCCTGCAAAAATTTTTTAAACAGAGATCTTAATTGGTTTACATGAGTTGAAAAATCTTGACTGTAAATAATTACATCATCAATATAGGCGCTGCAATTTTCCTGGTCAGCAATAATGTTATTTACAAGACGTTGGAATGTAGCTGGGGCATTTTTCATTCCAAACGGCATTACTTTATATTGATATAAACCATCTGGAGTACAAAAAGCAGAGATTTCTTTTGCTCTGTCAGATAGAGGAACCTGCCAATAACCTGATAGTAAGTCTATCTTGGTTACATATTTGGCATCACCTATTCGATCTATAAGATCGTCTATCCTTGGAATCGGAAAGGAATCAGTCTTTGTGAATGCATTCACTTTCCTGAAGTCAGTACAAAACCTGTAACTTTTGTCAGGCTTTGGGACTAAAATACATGGTGAACTCCAGTTACTAGAGCTTGGTTCAATTATATCATTTTCAAGCATGTATTTTATTTCAGACCGGATTATTTCAAGTTTTTCCGGATTGACCCTATAGGGGTGTTGCTTGACCGGAACTGCATTGCCAATGTCAACATCATGTACAGCAATGTTGGTTTTATTAGGTACATCAGGGAAGAGTAAAACAAAATCTGCAATAACAGACTTAACAACATCCTTCTCTGACAATGACAAATGTCCTAGTTTCTTATCTAAGTTGGCCAATATTTCTGAATTTTTAAGTTTATAATTACCAACTTTTTCTGGGACACTATCAAAGGTTTCAGTAACATTTTCTTTAAGTACTGAAGTTACAGTTGAGATTGTGTTAACATTTGTTTCTGAGGATGGACAATGATCATCACATTTTCTATCAAAATATTCTTTTAACATGTTAATGTGACATAACTGTTTCTTTCTTTTACGATCTGGTGTTAACACAATGTAATTTAAATCATTGATTTTGGACTCAACAACATAAGGACCAAAATATCTAGCTTGTAGTGCTTGCCCTGGTATCGGCAAAAGCACAAGCACTTTGTCCCCTGAAGCAAACTGTCTGAATTTTGACTTTTTGTCATACCAAACTTTCATTTTAGATTGTGAATCTTTTAAATGTGTTTTAGCCAAATTAACGGCATTAAAAAGTTTAGTTTTAAATTTTTGGACATAGTCAAGAAGTCCTTCCGTGGGTGCCGATGACATCCACGTGTCTTTTAAAAGTTTAAGGGGACCGCGAACCGTGTGGCCAAACACCAGTTCGAAGGGGCTGAATCCAAGTGATTCTTGAACTGCTTCTCTTGCGGCGAACAGTAGCATGTTGATGCCTTCATCCCAGTCTTTCTCTTGTTCTAGGCAGTAGGTTCTCATCATGTTCTTCAACGTCTGATGGAATCGCTCAAGTGCTCCCTGTGACTCAGGATGATATGCACTCGACAAGCAGTGTTCTATGCCCAACTGGTTCATCACTTGTTTGAATATTCCAGCCTTGAAGTTGGTTCCTTGGTCAGACTGTACAGACTTCGGAAGACCAAACAATGTAAAAAACTTCGTCAAGGCTTTGACGATGTTCGGAGTCTTGATATTGCGAAGAGGAATAGCTTCTGGGAACCTTGTTGACGCACACATGATTGTCAGCAAGTATTGGTGACCTGATTTTGTCTTTGGCAGAGGTCCAACGCAGTCTATAATAACGCGACTGAAAGGTTCTTCGAATGCTGGAATGGGTTGAAGAGGAGCTGCTGGTATCTTCTGATTTGGTTTCCCTACAACCTGACAAGTATGACATGATCTGCAGTATTCAACCACATCTTTCTTGATTTTGGGCCAAAAGAAGTGCGACGTGATTTTGTGATATGTCTTCTTTACTCCCAAATGACCTGAAAGTGGTGAGTCATGGGCTAAGTTCAGGACTTCGTTCCGGAATGGGGTAGGAACTACTATTTGATGAACTATCCTCCATTCTTCATCAGCATTTGCGTCTGGAGGTCGCCATTTTCTCAAAAGTATGTCATCTTGAAGGTAATAACATATAGGGAATTGTTCAGCTTCTTCTTGGGTCAAAGCGTTCTCTCGAAGTTTGACTATTTCTGGATCACTCTTCTGTTCTTCAATAAGTTGCATTCGAGTTGGAGTCTTGTAATTACTAGCCTCTTCATTTAGACTTGCAAAAAATGTTTTTCCCAGGTCAATTTCAGGAAGAATTTTATTGCTTTTTTGTGAAATCTCTTTTGTGGAGATCTTGGAACTCATGGCCCTTGTCACAGCACATGCTGGATACAATTCTTGATCTTCTTCCTGATTTTCATTTAAACAAGGTTCATGAGTAACGATGGGTTCGGCTATTACCTTCCCACCAGCTAAGTCATTGCCTAGCAGCAACGAGATGCCGTCCAATGGTAATGTTGGTCGGACACCCACAACCACAGGTCCGGAGACTAAGTCTGATTTTAGGTTGATGAGATGTAAAGGTACATCTATGCATCCCAGCTCTACACCTCGTAACAGGATGTTGCTCCCAGTAGCAGTAGATTCAGATAAGGGAAGTATACCCTCAAGTAGCAAGGACTGTGAAGCACCTGTATCTCGTAAGATTTTGATTGGTTGTAGACTGGAAAAATCACCTGGCAGTGATACGAATCCTTCCGATATGAAAGGCATGAAGTCTTGTATGACATCAGTATTTTCTGATGTAGAATTTTGGACCTTGGTAGGTAAACTCTTGTTGGAGTCTTGAGAACATTCGGCTAGGGTAGAGGAAGTAAAACTCTGGGTAGAGTCGTCAAAACTTGCACACAAGTCCTCAGTAAAACGCCCTCTGGAGGTAGACCTCTTCTTGGAGCAAAAGGATCTTGGCGACAAGCTCATAAAACTCGCAGTCGAAGCAGGAACTTGGCTGGAGTCAGTAAAACTAGCCTTATTGTTCATAATGGAACTCTTTGATGAGTCGTGACAAACCTCTTTGAAGTTTGTATGGACATCTGGAGAGCAAAAACTCTTGAATTTTGAAAATGTGTTTCCAGATGTATGACGAGACGTACAAGCGGAGACTTTGTGTTGTGTACCAGGATGTGTGGTCTTCTCAGTTTTCTTCTTGAGTTTCCAGCAATCATCCCTCGTATGTCCTTCTTTTTTACAGTAGGCACATGTGTCTTTTGCACCAATTTCTTTCGTACCGGGCTTGAATGGTTTTTGTGGAGGTTTACTGTAAGTTGATACAGCTGTCTTATTGTGCCTGTCATTTTTGGTGTCAGATGGATTCTTGGAAAGTTGATGTGAGATGGTGAAGTCGTCGGCTAACACTGCTGCCGTATGTGCGTCACCTTCGCCACGGTCTGCAATATGTATTCGCACCTCAGTACGAACACAGTTCTTGAACTCCTCCATCAGAATGAGGTTCTTGAATTTCTTGAAGTCTGTCTCGGTGTTGGTTGCGTGCAGCCACTTGTCCAGGAGCCGTTCCTTTTCCCGGAGGAACTCAACATGAGTCTGGCCATCACGTTTCCACAGTTCCCTAAACTTTTTACGGTATGCTTCGGGGACACATTCATAAGCCTTAAGTATTAATGATTTTACTAGGTTATAGTCCCCGCGCTGTTCCGCATTCAGGGACACAAAGACTTCAGATGCCCTTCCGGTCAAGGCTGGTTGAAGTAAGGTGGACCACATAGTTTCAGGAATTTTAAAATTTTGGGCAGTTATCTCAAACTGCGCAAAATATTGGTCAACCTCTTTTTCTGTAAATTTAGGGATTACTTTTGCAAATTTAATTGCATCGCAACCCTGACCGGCTGGAGCCGTGAGTCTATTTTCCATTGCTCCTAAATTGGCCGTTATTTCCATTTGTTTTAACTTTATTGTTAGCTCTCTATCTTTTTCTTCTTTCTCTCTCTGAGCTTTTAGCTCCAGCTGTTTAAGCTCTCGTTCTTTTTCTTCTTTCTCTCTCTGAGCTTCAAGCTCCAGCTGTTTAAGCTCACGTTCTTTATCTAGCTCCAGCTGTTTAAGCTCACGTTCTTTTTCTCTCTGGGCATCTAGTTCCATTTGTTTGAGCTTTAGTTGGAGCTCCATACTTGGATCAGTCGGTTGTGTGACTGAGGCAAGTTCATCTTCAGATAACATGTCTTCATCCACAAAGTGAACGATGATCATGTCTCGTATGGTCTTTTTTACGGCCGAATGAGCTACATTTATTTCTAGAGCTTTAGCAATGGAAAATAGCTCCTTCCTAGAACATTTGTCTAATGCCTCTACTGATGGGTTTTCAATATCAAAATCCATTTTGACACAGGCAAAATATAACAATGATTTTTTTATAAAAATTTAAGCTTAGTGCACACACTAATGAAAAAATTGTAACCAGCTCTGTTGTTGGTGTCGTAAAATGGTATCGTGATCTCAAATTAGTTTGAGTGTATTAAGGTAAACAGTTTGTCAAAATCCACAGAAAAAACGCTCAATTTATTATTGGTGTATTAAAAACTATGGATTAAAATTATCCTCGGAAAATCCCACAATTTGTTAAAATTGGGGTCTAATGAGAATAAAATATGGATTCGGTTATCGCGGACGATGCCCCCAATTTGTTAGAATTGGGGTCTTGAGAAAAATAATAATATAGAGTCCGCTATATCCGGGACGAGCAACCCAATTTGTTACGCACTGACTTGTATTGGGAGAAATTAATCTCCTATTTTAATTTTAATTGGCTCGTTGTAAACAGTGCCTAACAAAGGACGATACCATATAATCAACAATATTAAAGATACGACCCAAAACAGTTTCTAGTTACAATTAATTAAGATTTATTATGTCTTAAGATAATTACAAAATAAAATAAAATAAAATTACAATCTTCAACTTACAGTATGGCAGATGTCGTACCGGTACACAGTTAATACAATTAGAAATAATGATGCCAATAAATAATGCGGAATAAACACATATAAGTAGGAGCACACAAATACACAAAGAATAAAACACGCCTCGTAATGTTAAGAAAATCTATGTGAAAAATCTCCGTCCCCTCGTGCCTGTCAATCTCTTATATATATGTAGAGTAAGATGCTTCGAGAAGGGCTTATGACGTGTTGTTTACATCTCTCGGGTTAAGGAGTATATTCCAGAAATTACCCGAAAACAATCTACCCAATGCGTAATTGGAAGCCGACTGTAAACAAGCCACTTCAAAGACCTAAGCCACACCCCTTTGTGAACACAGCGTCTCATGCGGGGTCAATCAGAGGGCACGCACGAGAAAAACAAGCTCTCTATAACATTGATAAACCAAAGAAGCTGTTTTGCTGATTCAGCAGTTACTTCCACTTTGAAAATGTCAAGGCCACCGTAACTAATTCGATTTATAAATTTAGAAAATAGTTCGAGCATATAATCATTTGTAATCTTGATGTTTAGCCAAACGGGTTGATTAGTGTGTCTCTCTCCCTTAAAAGTCTAACTCTTGTATAAGCATAGATTCATTTAAAACACAGCCCTCTGAATCAAACTTTCTAAACCATAAATATGAATGAAGATAGGAATGAGTGGAAGATAGGAATGAGTGGAGGATAGGAATGAGTGGAAGATAGGAATGAGTGGAAGGTACGATTGAGTGGAAGATAAAAATGCATTTCTTTCAAATATTTACTCATGAAAATTATTTTGAAGCGAAAATCTTGAGCACCTAGATGCGAATACGTGCTAAAGGCCAAAAATAAACACGTCTGTCGGAAGATTTCTTCCGTCATCAAAAAGGACAATGAAAAAAAATTACATCTAAAAAAAAAGTTAGCCTTTCAAATGTGTAGGTCAAGGTCGAAGTGGTAGCGAAAAATCAAAAACATGCGTATTCGTCATGGCAATCCGAAACATATGTTGATGTTGTCATGGCAATCCTAAACATATGTTGATGTTGTCATGGCAATCCTAAACATATGTTGATGTTGTCATGGCAATCCTAAACATATGTTGATGTTGTCATGGCAATCCTAAACATATGTTGATGTTGTCATGGCAATCCTAAACATATGTTGATGTTGTCATGGCAATCCTAAACATATGTTGATGTTGTCATGGCAATCCTAAACATATGTTGATGTTGTCATGGCAATCCTAAACATATGTTGATGTTGTCATGGCAATCCTAAACATATGTTGATGTTGTCATGGCAATCCTAAACATATGTTGATGTTGTCATGGCAATCCTAAACACATGTTGATGTTGTCATGGCAATCCTAAACATATTTTGATGTTGTCAGGGCAATCCTAAACATATGTTGATGTTGTCATGGCAGTCTTAAATATGTGTTCATGTAAAATGGCAGTCTTAAACATATGTTGATGTGTAATGGCAGTCTTTAAAAATGTGGATGTGTCATGGCTCTTACACATATGTTGATCTGTTATGAACAAGGTATGTTGAGCTTGAAGTGAAAGAACAGGACAATAACGGAAACACGTTTCGGCGGAAAGCCTTCTTCGGCAGACAAAACAAGCAACAAACAAAGTTATACAAATGCATTAAAAAATTGAGTGTCTGTAGTTTTCTGTGCTGAAGAGAAATGTGTTCTTCTTGTCTTTTCATTGTGTTTGCTCTACTAAACACTGAGAGATGCTATCCACTAACAACGTATATAAACTGACAGCAGGTATACGGCGACATATGATAATATTTGACAGTTGATTTATGCTCAAGGTAGATATACGCTGACAGACCATATAAATTGAAAGCTGATACAAATTGACAGGTGCTTTAGACTGACAGCAGATTTTGTTACGACGATCCGAAGAGTTTCGTCTCTAAATAAATCATGAGCTCTCACAGCGTTGAAGTTAAAAAATGTATTTGCAAGCTGACCTCTGAACTTTAATTGCTGACCTGTGACCTTTAAATGATGACCTCTGTGTTTAAATGTAAAACTCCGATCTTAAATCCTTGCACTGTTATAAGCAACATTAATTTGTTTCTTGTTCTTTTAATATGAATGTTTTCTGGTTAGATTTTGTTCGCTTGTTATTTTTACTTTGGCTGGTCATTGTACACAAATATTTCATTGTACACAAATATTTCATTTAATACACATATTTCATTGTACACATATTTCATTTGATACAAATATTTCATTGTACAAATATTTCATTTGATACAAATGTTTCATTGTACACATATTTCATTGTACACATATTTCATTGTACACATATTTCATTTGATACAAATATTTCATTTTACACATATTTCATTTGATACAAATATTTCATTGTACACATATTTCATTTGATACAAATATTTCATTGTACACAAATATTTGGCTGAGCCTAGGACAGGATGCCAAGACGTCTTTTGGGTTTTTTTACGTGTGGGAGTCACTTCCCTTTGTTTATTTTTTAGGGTCAAAAACCTGGTTCAGTTTGGGTCAAAAGCCTGGTGGTTAGGTTAGGGTTCAGGTTAGGTTAGGGTTCAGGTTAGGTTAGGGTTCAGGTTATGTTAGGGTTCAGGTTAGGTTAGGGTTCAGGTTAGGTTTAGGGATCAATGTACAGCTCATTTTATTTCATTATATTTGCATGCTTTGTGTGTGTGTGTGTGGGGGGGGGGTGCTAATTTTAACTTTTTTTTCTTGAATGTTTCGCTTTTTTTTTTTACTTTTATACATTTTTTTGTTTTTTTGACGATCTTTTAAAAAAAAAATTCTTTTAATTTCCTTTTTTTTTTTTTTTTTTTTTTTTTTTTTTTTTTTTTTTTTTTTTTATTTTTTTTTATTTTTTTTTTTTGTTTGTTTTGTTTTTTTTTTTTACTTTTATTCTTTTTTTTTTTTTTTTGTTGAGTTTTTTAAAAAAAAATGTTTTTAATTTCCTTTTTTTTTTTTTCTTTTCATTTTTTTTTTCATTGTAAATTTACTTACTTCGCTAATCTCATATCTATCGGTAATTAGTTATTTAACACATTTTTTCTCCCTCCCCTTCCTTTTCAAAAAGACGTGTTTTGCACTCCTTTTTTTGGTCGCCCTCTTGGTTGATACGTCATGTGACTTCACGGGTCCAGAGCCGTTCTTAGGAGTTTGGGAGCTCTAAGCATGGAGCGTAGGTTGGGGACCCCGGAAGGGGGGGGGGGTCCGGGGGTGGAGCTCCCTCGAGCTGAGGAGAAAACACCACCCACCACTGCGGCACCTCCATTGCTGCCTTCATCAATGTTTCCTCTTTGCTCGCGTGTAACCACTAACCATATTGATAATTCCGCCACTAGAGAAAATGTGTACTTCTGAAATATATGGACATATATCGAGGGCGCCTCACGGGGGCTCCCTCACGTTCGGGGCCCTACGCGGATGCGCAGTCAGCGTATGCCTAAGAACGGGCCTGACGGGTCAAGTGACTCGAGTCAACCAAGATGGCGGCCATTGAGAAAATCGTGGCATCGTATCTCAAAATGTACCAAATATTTTATTGTACACATATATTTCATTTGTACAGAACTATTAATTAAAATATTATGGAAATAGTTCCTACGTGAGTTATTTACCTTGTTATTTGACTTTTTTTTAAAAACTTTTTGTTCTGTGTAAACGTTTGCACATCAGCAGCTACCACTTTGGTGTGCAATCAAATTAGCAATAACTCAATGCTAACTACACGGATAATTTAATGCTAAAACTACGGACAACACAATGCAGAATATACAGATGTTTATTTTTAATTTTAAGAAGCGATTCGAATTATCTCTCCTAACTATTATCCGTCGTTTTAATGATAATAAAAATTATACAGTGCTCTTATATGATATAGCGCTGTACCCCAGCCTAGAGCTGGGCTCACCGCGCTTCACATAATTGTTTTGCAAAAATAAACACGCAATTAAAAGTTACATAAATTTATTTATTTAAAAACCGATATAAAAAATATATTCATCTTTGATGTTTTATGTTTTACTACTAAAAATAAACTTTAAATATTTCAGTATATTTTACGCAATGTGTAGAGTTGATTGAGTTTGAAATTCAACTGCCCACCTGTGAATCTCACTTCATAAGACAAACAGTTTGGTCATGGCTCGCGTCCTTATCAAATGTATGGTAACGGCGAGATGTTCCTGTACAGTTTCTAGCTGTCCAGCGTTGGCAGGCAGCTGACACAGTTCACGGTTGGAGTATCATCACAAACAACTGAGCTATTTGTTCTTAAGAAGTGCGCTTCTATAAGATCAGGCTTTTGTAACATTTAGAAAAACTTTTGACATGTCTGACAGGCATGTGAGGAAAAGTTTTGGTTAGTGTTAGGGTTAGGGTTAGTGTTAGGTTTAGGGTCCCTCGGTGTCAGAGTGTTCAGGCAATTTGTGTACATAAAAATTATAACTCAATTTTTGGAGACAGTGGCAGATCCAATGGAGACAGGGACGATCCAAGAAAGACAGTGGTTGATCCAAGGAAGACAGTGGTAGATCCAATGGAGACAGTGGCAGATCCAACGGAGACAGTGGCAGATCCAATGGAGACAGTGGTTGATCCAAGGAAGACAGTGGCAACCCAATGGAGACAGTGGCAGATCCAATAGAGAAGGGGCAAATCAAAGGGAAACGGTGGCCGATCCAGTGGCAGATCCAATGGAGACAGGGACGATCCAAGGGAGACAGTGGTTGATCCAAGAAAGACAGTGGCAGATCCAATGGAGACAGTGGCAGATCCAAAGGAGAAAGTGGCAGATCCAATAGAGACAGTGGCAGATCGAAGGGAGACAGTGGCAGATCCAAGGAAGACAGTGGTTGATCCAAGGAAGACAGTGGCAGATCCAAGGGAGACAGTGGCAGATCCAAGGGAGACAGTGGCAGATCCAAGGGAGACAGTGGCAGATCCAAGGAAGACAGTGGCAGATCCAAGGGAGACAGTGGTCGATCCAAGGGAGACAGTAGCAGATAGACAGTGGCAGATCGAAGGGAGACAGTGGCAGATCCAAGGAAGACAGTGGTTGATCCAAGGAAGACAGTGGCAGATCCAAGGGATAAAGTGGCAGATCCAAGGGAGACAGTGGCAGATCCAAGGGAGACAGTTGCAGATCCAAGGAAGACAGTGGCAGATCCAAGGCAGAAAGTGGTCGATCCAAGGGAGACAGTAGCAGATCCAAGGGAGACAGTGGTTGATCCAAGGAAGACAGTGGTTGATCCAAGGAAGACAGTGGCAGATCCAAGGGAGACATTGGCAGATCCAAGGAAGACAGTGGCAGATCCAAGGAAGACAGTGGCAGATCCAAGGGAGAAAGTTGTCGATCCAAGGGAGACAGTGGCGGATCCAAGGAAGACAGTGGCGGATCCAAGGAAGACAGTGGTTGATCCAAGGAAGACAGTGGTTGATCCAAGGAAGACAGTGGTTGATCCAAGGAAGACAGTGGTTGATCCAAGGAAGACAGTGGTTGATCCAAGGAAGACAGTGGTTGATCCAAGGAAGACAGTGGCGGATCCAAGGGAGACAGTGGTTGATCCAAGGGAGACAGTGGTTGATCCAAGGAAGACAGTGGTTGATCCAAGGGAGACAGTGGTTGATCCAAGGGAGACAGTGGTTGATCCAAGAGAGACAGTGGCGGAGCCAAAAGGAGACAGTGGCGGAGCCAAGGGAGACAGTGGTGGATCAAAGGGAGACAGTGGCGGATCCAAGGGAGTACATGTCCAGTCCTTTATTTCTAAAGCATCAATATAACATTGTATGTGCATCATAGTGAAGTATATATCGTTATGTTCATACCGTTTCTCTACTGATAGCTGATATTAAGGAAACTATCTCAGCCCATTTGGATTATTATTCTGTTAACATTGCAAAAATGTTTTCTTACATTTGTATGTTTTTACATGTAATAAAATATTTGCAAAGAATTTTTTTTTTTATTTTGGCGCGGGGATGGGATCTTGGGTGAGTTTCTAAAATATTTTGCCAGAACGAGGCTTCTGATATTTATTTAATATTTCTAAAAATTCAATTTTTATCCTTATGCATTTAAGTTTGTTTGCTTTTTTGACTTCGAAGTGAAAGAGGAAGTCATCCCTTGCTTCAACCATAGTGTGCGTGCCAACATTTGTAATTACCTCCCCTATTTTTGTCCACGTGTACCATCCACAGAGTTTGCTTTCTCGGAAACATTATCTTCTGGCAACTCTTGTCCGAACGTCTGCCGGCTGAGAGCATCTTTTTTTGAACTAACCAGATTAGCATCATGTTACAATGAAACGAACAAACCGATACAGCCACACATTCACACACACACACACACACACCCATGCACAAACAGATGCATGCACATGAACATTAACACACACACTTACACAAAAACACACAGAAACATACACATGCACACATCATTAAAATATATACACACACACATGAACACACACACATGAAGACACACACATGAAGACACACACAGGAACACACAAATTGACACACTGACACATACATATTATTAGAGTATACAAGTGGGAGGTACCGGTAAGTTTAATTCTGTAAAGAAACTTATTTTTAGACTTCTCCTTGTTCCTAAAAGAAATATGACGTAACCTATTCCTAAAATTATTCATCTCCTTTTTCCTAAACGTCAGAGGTCACGTTTTTTCCTTAAAGTCAGACGTCACCTTTTTCCTAAAAGTTAGACGCCACCTTTTTCCTAAAAGAAATATGACGTTACCTATTGCCTAAAAGTAGGCATCTCTTTTTTCCTAAACGTTAGACCACACCTTTTTCCTAAAAGTCAGACGTCACCTTTTTCATAAGAGTCAGACGTCACCTTTTTCTTAAAAGTCGGACGTCACCTTTTTCCAAAAAGTCAGACGTCACCTTTTCTTTTTCTAAACGTTACACGTCACCTTTTTCCTAAAAGTCAGACGTCACCTTTTTCTAACCGTTAGACGTCACCTTTTTCCTAAACGTCAGACGTCACCTTTTCCTAAACGTCAGGCGTCATCTATTTCCCAAATTTCCGATGTCTCTTATTTCGTATCCGGAAATTTGTTTGAAAGAAATTTCGTCTACGGAAAATTGATCGACGGAAGTTTGGTCAAACGGAAATTTGATCGTATTTTATTTTGAGTTCGCACGATTAAATTTTGTGTCAAATTTCTTTGTGAACGCATTATTTTATTTTACTAAAGAGTATAGTTAATTCCCTGAGAGTCACTTGAGGGTAAGTGAAAGAGTTTTAAAATTGATGACGTCATATGTTCATTAATTAGTAATTAATCTGCAAGAAGTCAGAGTAGTTTGAACTTCCAATTAAACCTTTCAGTTTACTGCAGTATAGGTAAATGGATAAAACTGTTTCAACATGCCTCAGCTAAATCACACACTAATAAGTATACGATGAGTTTTGTTCATATCTCCCATCTCCTTTACATGATGTGTGTCATTTGCCCAATTATTAAAAATGACCAAATTTAAATTGCCAGTAAATTTCTAAAGACCTTTTCTAGAAAAAAAAATGTATTCTTTGTTCTCCTCTTTTAATCTTTAAAAAGTTTGGTCTATCTAAGTTTTAAATAAAAGCAAAAAGGTAATTTTTATATTTCATTTATTTATTTTTTTAACTACGTGTAATGACATCACCGGTCTTTTCATTGTTTACAATTTGACACACAACTTTTTTTAACGGAAATATTTTTTGTCAAAATAATATTTATTAATAAAGGAGTTAAAACAAATAATTAGTTTGAATTTTTAAAAATTATAAAACAGCATTACTATTTATAAGTAACCAAAAAATAAAGGATTTGAGACCGTAACTCACTAGGTCAAAGGTCAACGTGTTGTTTTAATTTATACATTTTTTATAGAAAAAACACAACTCCAGCTTCGTTCGGTGCCATCAATTTTGGATCCCTCCCTGATCAAAGGGACAGCACTTGCACATTTTTTATCTGAAACATCCCTCACTGGGTGCTAGTAATGATGTGCTTTCTTACAGGTGACAAAAATAGCCAAATTTACATATATAGTTGAAAAGATTCCAGGGGTGTAACCCAGCCAGGCCCAAAAAGCATACCCTGAGTCAGTGGTAGGCAAACTTATTAGTAAAGAAGAGCCCAAAATCTACAGCAGGGCGATTTAAAAAAAATTGAGAGCATTTTTTTTTTTTACAGAACCTGTCGAGAACCATGTTTTTCGGTGTCAAAACCGATTTGTGGCCGGCTGGCCGAGCTGAAGTCAGGTCTCTAAAGAGCCACATGCAGCTCCCGAGCCGCGATTTGCTGACCACTGCCTTATGTAATAGTAAAATAAAATATCAACTCAAGTCTGTGGTCTGTGTAACAACTAACATTTATTCACTAATTCTACGTTCTTTTTATGCCCCCCATCACATGACCACCCACTCCAGTTCTCCAACCAACATTGACACATTTAAGTTTAAACATTCATGAAAACATCTCACCGTGTACTGTCAGACAACAAGACACCAACACAGGACCATCAGGTCACAAAGTTCAATCAATACACACAACAATAATCGTCAGCAACTCCCAATGTCCTGTCACTACTAGACTGCATTTATTTTTAGGTATGGTGCGGGGGGGGGGGTGGGGAGTGGAGTCAGAGATCACCAAGTGCGTCATTATGCCTAATTTTGGATCTGCCAGATGCCCCACCCCCCCCCCTAAACTTCTAAATTACCACACACTCCCCCCCCCCGGGGCCGGGGTGTCGTCACCGCTGATAACATTGTCTGAAAGACAACTGGTCATAAAGGGACCAACCTAGCCAATAACCCTTGTTATTACTTGTAAAGAAATGTAAAGACTGGGTCGTCTGGAATAAACGCGGCACTCTGATCGAAGCCAGAAAATCCGGCCCCCTCAATATCTAGTAGAAGGATAATTTCCGCAACATCTTTCATTGTTCAGTGAATGGGATTTAATCCTTCTATTTACTATTATGGTCCTATATAAATAGTATTTAGGCACCACACACCCAAAGATGCACCCCCTTTTTGTTGCATGACCCGTAATATACAGAGGAATAGGGGGCCTTAGAAGATATATTTTCTCAGTCCCCCCACCCGTCCCTGTTAAGACAGCCCTGACGCCACCTGGCATAACCTGGCCAATCTGACACCACCTGGCATCACCTGGCACCACCTGGCACAACCAGGCACCTATCAATAGTCTGACAATAAGAAAAGAAATTTAAGTAACATCCTGTATAGGTTTCATATAAATTAGAAAATCTCCCACATACAAGAGACGGTTGAAGCTATGCTGCTTGATGACAAAGAGATGTTTGAAGCTCTGGTGCTTGACACAGAGATGTCTGTAGCTACGCTGCTTGATAACACAGGGATGCGTGTAGCTATGCTTTATGACACAGATATGCTTGTAGCTCTGGTGCTTGATGACACAGATTTGCTTGTAGCTATGCTGCTTGATGACACAGATATGATTGTTGCTATGGTGCTTGATGACACAGACGTGTCAATTATTTTTAAGACATCAGTGACATTACAAAATAAATTACAATAATGCGATTCATTTGTAAAGTAAGATTTGATATCTGCACCAGTATATTATGTCTAACGCGGATATATTTAAAGATAAAAATCTCTGTCTGTCTAGCACTGATGTATTTAAAGGCAAAAATCTCTGTGTAGCACTGTTTTAATTAAAGGCTTCCAAATGTATCTTTGACCCGACACATTAACCACTTGATCCATAATCGCCGTCTTGGGAGTCATTTTGCTGGCTCCGCCAATGGCTCTCAACACTTCCTCTCTTCTAAATTATGCATGACTCTTGAAGCTGTAATCTCGAATCACGAAACTGTAGATATGCTCCAGAGGCCAATCACCAGTCAATAGTGGGGATATTGGGGGATGGAGGGTGTCTGACACAGTCCAAAGGAATATCTCACACGAGTGCATCTCCACTTTATAGAATTGCGCCTATACTCTCTAAAACAATTTTTGAAGTTAACCTATTTTTGAGTCTTTTATTTTAACTTTTGTTCGTGGCTGGCTGGGTGGCTGGCAAAATCTCTGATGGCTAATTGACCCAATTCCCGTCAAGATGAAACTTGGCACATAGACTCGTTGCAAATGACAACACATTCTATCAAATTTCAGCCCACCCCAGAATCCCGAAAATTCGTTTTTTACCGTGTTTCAACCGGAAAATGAAGGAAATCTGATGACATTAATTTCATGAATTAAAATTCTCGATCAATGCGCTATATGAGATTATTATTTATTTATTCTTTTGTTGAAATCAAAAATTCGTTTGGTACGCAATATTTTCTTTCGGTTTTTCTGAAATATTTGGTGAAATAAATCTGCGGTTTCAAAGCAAGTGAGTGATTAGGATATTAATATAGTTCAGAGCAGTGACAAACATGTGTGGTTCCGAGCCTTTGGGAAGAGCATTAATTGGGATTCTGATCAAGTGCGCTACTTGTATGCATGTTCTGTTACATTTTCAGTGCTCGATATTACATTTTATAAATGAATTTAGACGAAAAACTTTGATTTTAAGGGTTGTTTAATGTAATCCATAACAATAACTTTGCTTTTGTTCGTGTGCTTGTTTGTTTTTCTGTCTACTGTGTGTGGCACAATCTTCGATCGGATAATTGACCCTTTTCCCGTCAATCTATCGAGCTGAAACTTGGCACATAGACTCGTGGACGATGAAAACAAATTCTATCAAATTTTCAGCATCACCCCCCCCCCCCCAAAAAAAACAGTTTTTCCGGTTTTTTTAAGGGAAGATCAAATAAAATTCCTGATAACTGCGTTAAATGAGATTCTCTGAAAACAAATATCGCATGTGTTTTTGGTGCGTAGTAACCTAATAAATCCGATCACACTAGAAGAAGAAATAAAAAAAAAGGATAGGCTGCGCTGGGCGAGACCTTTAGAAAGAATGTCTAGTGATGGAGGTGTGAGGAGGGTACACCTTCAAAACCCCAGAGGAAAACGGCTCAAAGGCAGGCTTAGGCTTAGATGGATGGATGATGGTGAAAAAGATCTACAGCAGCTAGGATTCCAAGCATGGAAAAGAAAAGCGTCAGTTCGGCCCGAGTAGAAGGGTGTAGTGGGGCAAGCCTAAGCCATACATGGGATGTAGCGCCACAGGGATGGATGGATGGTCTGAGTGGAAGGATGTGATGGGGCAAGTCTAAGCCATACATGGGATGTAGCACCACAGGGATGGATGGATGGTCTGAGTGGAAGGATGTGGTGGGGCAAATCTAAGCCATACATTTGATGTAGCGACACAGGGGTGGATGGATGGTCTGAGTGGAAGGATGTGATGGGGCAAGTCTAAGCCATACGTGGGATGTAGCACCACAGGGATGGATGGATGGATGAGCTGAGTGGAAGGATGTGATGGGGCAAGTCTAAGCCACACATGGGATGGAGCGCCACAGGGATGGATGGATGGGCTAAGTGGAAGGATGTGATGGGGCAAGTCTAAGCCATACATGGGCAGTAGCGCAACAGGAACGGATAAGCAATTAATTTCATTAAAACCATTAAATAGATCACTGAAATATTTGTATTCACTCTTTGGATATTACCAGAGGCCTCTACCTCCCCCCCCCCCAACCACCCCATTGTGTGGACGCTACGTGGTAAAACCGAAACACTCATTAAAAAGACATTAATCTACTACCAGGAGGATATTCATTTCTAAACTGTTAAAAAAAGTGTGTATTATGCAATGTTAACGAAAACGAAACAAAAACTTTGTAACATTCGATTACATTGAACATATCATTCATTACATGTATCATTCATTACGACAAGTATAATTTATTACATGTATTATTCGCACATGTATCCTTCTTAGCATGTAGGCCTATCATTCATTTTATGGCCCACAAATACCATTATGTAAATATTTTTTAAATGCCACAGATATGATTCACTGTAACCAAATTTAGTAAGGGAGATAACAACATAAATGAACTGTTAAAATTTCTGCAAGTTGTCAGTTTTCTTAAAAAGTTAGATTTTAAAACTGAAAGAAAGAAAAACTATTATGTTAGCAAAGCGTAATTCTAAATTACTTGGCATTGTTGAAATATATTAAAATTTACTTTAGTCTCTTAATTTCCTTCGTATTTTTCACTTATTAAAAACAAATAAAAATACAAGTAGGTCTTCATATTTTCTCCTCTCCAACTTCATTGATTATATATATTTACATAATTATCATTGTTTAGCTGTTTTTTGTTTTTTTTTTTTGGTGTGGGGTCGGGTGGGAGGGTGGGGGGTTTGGGGGGGGGGCAGGATTGTTAATCCGACACAGATTGTTACCATTGACCATTGTTCACATATTTTTTTTAGTCACTATAGAAAACAGAGGATGACAGAGAAACACAACACTGTACATCGATATTGGATAATGTAATTTAAATTAATGTATCTATTGTATAGACCTACTGTTATAACAATACTAATAAATTAAGCATATCTAAGTCACTAAGTCTAAGTCATGAAAATAAATTGTGAAGGAATGATAATAAAAATAAAACTTATTTAACGTTTATTTCTCTTTCGTCAACATATAATTGGCAGTAGTTCAATTTTTTTTTTAAACCAAAAGTGGATAAGTGAAGGAAAAATATTGTGGATTAGTTTAATAAATGTTGTTTCCAAAAATTCTAGAATATAATGAGCATGACTTAACGTCTTTGGTGCACAACCATTTCTTTAACTTCCGTGTAGAAGATTTCTTTCCCATAATGCTTTTCTCTCATTCTATCTAATACAGTGCAAACATGGCGGAAAACATTAATAAATCCGGAAAGCCTGGCGTTATTACAGTAACTGTAAAGACGCCTAAAGAAAAACATAGTGTTGAAGTTAAAGAAGGAGCTTCAGTTCGTGAGGTATCATATTGTATGCTTGTTTGTCATAAAGGAATATTGTTATAATAGAAAATGGCAGTACAGGGGCTTGCTTGGCTGCCGCTTGTGTAGTGTTGGTGTTGTCAGAGATGTTGACATTTGACCTGAAATAATCAATGTAGAAAGTGCTAGATCTTTCACATTTATCGCTTCCTTTCCCATCTATAAGTAATTTATTATGATTGTGACATTTGTATTCTTCAAAGAAGAGTTAAATAACATTTTGTAATTACAATGGAAACCATGAATATGATTGTGATTTAGTAGGCTAAACTTAAAGTTAAACAAGTAGTATTAAAGTAGGAGTAGGCCTATCAAAATAACAAAAAAGTGATAAGACAAGACCTAGGGCCGAATTAGAGCTAGGCTTGCTTAATGAACTCTTTGGACATAAAAAGTAGTAGAGTAGAGTAGAGGCAGTGAATTGAATGGAGTAGCTGTAAGACAAGGGGCCATCCATATTCAATCATATTGAGTCTAAGTTAGGATGACCAAACATCCCGTAAAAACAAGTTGGTCCTGTTTTTTAAAGATTACCCGGTGTCCCGAAAAAGTCTCTCGGGACGCCCAAATGTCCAGTTTCTAAAACCAAACACATGTTCAAATCACGAAAACTTCCTAAGATATAAGATAACTTCAAGTAATATTTTGGCTAGCTGTATACCCAGTGCCAGTAGTGATGTAGGCTTGCATGATGGCTGCACTGTTCCCCCTACACCACTCTGCCTACGCTGCGATCCCTGCCCATAATGGTAATACTGAAAGAATCTTTTCACTCATGAACATTCAATGGACGGACGAAAGAAACAAGATGGGAGTGTAGACCCTTTCTGCAATCCTGCAGGTTCTCTATAATGTCATAATGGACTGTTCTAGTTTTTACAACTTTATATTAGAAAAGAAGAAGGCTTTAACAATGGCTGGGACAATAGCCAAATATCCTCAATTTAAATCCTAAACTGAGAAATTTAATTTGTTGTGTTGCATTATTATGTTGTAAAATATGTATAAATAAATAAGTATTCACTGCAAAATTATTGTTTTTGTTCATGATAGGCCTCAAAGTTTAAATCAAATTGCAAAAGTAAAGGTAAATTAAAAAGATTTTTTTGGTCTCAAAATAGTTAAAATGAGCATATTTCAATTAACAGTTTCCAGCGGAGGCACCTGACCCCTCTTTAGCTGGAGGGTATCCCCCAAAACAACCCTCTTTGGGTGTGTCCCATTTTTTCCAATTCATGATTTGGTCATGAGAAAGACAGCGAAAAAGATGGGAAGGTAACATCAAAGAGTGGACGGGACTAAAACTAGGCGATGCTGTGCGAAGTGCCGAAGACAGAGACGAATGGAGGAGGATAGTTTACATGTCATATGTGGCACCCCAACAGCCCAAGGACTAAGGGACATGATGATGATTTGGTCACCCTAGTCTAAGTCAACAATTTTACCTCCTGCCTGTCCATGCCCATGATATTGATAAAAAACTGTTAACTTTCAACTACCCCCCCTAATTAATTATGTAAAAAAAAATTTATTCACCTGGCAAAGAAAAATAGGAAGGAAAGAAAATGTAATGCGTAAGATAAAGAAATTGACATCACAATGCTCCACATACATTTTTGTAAACATCTTGATAAAGAATGGGCTAGAGGAATGGTTTTTGCCATCACTTGTCTCAGCCACTTTGGGGAGTCCCAACACTCAACTTTGGATGACTAGACCACAGGTTTGACCTAGATGATGCCTATGAAAAATTTCCTGTTCTTCACAGAGCGTAATTTGTGGCCTAAGCTAATTCTGAAGATTGTTAAAGTTAACATAAAAATATATTAAAATTTAATTTTCCATTTGTTTCTATTAAAGTTAAACTGACAAGGTTTTTAAAAAAAATGAGAAACCCATCCTTGCGTGTGCACTGGTGAAGAAATGTGTGTACATTGCTGAAAGTGCTGTCTTTTGATTGGTTGAAGAAAAGAAGTAACCGAATGTCATTCATTTGTCATGTCACCATTTCATGGTACATTTCAACATAATTTTAAAGTACAAAAATATAAATAATAATCCCCTGACACCTCCCCCCACTTTTAAGCCAAAAGAAAAATTTATTGAAATCTTTTATACATGGAGCTTTAGCAGGAAGTTGACCTGGGAACCGCCATAACCTATATACTATACCATTTAAGCGGACTTAATGCTAACCCAAAGTTTGCCAACTTTCTTTGACATATTTTAAATTTATAACAATTAGAATCTATGACTAGAGTCAATTTTATAATATAGCATTTATTAAAGAATTGATATGGTCTGAATATCATTGTTTTAAAAGTTGGTTGAGTTTGGTTTTTTTTTCTCTTCACGTTAATAAGTCAAATGTTCCTCTGTTGTAATAGGGCATAGAAACCAATTAATTTATTATCGCTGTATTATTATTATTATGGACCTGGCTGACATCATCCTTGTCTAGTGTAACCATTCAGTGCTTATTATTTTATGGAACAGATCAAATGAAATAGAATTATTTTAATATAAATTGCTAACCACTTAATAAACTTAAAAAATTAATTTTTTTTAAAAATATTTGGATTAACTAGGGTAGTATAAATGATGCAAAAGTTTTTCCCTTGACTGAAAGTCGGGAAATATTGATTTTGCCTTAAGGTCTGCTGGTATATTTTTGATTTTTTGTTAGGGGGGGAACCTGTAACGAAGAAATTTTTCCAGAGTGAAACTATGAAAAATGAAGGTTAAGTTTTAATTTATTATATTTTCATGTGTCAAATTTTTCATGCACAATATGAAACATGGGGCTGAGATTATATGAGGAAGTGGGGGGAGGGGCGTGTTATTGCAGCTCTGATGGTTTAGAGGTTATATGAGGATAAAATAAAATACCTAAGTTTACCCACCAACCTAAAGTATCATCCAACCTAAAACTATTAAATTACTTTTTTTTACAGTAAATGCCTATTTAACTTAATTTTTATGCTATCTTGTTGATGCTGTCACAATGAGATTGTGCCACATAAATAAAGGTAGTGCACTACGTGACATATCTGTGAAAGGTTTTGTGGAACCCCACTTTAGCGCAAAAATATAACTCAGTCGTAGTCATGGTATGGCTCCCACAATTTTGTATATTATATGCACACAAACTTTTAATATTTTGACAAACTACTTAGATATGGTGAGCTGAATTGGTTTTTTTATGCCTTGTAATTTAAGAGTAATTCTGAATTCCGTGAACACCAACAACATTTTCTAAATATATTTTTATTTTCAGCTGAAAGAGGAAGTTCAAAAAAAGTTCAATGCTCCATATGAGCAGCTGTGTATAATTTTTGCTGGTAAAATAGTTAAAGATGAGGATAGCCTAGAGCAACATGGTATAAAGGATGGTCTAACAGTACATCTCGTTATCAAATCAGCCAACAGAGTAAGTTTACTAATGCAGTTTTCACTTCTGAAATATTCATTTCACTATCAGGTTTACCATTTCATATTAGAGTATAACCCTTTAATGGCTTCTTGAACATTAAAAATCATTAATTACTATAAAATATATTTGTACATTTTTTAAACGGTTTATTTAATAGTATATTTTTAAAATAAAAAAATTGTATGCATTTATTATAATGTTCCTACTATGGTTGCACAGCTTAATGATGAGGTAATCAGTTCTGTGATTAATCATGATAGTCCTCTTTGAAAATGAAAATTGTATAATTACATTTTTACATACGTAATAATTTTAAAAGCATATGTTGTGGAGCTTAGGAGTAGCTTTGACCCCTATAATATGATTAAAGCTTATAAAGTTCATTGATAATACAAGTCTGAACCTGTTAACTTGTTACGTGTTTAATGCTACTCCATGTTTCTATCGATGTTATTGTCAAAGATTGAGTTATTCTTTCTATTTAAATCCAGACTGTGCCAGATCCACCTTTATCCAGGAATCCATCAACACCAGCAAACGTAAACTGATTTTTAAAAATATTCCTATAGCTTAGTTAGATGGGCAAATTTCAGTTTATTTCTGGAATTTATTAAGTGGTGTGTCATAATAATAAAATGAATCGATTTTATTGAATCTGTAAAGTGATAACCATAAAAGAATCCTTTTTATTCATATTAGATGTAAAGAGTTTTTAATTACCAATTTTAAAGTTTAACTTATTTTTAATTTCATATTTTTCCTCTCTTAATTTTAGACTGCCCCAGATGTCTCCCAAACACCTTTTAACCTAGGTGGTATAGGAGGGCTTGGTGGTTTGAGTGGTCTTGGAATGGGATCAGCTAATTTCATGGAGATGCAGCAGCGAATGCAAAGAGAGGTGAACAAAATTTCTGTTCTTATTGGTACATGGAATATGCGAATCTTGAAATAGAACTGTTCCTGAAAAATGTGTCCTGATTGGCTTATATGTATTTTTAAACAACCCCGCCCCACCTCCTGTAAATTACGCAAATCTTAAAGATGCAAAGGTTTCTGAGGTTTTCTGAAGTATCTGAACAGTCTTCTACCATTCTAAAATCAGGATGAAGCAGTCTGTCAGAACTTTTTAAGCATGATAAAGTCTTGCTTTGTTACATATTTGTGATTATTATTAGCAGTAGTCTTATATAGCGCGTAGGCTGGGCTCACTGCGCTGTACATAAAAATATTATCAAAATAGACATAATCATGACATTAAAATAAAATACATTTATGTAATAAAGAACAGCTGTATAACAACAAAACAAAAGTATGTACACCCCACAAACCCCAGAACTTTTAAATGTCATGCCATGGACAGCAGCATCGTTTATGGGTCAGAGGGGGAATCAGTGGGGGGTAGTAGAGTTTAAAGAGATGTGTTTTGAGTGCAGTTTTGAAGGCCTGGGTTGTTGGTATATTACACATCTGTAATACCTGTGTGCACTTTGTTTTCATTTTGTTTTTTTGTCGTTTTTTTGTTTCAAGTCAACCCAGCAAATTTAATCAATGAATTTTAAGATTAATATATTATATTTTTATATTTATATCTTTAGATGTTAAGCAACCCAGATATGTTGAGACAGCTAATGGATAACCCTTTTGTACAGTCAATGATGTCCAACCCAGAAATAATGCGAACACTACTAATGAACAACCCGCAAATGAGAGAACTCATGGAGGTTGGTTCTTTCCCTTCTAGTTTGACAGAAATTTCCCAATCTTTCAAACAGAATTTTAACAAATTAGAGCATTTACAAGAAATGATAAGGTTTCTAATGAATGATTGAAAATATGAATCTGAATGTCATTTTATTCCTGCTCATAAATACAGATGTATTTCAACTCTTTTCATCAATGATATAAAGTAAATGGGGGGGGGGGGGAGTTCAAGGTCACTAAAGTCTACTTAAATGTACTGAAAATATTTTTCATCAAAACATTTATTTGATGCCGAATGACATCTTTTAACTTTGAAATTGAAGCTATTGTTCTCAACAATTTGATTTTTATGGTTCATTTCATTGGATATTGATATTTAAAACAAAAAGTCATCCTGACAAACCTTAATACACAGGTCTTTATGAAATGAACGACTTATATCCAAATATATTTTCTTCCCTAGAGAAACCCAGAAATTACCCATATGTTGAATAATCCAGAACTAATGCGTCAAACCATGGAGCTTGCAAGAAATCCTGCTATGATGCAAGAGCTGATGAGGTCACAAGACAGGGCCATGAGTAATCTCGAGGTAATTGAACAGATATTGGTGTGCCTCAAACATCATGTTGCGTGTTATTAATTGAATTGATGTCACAGCAGAAGGCGGAGACGTTTCTTTAAAGCTACATTCATTAAGATTCTCTCTTTCTTTCTTTTTTTAGCTTTATTTGTTTAATCCATGGAAATATATTTGATAAAGTGTTATTTTGTTTTACAGAGCATTCCCGGTGGCTTTAATGCTCTGCAACGTATGTATCGTGATATCCAGGAGCCGATGATGAGTGCTGCTCAAGAAACCATAGGATCAAATCCATTTGCTTCCCTTGTGAGCAATGGTTCAGGTAAACTATCTTCATGAAGAATTCAATATTGAATGCTGATGTAATTTTTTAATGACTGAACTGCTTATGGCTATAATAGGTGTGGTTTGTATTATGTTTGTCAATCAACTCAATGTCATGTTGCACAGTCAATAAAGAAATATAGTCGCTCTGGTTGTTGTGACATTTGTTGGCAATATGAAAAATAATTCTAAAAAGAGGGCCCAGTGTTTTTTGCATAAGTCCTGTTTAGGAAAATTGGTAAGATTTTGGATCTGCAACAAAAAAGTATTAACCATCGCAAGACCAACAGTAACTGTTTCTTTAACATTTCCCTGAAAATGGAGCACTCAGAAAAAAATGTCTTAGTCCATCCTTATCTGATATCAAAGAAAATAAATTCTAAAGACAATGTACCCAAAGAAGAAAGTTCTTCTCAATGTCGATTTTTAAATTTTTTTTATTATATCATTGTTAGTTTCAAATGTGTTGGTTGTTATAAAAAAAAATGTAGATGTTATTGAATGAAAGATTGCTGTTCAAATAAAGTTTTAAAATTAATGTAATAATTGATAGGATGTGAACTTATAGGATGTAATAACTGATAGACTGTGTTTGGATTTTTCACACAAAAAATAGGTTAATTGAATATAGTCCTTATTTTTTATTTATTTGTGTATTGTATAGTTGGTGAGAATACTCAACAAGGCAGAGAGAACAGAGATCCCCTCCCCAATCCATGGGGGGGCTCGTCAGCCACCAGAACACCTGGAAGCAACACAACTACTCCAGCAGCAGACCCTGCAGTTGCAACAGGTTTGTCAAACATCCAATGCTGTGAGCTACATAGTCAACAAACCTCTTGAGAACTTAATGTGGAAATATTCATATTTATAGTTGATGTCATGGAAATTTCTGATCTGAGATTCAGAATGATTATTTCATCCTGTTGCCAGAATGATTATTTCATCCTTTTGCCAGAATGATTATTTCATCCTGTTGCAAATAAACGTGTGTTTGGCACACCTCTCATTGTTAAAGTACCTACAAATTCAAGCAAACACACCCACCCCCCTACACACACTCATCTACCAGGTGCCGAAAATACTTCTTTTTTGTTGTCTTTGTTTGGTTTCATTTTTGGCTTTTAAAGATATATTTTTCTGAAACTTATCGATTTCTTGATGCCTTCGTCTTATATTTGTTAAAATTAATTAATATTTAGCAGCTTTAATAATTTATATTTATTTAAATATTGAGTTCATTTGGAAATCGTATTTACTTCCCTTTGTTCAAGATTATGGATTGGGTTATGTACATAGTTATGTAATGAGTTACGTAATCCCAATAGTTGGACAAATAGGTAAGTCTGAAAGGCTGTTCAGATCATTTGCATTTTGCATGATTGAGATTTATTGCATTTGTAGGCATGTTCAATACGCCAGGCATGCAGAGTTTGATGCAGCAGATGATGCAGAATCCTCAGATGATCAGCAACATGCTTCAGGCTCCTTATATGCAGTCTATGATGCAGTCTCTCTCTGCAAATCCTGAACTTGCTCAACAGGTAATCATTGGGAAATATGTCATTGTTGGCAGGGGGCGCTTAATTTGTCCAGGAAATATTCTTGGCTGGTAGCGCATATTTGTCCTGGAAATATTCTTTTATTGACATACAGTGGTTCCACTCTCACACTATGGTTTTAATTTCCTACCTATACATTGGTTCCACTCTCTCACACAGTCATTCCACTCTCTCACACAGTCATTCCACTCTCTCACACAGTAATTCCACTCTCTCACATAGTGGTTCTACTCTCTCACACAGTTTTTCTACATTCAAGCAGTGGTTCCATTCTCTCACTTATTGGTTCCACTATATCATAGTTTTTCTACTCTCTCAGTGGCTCAACTCCAGTTGTTCTACTCTCCCACAGTGGCTTTACTCTCTCACACAGTGGTTCCACTCCAGTCGTTCTACTCTCCAACAATGGCTTTACTCTCTCACACAGTGGTTCCACGCCATTTGTTCTACTCTCCCACAATGGCTTTACTCTCTCATGCAGTGGTTCCACTCCAGTTGTTCTACTCTCCCACTATGGCTCTACTCTCTCACAGAGTGGTTCCACTCCAGTTGTTTTACTCTCCCACTATGGCTTTACTCTCTCACACAGTGGTTTCACTCTATTCTAAGATATCACTATACACATCGCCTGATTGGCCTTGGACAGCATTGCTTTTTAAGCACAAACATCTTTTCTACTTAAATATTTCAAAATGTTTTGCCATTTGGTCATTTAAGGATTTGATTTCAATTAAAATAAACTTATTTATTTGTAAAAATATATTTTATTTACCTACTACATACATTTATTGTTTGTAAATCAGATAATTGGCAATAATCCTCTGTTTGCCAACAACCCACAAATGCAAGCTAATCTGACCACCATGATGCCAAATCTACTACAACAGGTCAGGGTTTGTTTTTTATCTTATCTATTACTGATTTTGATATAACTGAATTAATTGTCTTACTTATGCCGATGGTGGGTGAAGAAATTTACTCTCAATCTTCTTATGTTTTAGCAAATTTAAATGAATTAATGTAAATATTTTAAAAGTAAAAGATGTGTAAAAATATATTTAAAGCCATTTTCTTTGGATATTATGTGGGTCGTCTTGGTGTTTAAGTTCTTGTTTGACTTGTATTTGACAGTAACAGGCCATTGTAAGTGGTTTTTAACATAATTCCTTGAATTTGTTATCCATCAGATGCAGAACCCGGAAATACAAAACATGGTGACAAATCCTAGAGCACTAGAGGCTCTCATGCAGATACAGAATGGTCTCAGCCAGTTACAGCAAGAGTCTCCAAATCTTTTTTCAAAGTATGGCATAGTTTAAGTATTTATCTGCTATACATGTACATATGCGGGTCACATTATTTGTCTACTGTACATGTAAATATGGGGGTCACAGTATTAATCTACTATACATGTACATATTGGGTTAACAGAATTTCATTGATAAAAACATTTCCCAAAGTTCTTATAAAGGGTAGAGACTGCAATCAGGTTAGGTAGAAGAAAATGAGTGATACTAAGTATGGGTAAAATGACACAACAAAACAACAGACGTGTCGGCAAGAAGCTTTCTTCCACAATAAGCAGTAAAAACCATATAAAAATTAAACTACTAGACACCTATCTGCAATGTAATATCTGAGACACTTGGCTACAATGTACTATCTGAGACACTTGGCTACAATGTACTATCTGAGACACTTAGCTGCAATGTAATATCTCAGACGACAGCAAGAGGAATGTTATAGACCATTAGTTGGTAAGGGGAATGTTATAGACCGTTAGTTATTAAGGGGAATGTTATAGACCATTAGTTGGTAAGGGGAATGTTATAGACCATTAGTCGGTAAGAGAGTTAAAGGGGTGGGGGAAGAGAAGTAAAGTAAGTCCACAGCAATTGGTTGTAACAAGGAGAGGCGGAGAAAAAATTTGTGTGTCAAGGTCACGTAAGTCTGAATCGGTTAGTTCTCTCAGTACACACAGGTGTTGATACATGAAACACTGGCGGTGATGGCTAAAGCCCCCTTGTGGTCGCTTCTATTCAGTGTTGGAGGATAGGGCGCTGTTTATCATTCCCAATAATATGCTGTTCAGTACATTTGTCAGAGGGGCACCATCCTGCCTCCCTCCAGATATGCCATATGGCAGCAGGTACAAAGGCAAGGATAACATTGCGGCTAGTGCAAAGGAAACAATCCTTTATCTGAAAACTGCTGGGGAAGGGAATGTGTTGAGCCTGGATGACAAAAGGGCGAGGTTTACAATTTTATTTTCTGTTTGTTCGATGAAGAAGGCTTCGTACTGACATGTTCATTGTTTTTTTGCGTCCTATTTTCAGGTTTCCCATATTTTGTTTCACTTATTTCCGTCCAAAAATGCTGACACAACAGGTTCAGTTATTTAAAATTGGAATAGCTCAACAGTTTATTTGGATACTTTGTTTATCCCTCCATTATTTTTATTTACCTTTTTGCCCTGTAAATCATTTTTTACATTTTGCACACAAAATTAAGTGTGACAGGTTTAGGTCCCTTGCCACCGGTTTTGACTGGCGCCCCCGCAACCACATCTTCAGTGACGTCCACACCGTCACCAACCGGGACCGCCGCTACAACGGCCCCAATCCCTGGCATTACGTCGGCTGGAGGTCCCCTGGGTTTGGGCCAACAGAGCAATCCTGAAGCTTTTTCTTCCATGATGGCTCAAATGATGCAGATGATGGTCGGAGGACAACAAGTCAGTGGCTTTTTCATTGTTTTATTGAGTTGGTCTAGGGTCAACTGATGTTTTTTTTTTTTTAATCCTGCATCAAATTCACAAGGTGTTAGTTGGTAGTTAAAAATTGATTTAGTGTGAATAGACGTGATTATGAATTGTACATCAAGTTAACAAAGTGGTAGTTAGATATTGATCTAGAGGGAACAGACAAGTTTTGTAGTAGTCTCACATTAAGTTGTCGGAAGGTACTCAATGGTAGTTTGATTTTCTTACTTAAATCTTATCTTTTGTTAAAATAAATGGCTGCCTTTCTGGGCTAATGAGTAATTTACAACTGAGTATTTGATCATAGCTGGGAATGACCCATGACCAATTCCAACCTGTTACGTCTTTATGGGTCAGACTTGCTGTCATTATTGCCAACCTGTTGTCTTTATGTGGCAGACTTGCTATCATTGCCAACCTGTTACTTCTTTATGGGTCAGACTTGCTGTCATTTCCAACCTGTTACTTCTTTATGGGTCAGACTTGCTGTCATTTCCAACCTGTTACTTCTTTATGGGTCAGACTTGCTGTCATTGCCAACCTGTTACTTCTTTATGGGGCAGACTTGCTGTCATTGCCAACCAGTTACCTGTTTATGGGTGGCTGACTTGAATTGTAATTTTTCTGTTAAAGTTAAAATCTTTTTGTTTTAAATAAAAGTTAAGAATCATCTAATAGCATTATTATTGTAAATTATAATTCACTGTATATTGCATACATTTTAAATCCATGGACCCCTGTTTTTATAACTGCTTCCCTTTGTGATTTTTTCCTCAGAACCAACCTCCCGAACAGAGATTTGCATCTGAACTAGAGCAATTAGCAACCATGGGCTTTGTTGATAGGGAGGCAAACATCAGAGGTAGATTGAACTCAATGTTAAATTATATAGGATTGTTTGTTCATTTACAGGAATGTTCCTGGACATCCTAAAGATCACTGACTTACAATTAGCATTGTCAGGGGATCAAATTTGGTTATGAAATATGCAATACGAAAACTTTTGCTTAGTAACCCTTTCAATAATTTTTTTGCTCTCTCATTTCAGCTCTGACTGCAACATTTGGTGATGTCAATGCTGCTATAGATAGACTTTTACAACACAGATGATGCATATAAGCTGGCAGTTTTTAAACAGATAATTTATTATAAGATTTTATTTGATGACTACTTGGTGAACTTTCTCTTTAAAACCATTTTGAGAACTTTTCCATTGCGCTCCATGTATTTTTTGTGTATGTTAATAACCAGTTGCTCTCACCAAAACCATCATCAACCAGCAGTACCATCATCAACCAGCAGTGGAAAATCTGGGTCTTTTTTTTTTTCTTTTTTTTTTAGTCTGAACAATTGGGAAACAAAATCTCCATTGTGACTTTTTCCTCTTCCAACTGTTAATTAACATTTTTGGAAATGGTAACTTGTATTGCTTAAAGGCTTTACAGCAGCTTTGCTCTGCAGATTTTAACATTGGCAGTAAAATCTCCATGTGTGGACCAATTTCAACAGTTCAAATGATGTTCAAAAGGATAATACCCAAATGTTTCAACTCTAAATGACCATAGTTTACTGACTAGAGACTGTATTTTTGTGTTGGGTCAAGAAATGTGATGAGAGAGCAACTAAGATTTGGTCACGTCCAACTTCTTCGTTGACCCTATACTTGAACAGTACTGTGGTAAGGGTCTGGCCATGCTTTCATATTTAGCTATCAACTGTTGTTAATATTTGGCATTATTTGTCCGCAGTTATTTCTGTGATCCCGATTCGTAAAACATCACAGAGCAGTAATATTCTCTCTTTAGAATTTCTAGCTAACATAATGCTGCAACTTAACATTCAAGTAATGCAGTGTGTTATTGAAAATGTCAGGCAAGTGGATTGATGGATGTCACTCAGAGGAAAGTGGCAATTTATAAGAGTTGTTCAACTTCAACCATACCAAATTGTGTTGTTATTTTAAGAATATTATTCAACATCTGATTTACTTTAAGTTAATGTTAGATAAGTATAGGTTATAAGATTTGTATATGGAAATATGAAAGGTCATGGACAATTAAGTTTTTCTGTTGCTGTTTTTGGTGCATTCACATGAAAACATTTTCTTCCTTTAATCTGTATTTTGTGATTATTTTAAAACATTTACAAATATTTTTGTTTTCATAAAAGAAGACAATTTTTCTTAATATCATCTAGTTATTTGGCTAGATGACTGCTACTTGGTCTGACCAGACATACTACATAAGTTTCTATAAACACCTATGTTAATGATAACGTTTTAACAGAATCCCTCAATATTTTTATTACCTTACCTTCATAGAAGTTGTGAGGAATAAGTATTTTTGGTTTGTTCGAGAACCTCGTTTTCTTTTCACACTTGATTTTTTTGGTCATTTTTGATCATGTACAGAAATAAGTGTCAAATTGAAGAATTGTTAGAGCAAGATTTTGATTTGTATCAACTTTCTTGTACAGTACAAGCATAGTTTTTCACATGTTATGATTTAATTTAGACTTTCTTCAATACCTTATAAGTTGTTTTTTTTAAACGTATGGAATATTTTACAAAATAACTAAATGGAGTCTCAAAAAAAATGTTATCTTATGTAGCAAAATAGAATAAACTGTTCATTCTATTGAGGTAACAACTTAATTTTGCCAGGTTTTTATTCATTACTGTTGAATTATTCCTACCAATGTCTGGTACACCAGTCCTTTGACACTATAAAGTCATTTGTGTAAATAAGGCCAGAATCCATCCTGCTATAAATAAGGCAGTTGAATGTAATGTTTGCCATTTAGATTTAATCAGTCTATTTGACCACAAAGCTATTGATTTTAATCGGGGACTGTTAATGTGTAAGCTGCAATGCAAATGTTTTGGTTATTTTACATCAAGGTATTTGTTGGTCAGAAGTTCAAGGTGACATTTAAGTGGAGAAGGATGACCACCGGTTCTGATTGAGATCCTTCTTGTACTTGGTCACTTTGTTTCAACTAACTACCTCTTTTTGTTGGAACACTGTCTTGTTGTCCCATGAGCTGCTCTGTAAGCCTATTCCCTGACAGTGTTGGTTGTTGGTCAATTTGGATTCTCACTGTTTTGTGCACATTATTTTGTAAGAAAAAAAGGATTAAAAGTTGTTTTCCAATTGTACTCAACGGTTTTAGTGTTTGTTACAGGGTAATGTTGTTAAAGATGAGCTTACTACTCCGGCTGTCTTTGTTTTCAACACTTTAAATCTTAGGAAACACGTAATAGATCTATGACATGAAACTTCCAATATTATATTCAGAGCAATCCCATCAAACTGTTATGTAAAATATCCACACAATCCTTTAATCCTATTTAATCCTATAATTGTAGTCGATCCAATGCAACACAGCTGCTGCTCTTCTCTAAACTTTTACAACTTATCAGAATGATGACAATAGATGCAAAATTTCTTGCTGGCTTTATCTCTTCATGATATTTTAGTGATAAAAGATTTGGTGTAAATTTATCTTAACCATAAAATGCACTTCAAAATAAGTTTTGTCTCCTTTCGTAAAAATAACAAAATTGTCAGAAGTTTGGTTAAAATTTAAAAATAAAAAAAAAAGAGATCATTTAATGTCCATGAATTGAATATCCATTACAAGTAAAATATTTCTTGGCAGCGGCCGGGGTGATGGTGAAAGAACAGTGAATAAACTTTTGTCCATGTCAACACCAGTCCTGAAAATGATAAATTCATAATTTTAAATGAAACAAAGCTCATCATTAATGTAATTAAAATTTATTCATAGAATTAACCCAGCACTTTCTTTTCATTTCAACACTAGAAGAAATACAATTTCTTTATTAAGAAAGAAAAAAAGTTCAATTGGAGATTAAGAGATAACATTTTATTTTCTCCCAGCTTATCAGAAGTTCAGAGATCTCTTACCATTTGGATATTATGATGTGAAATAAATAGCTTCTAAAGACTTGCACTTACACGACAATAAACCCTAAGACATTGGTCTCCACAATATCCTGATCTACTGTTGTTGCAGCGCTGACACTAAGTATGTGATGAAGTAGATTGTGGCCTGATAGAATATACACAGAGATTGGTTACATTTGATGATGGATAAGAAGAAATACCATGCATTGACCTCAATTATTTTTTAAGTTGTGTTGCCAGGGCGACCTTCATAACAAAACCAACTGTTGGGCATCTTTAGAGCTCATTCATTTGCAAAGTTATTTCTTTGTAACCCAAAGTTGTTCACTTTGTAATACACTTGTGTTACAGAGGAATCTAAGTGTTTCTCAAGAGCTTTGCTAGACCAACTCTATGCAATTAGTTTCATTTCATCGGTTAAGTTCAACAAAAGATTTTCAAAACGCCAATTAAGAAATTGATTGATACGTCTCATTTGAAAAATGACGGTAATAGTAAAAGTATGAATCAAAGGATGTAAATATTACAAATGTAATATTTCTGTGGAGCACTTACTGGGTAACAAGGGAACAAGCTTGGTCTGGCTATCCTGTGCTTTCATCCCCAATGGCAAGCAAGATTCAGGCAAGGACGGAGCTGAAAGGAGCACACGTTAGTTTTAAAATAAAGTAACAGAAAACTTTTAATTTCACTTGGCCGTAAATTTGTTTACATTTTTCCTTTGTAAAAAATCCATCCAAAACTTACCCCCTACTTTAAATAGTTTGATATCATTAAACTTGACGTCGAAGCCGTGTGGAAAGAAGTTGTTTTTTAAGCCATAGAAATATTCCCTGATGCGCCCATCTCTTGATTCAGCTCTTGTGGCCTGTGACCTCTCAACAACCTAAGTAAACACAAGCATTGAAATGGAGGCATAGGTTTCAGATCAAATTGAACACAAACATTACAATAATTAATGAAAGGATTAAGAAATATCTTTTAAATATGTATGAAATGTTGGGTTTTTTTCAATTTCAACAAAGTTGATATTGTACAAAAGGGAATGTACTAAAATAAAGTGAAATAAAGAGAAAAATTAAAGACTACATTATTACTTTTCTACGAGAAAAATGCCATTAAGGCTGATATGGGAGGATTAAATTGAACTGATATGGAAGAATAAGACTGAACCAATAAAGGAATGGTAGGATTAGATTGAATTAATATAATGGAAGGATTAGATTGAATTGATATGGAGGATTTTATTAAAATCTTACCCCTCCTGATTTTGGTAATAAAACAATTTTGACAAAATCAGGCAGGTCACCCTTGAGCTGGTTGTAAAGTCTCTCCTGATCCAAGACACAAATTACATCCACTGAGAACAGAAACAAGAACTAATAACTAAAGGATTTGCATAGTGTTCATAAGGGAATGTACAACATAAGGGACTGTACAATATAATGGACTGTACAATAATAAGAGAATTTACAACATAAGGAACTACAATAAATTTGACTGTTCAATAAAAGGAACTGTACAATATAAGGGACTACAATAAATTTTACTGTTCAATAAATGGGACTGTACAATATAAGGGACTGTACAATATAAGGGACTGTACAATATAAGGGACTGTACTATTTTAAAAAATTTAAATGTTTTCATTAGTCAGGCTTCTAGCTTATTTTACAACTGTTTTTTTTTTTCAAATTGCATAATGCTTTCAATGCCAGCAGTGAGTGTATCTGTTTTGTCTCTGTCATGGTCAGCATGCTTTACAGGTTTTTGTGCATTTTGGTAAAAAAATTCACCATTTAAGTTAACTTTTGCACTGTGTCCTTCTAAGTCCGTCCTTCAGATAGAACTACAAGCCAGTTATACTTTAATAGTGGAAGGTGTGTGTGCAGTCTCTTCATCATAGACTCTATATTCCCATGTCTAGGTAGTGGGCATGTCTAGGCAATAAGCATGTCTAGGCAGTGGGCATGTCTAGTCTAGGCTGTGGGCATGTCTAGAAGTGGGCATGCCTAGGAAGTGTGCATGTCTAGGCAAAGAGCAAGTCTACGCAGTGGGCGTGTCTAGGCAGTGGGAAAGTATAGGAAGTGGGCATGTCTAGGCAGTGGTCATGTCATGTCAGAGGGCATGTCTAGGCAGAGTGTACGTCTTGGCAGTGGCCACATAGATAGTGTGCATGTCTAGGCAGTGGGCATGTTTAGACAGCAGCAACATAATCTTTCCGACTATGATTCATGGCAGTACATATTTGGTACTCTCCCTGCGGTCGGCTTAGCCTGTGTCGGATACTTTTCTTGGGGAATGGTATCATCAACTATCCTCTCTGATTCAAAAATACCCTAACATTTGTTTTACTGGACATACCCTCGAAAGCGCCCGCAGCTTGTTTTAAGGCTTCATAGCCAGCACCTCGTATCCAGCCGGCTGTGTTGATGATGACACCACTGCAGTTGACTGGAATATTCATCATTCAAACATAAATTTTATTGAAAATACCATCATTCAAACACAATACAATTGACTGAAAATATCTTTCAAACATAAAGGTGACAGAATATATCTTTCAAGCATAAATACAGTTGACTGAAAATATCATTCAAGCATAAATACAGTTGACTGAAAATTTCATTCAAGCATAAATACAGTTGACTGAAAATTTCATTCAAGCATAAATACAGTTGACTGAAAATTTCATTCAAGCATAAATACAGTTGACTGAAAATATCATTCAAGCATAAATACAGTTGACTGAAAATTTCATTCAAGCATAAATACAGTTGACTGAAAATTTCATTCAAGCATAAATACAGTTGACTGAAAATTTCATTCAAGCATAAATACAGTTGACTGAAAATTTCATTCAAGCATAAATACAGTTGACTTTTCATTCAAGCATAAATACAGTTGACTGAAAATTTCATTCAAGCATAAATACAGTTGACTGAAAATTTCATTCAAGCATAAATACAGTTGACTGAAAATTTCATTCAAGCATAAATACAGTTGACTTAAAATTTCATTCAAGCATAAATACAGTTGACTGAAAATTTCATTCAAGCATAAAAACAGTTGACTGAAAATATCATTCAAGCATAAATACAGTTGACTGAAAATTTCATTCAAGCATAAATACAGTTGACTGAAAATTTCATTCAAGCATAAATACAGTTGACTGAAAATTTCATTCAAGCATAAATACAGTTGACTGAAAATATCCTCATTGCAAACATTAAGGTGACTGAAAATATTCAAAAAATAATTTTGACAAAAATATCATAATTCAAACATATCAAAGAACTACGGTTATGTAAACAAAATGTACTACAAAGAATGTCAGCACTAGAAAAATGTATTTGAAAGGATGGGCAATGGAACATATAAAAAATTTTCCAATGGAACATATAAAAATTTTTCTAGAAACTCTGTCACAGTGGCCTTACCTTTTTTACTCTGTTCACATCTAACGTTAATGATCTCTGCCAGTCTGGACACTAACATGTTGTACAGCTGGAAATTGTCATTGGCACTTTTGTGACCATAATGGAAGACCAGTGGAGCTGTCTGCTGGAAACCCTCCTCGACATCAGCTGTTCTCTCCACTACAAGAGCTCCTGAAATAATGGATCAAACTGAAATAACACAGCTCATTTGTTGCACTCAGTTTTGCTTTACTCTAAATGGCCCTTAAACATAGCCCTTGACATTTTTTTCTATTAACTCACCAATTGTTCCAGGTAATCCCATGTTGCCCTGAAAAATAGTTTGTTTGCCATCAGTAAATTTTAAATGTTCAATTCAAAAGGCATCAAATTTTTACACTTATAAAAAGAAGACTTCAATAAATATACGAATTTATTCAATATTTTTATGTAACTCATTTAAATACCGGTACTAAAAATAATAAGAGCAATTCAAAAGTGTCAGAAATATTAATGTGTATAAATTCATTTAAATTAAAATGGCAGGGAAAAGACAAGAGAATAAAAAAATAGTTTTTCCAAACAACATCTTAATTATATTTTCTAAACATATACCTGGCCAACATCAATGTCAGCAAAGACTGGTGACCTGCCAAGCCTCACAGCATAATTGACCAATATTCTACAAAGGGTGGACTTCCCCACATCTGTGGGTCCAACAACCAAGATCTAAAAAAAATCATTAAATGATAATCTAAAAAAATCATTAAATGATAATCTAAAAAAAATCATTAAATGATAATCTAGAAAAACATTAAATGATAATCTAAAAAAATTATTAAATGATAATCTTTAAAAAATCATTAAATAATAATTTTAAAAAAATACAGGCATTAAGAAACTCAATGAAAAAATATTTAGACACAAATATTTTATATCTTCAAAAACTTTGAGACAAAAATAATTTTTACAGACAAATTACACATATAAAATTGTTGAACCTATGAAGCTAAAAAATAATAAATATTCACTTGACTATTTCTCTATAATTTTTAATGACTGCCATTTGAACATGAGCTATAAGCCTATTTTATAATGTTAATTTATAGTATGGCATTCTCATCAGTACAGGTTTGCAGCATGGCATTCTCATTAGTACAGGTATACAGTATAGCATTTTCATTAGTACAGGTATACAGTATGGCATTCTAATCAGTACAGGTATACAGCGTGGCATTCTCATCAGTACAGGTATACACTATGGTATTCTCATCAGTACCGGTAAACAGCATGGCATTCTCACCAATACCAGTATTGAATTTATCCTGATCATCATCAGACAAATTTAATGCAAGCAAGAAAAATAAATCACAGGAGACGAAATTTCCATTTTTATTCACATTCTCAGTTTTTTTGTAGAATTTCTTACATTTTACAGACATAGGTCAAAACTCTTACAGACTTTAACAGACAACACATTTTTTTCAGATTTGTATGGACTGTTCGGAACGGGCAGTTGTCAAGGCTGTGTAAAGAGCATTGGCAAACCTGTGTACGTCCCATTGGCAAGCCTATGTTGGATATTCTAGGTTAAAACACAGTTAAACATAATGCGCTGTTACCGGTACTGATCAAAATAATGATAAATGAAAAGTTTCACAAATGTGCACACATGGCATGGCCACAATGTTTGTTTGACCTACCCTTGGTCCCCTTGTGTTTTCTGCCTCTGCCTTGGCTCTCATCTGCTCCATAGCAGCATGTGTGTTGACATAAACTGTCATAGGTGTTTCTTTGGAAATGTACGCTACCTCTGTTTTGCCTTTCAGCTGTTGACAAAATGTTATTGATTATGAAAATTAAAATCTGTACATAACACTGCAAAATGCAAACACCAATAAATAATATAGGGTAAATTCTAAAATTATAAATTTTATTGTTTAAACTGTTTGGAAAGAATATTAGAGGCAAACACTTATATTTTTATTATTCCTACTTGAATGGTACATCTGTAATATCTCAGTTTCTACCTGTAAGGTACATTTGATCTACCTGTATGGTAGTATGGTACATTCATACTTTGATCAGATTGTCAACTCCTACACGTCTTCTTGGATTGATTACATTCGTCAGTTCTTTCATACGTTGAAGCGTCGTACCATTCTCACTATCAATTAACAAACTCAACTCCTTTTCATAATAACTAGAACTTTAATATCTAAGTAAATATAATAAACATCCTATCACTCCAAAGTTCCACTCAAGACTTCCACCACGACTAAAACATACGTCACAACACGGCATAGACAATACGTCACGACTCAGCATAAAAATACGTCATAAAGACAATGGCGGGAAGAGCGTTCACTAACTATAATAGTCAAGCGCGGGAAAAGCGTTCAACAACTAATGAACATAATATTGAGTCGCAACAATTCCTAATGAACGCTCATACTCGACATATCCCCCCTCTTTCATTTCAGATTTTACTCAGGGAGTGAAATCGTCACCAGACATACAAAATTTACATCAATTACATCAAGAAGAACCCTTCAGCCATATGAATGGTCCTTATCAAAAAACATTATTTAGGTATCACTGAAAATCAAACAGATTTATGATATACTG
>CAXITT010000002.1:3173582-3230688 GCA_964033795.1 Lymnaea stagnalis | reverse complement strand
CACGACTAAAACATACGTCACAACACGGCATAGACAATACGTCACGACTCAGCATAAAAATACGTCATAAAGACAATGGCGGGAAGAGCGTTCACTAACTATAATAGTCAAGCGCGGGAAAAGCGTTCAACAACTAATGAACATAATATTGAGTCGCAACAATTCCTAATGAACGCTCATACTCGACACAGATCCACTTGTATAATACATCTTTAATAAGGTCAGATCTACCTGTATGGTACATCTGTATTTAGATCAAATCTACCTGCATAGTACATTTATATTTAGATCAAATCTACCTGTAAGGTACATCCATGCCATGTAAAAATGGCAACTTTAGAACCCGATACAAAGGAATATTTCTTGTTTTTGGCTAACTCAGTTCCAAACATTTCTGCTCTCCCATCAAGCATCTGAAATACAAATAGGTTTCAAATCAGAAGAAAAAAAAAGACCCACTTTTAAGCTTTGTTCATGCCACAGACAACTGCAAATTTGTATGTTTTAGGTCACATTTGAATTTTGTGTTGATACATTGTGTTGATACAGTTTGTTTTAAAAGAATGAGATATGGAGCTTACAAATATAAACATTGACTTTTACATATGTTTTATAGCGGTATGTTAAAGAGCTATTGAGTTACTTCCCTGAAAAACATTGGATCCATTTTTGTTTGACATATCAGTATATTTTTTTTTTTTTAATTTATGATAGACAATATAGTGTTCATAAAAACGCTGAAGATAAACTTACTTCAATTTCAACACTCGCTTTTGCTTCAACTTCAAAGCGAAGCTCAGAATTTGCTTGTAATTTGAACTCAGTCCCCTGAAGAATATAAGTCATGATTTCATTATGGTCCAGACTGATATATACATAGGCCTAACTAAAATATTATATTCACTGGCTTAACTAAAATATATATATAGGCCTAACTAAAATATTATATACATAGGCTTAACTTAAATGCAAAATTTTTCATTACCTAACTCTTCTGCTGGCACTCTATTCCTTTCAACAAACTTAATTTACATAGGCCTACAGCCTTTAATGTATACCTATTCAATAAGTGTAAATGTTATTGCAATATTCATTTGTTTCAGTTTCACAAATAATTCATATCAGCCAGTTTGATTTTAATACAAATGATTTAACTTAGGAGTAGAACCCTAGGCCTGGTAGCCTAAACATAAAAAACTAAAATTTTGAAGATTTTTTTTGAGTGAAAAGCCTAATATTTTGTCTGTCTATATAAATTAAAAGCTAATAAAGCCCTATTTTCATAGACTATAGACCCATTCTAAACTAATTTAGAACAGTGATTCTCAGCCATCTTTTGGTTATGGCACACTATCCTATACTATGTACTATGTGTTGTATGTAGTGAGTTCCTGTTGCATACTCATACTAATGTAGGAGTTGGTAAAATGTGAGAGGGTAGTAACATACGAAACTGTTCTAGCATATTTTGAGGTTGATTGTTAGTTTTATGAGTTTTTTATGCAATATTTGGCTAATTTGGAGAGATAGAAACCCGGACGTCATTTGTGCGTTTTGTCCATGGTTTCGATAGGGTCAAAACTCTTATTCCGATGGGGTCAAAACCCAGGTTAGGGTTAAGTTTAGGGTTCAGGTTAGGTTTAGGGGCCATCCATAAAGTATGTCACGCTATTTTTTACCATTTTTAACCCCCCCTCCCCCTGTCACAAAACTGTCACAAATCTCGGACATCCCCCCACCAAGTACTTTATACTTTCAAACAAATTTTTTTTTGAAATTAACACATAATTAAAATTTAATCTAAAACACACTTCACTATTAAACTGTATTAAAATATAAAATTTCCACTTAAAAGAACTATCACATTATTAAAATGACATTAATAGTAGAATAGTTAATTGTCAACAGTTGTCACAGTTATTCATTGAAGCAGTAACTCAATCTAGATTGAATTTGAAAACAAACATTTCAAAAATTAGACTGGACAATTATATAATACACATCATTTATCTGCCCATTCATTTACAATAGGTGAGGTCAAGTTTTAGATAATCTTCCGATTATGCAATCTTTTTACACAGGATAAGAAGTAGATTAGCAAAACTTTACCTCACCCAGTGATTAAATAATAAAGGACATTGACATAATTATGCAGCGGACAACATAGAAATAATAATACTTCAGGCATGATGAAGCAAGGCTATACATAAAACAAGGCCTCGCAACAGCATACTAGCGCTCCTAGTCCTAGCGAGAGGAATAGTGAACAACACATTCAGGAGATACGCATTGCATGCCATTTTGACATAAAACTAATTCAAATGTTTCACAAAATTTTTGAAAATTATTTTTAAAGCTCTTAAATTCCACTAAAAAAATAAATTAGAAATAAAATTAAAAAATTAATAAATGTGACGTCACACATGGCCTGACGCCCCTCCCCCCTGTCATAAACTGTCACACTTTCTTACACCCCCTCCCTCCCTCTGGAGCGTGACATACTTTAAGGACAGCCCCTTAGGGATAGATTTAGGGTTGAGATTTTATGGATACATTTAGGACATAAGTTCACGGTCGCGGCAACCAAGATGTGGCCACGGTGCTATCTCTCCAAATTTACCATTTTGTAAGCCAATTCAATAATTTCAATAAATCTCATGTCACTTAGTTTTAGTCTTCCTTGTAAGTAGTAGTGATAGTGGTACTATCTAAAAGCAACAGTACTAATAACACTCAGGATAACATTGGCCTGTAACTGTAGTATTTTTATATATATTTTTTTTTAATTTAATGTTCTGAGTTTTGAGATTTTATCAAAAAAGTGCCCAACAGTCAACAGTAACATTAGCATCAATGTTGAACTTATTATTATTATTAATGAATGCTACTTACTTCATCATCGGCCATGCTGCCCTGCAAATATAAGATTGGTAAAAAAAAACAACAACAACAACAAGAAATTTTGACCAAATGTGTTACAAATAGAGCAAAAATAACACTCGGCCAGTTGTTCCCTTCCCAAAACTTAATAGTAAACACTGGAAACGCGACTGAAAAAAGGAGTATTTAAACTAAATAAAAGCAAATTAGTATTGTACAGTATAGCCGACGATTACGATAAAGTTGAAGTATCACAAAACCGCGTTATTACTATAAACGTGTTCATTGATTTATATTTTACTTTAATTCTTTTTTTTTAATTTATTTAAACGAAATAATATTTAAAAATTATAAATTCATGAGTAAACAATTAATTTAAATCTACTCATAAACTTGTCAACAGTATAGTATTGTTATTCCATTTAATTAAGATCGATTATATTTCACCTCAAACAGTGCTACCAGACATTGGGAAATTTCCCCAGATATTAGGGAACCAGTTTAAATATTTTTTTTTAAAGTGGGTTGTGGGTGCAGGACTGCAATCAGATTATGAAAAAATAAATTTTAAAAAGATCAACAGCCTAAAACCTGACAATCATACTGGGCACAGAAACATGGCTGAATCCCTCCATAGCCAACGTGTAGATTGTACTACCGGATAATTACAAATTATTCCGGCGAGACAGAAAAGACAGCGGAGGAGGAGTACTTGTTGCTGTCCATCACAACCTGGACTGTCACTCTGTTCCAGAACTAGATGTTGATGACTGCGAGCTCCTGTTAATCAATTAATCATCACCACCAATGACCTCCTTTCCTCCTATGACAAAGGTAAACAGGTCAACATGGCAATTCTCGACTTCTCCAAGGTCTTTGACACTGTTTCACACAGCCTTCTTCTGTATAAGCTCCACCACTACGGCATTACCGGCAACCTTCACTCCTGGCTCTCAAGATTCCTAACACAAAGAACTATGCAAGTAGTGGTGGATGGCGTCCAATCCGGCAAAGCCACTGTAGACATAGGAGTTCCTGAGGGTACAATGCTGGGCCCCCTTCTCTTTCCCTGTCATATAAACGACCTCCCTGATATTGTAAAATCTCAAGTGAGGCTGTTTGAAGATGACTGTCTTGTCTACAGAGAGATAAATGGCTACAATGACCACAACCACCTCCAAGCAGATTTGAAGTGCCTTATGAAATGGGCGGACAAATGGGGCATGAAATTTAATGAAACCAAATGCTACACAATGAGCACGTCAAGGAAAAAAACATCAACCCATATGTACTCTCTAAACAAAACCATTCTCCAACAAGTATCAAATAATCCATACCTTGGAATTCTCTTCTCAAATAATCTAAAATTTTCACCCCATATAAACATTTAAAAAAAAAAAAAAAAAGCCAACTCCAAACTTGGTTTCATTCTAAACAAAACCATTCTCCAACGAGTATCAAATAATCCATACCTTGGAATTCTCTTCTCAAATAATCTAAAATTTTCACCCCATATAAACATTTAAAAAAAAAAAAAAAAAGCCAACTCCAAACTTGGTTTCATTCGAAGAAATCTGCCCAACATCCTGCAAACAAGATGCCTATCTCGCACTCGTCGGTCCGCTACTAGAATATGGTTTGATCACCTGGGACCCATACCTAAAGCAAGACGTGGACAAGATGGAGCGAATACAACGTAACGCAATGCGTTTCATCCCACGTGACCACACAACCACCACTCCTGGCTCCGTCACTGATCTCTTAAAAATATTTGATATCCCCCCCATCAAAGACAGACGAGAAAAGCTGCGTCTAGCATTCTTATATAAAGTGGTCACAGGGCTAGTGCCGGTCATCCCAGTTAATCCCAGTCATCGTTTGTGCCTATTACAGACCCAACACAGCAGATGAACCCAGCTTGAAGAGGTTCGAGGTATCGCTTCAGAGAGCAACACAGTCGAAGAACGCTTTTCTCCTAATAAGAGAGGGGGGGGTCAACTTTCCTGGTTGGAACTGGCAGATTCCTGCCTTGAAGCCCAAGTCCCCATACCCTGTCTTACACTCTGACTTCATGGAGATGATTAACAACCTTGGTCTGGAACAGCTGGTTAAAGAACCCATGAGGGCGGGGGGGGGGGGTCGCCTCTTGACCTACTCCCCACCAACTGTCCACATCTCATCCCAAAGTTGAGGTCATCCCCGGGATATCAGACCACTGCATTCCTTATTGTGAATTTCAAGTCAACACACTAAAAAAGAAACAGGTCATACGAGAAATCCCAATTTATGCCAAGGCAGACTGGGATGGACTGAGGAGTGCAACGACAGAGCTGAGCTCAAACACGCAGGAGATTCAGGGTACAGCGATAACAGAAGAGCTGTGGGTCAAGTTTAAGACAACAATCACTGATGCAGTGAAAAAATACATACCACACAAGACCACCACTCCTAAGATAAATCAGCCATGGGTCACGTCTGAAATCCATAGTTTCATCCGCAGGAGAGACGGCCAATACAAGCGATTGAAGAAAATTGGCTCGGTGGAACTGGGAGTCAAGGTACTAAGACTCCGCCGAACCATTCAACGCCATTGCGCATATCTTACTGGAACTGCCTGAACGGCATCTTCTCAGAGGAAGACACTCTGACCAAGGATGTAAAGAACAAGCGTTTCTGTAGATATGTGAAGCACCAAAAGTTCTCAAACACTGGAGTTTCCCCGCTAAGGTGGGATGGTCATTTGACATCTGACCCATCTGACAACATCAATCCACGAGTGCTCAGAGAATTGGCCAAACGAATCGCTCCTGCATTGACGTCTTCCGGCATCCCTCTTCCAATCGTCGCTGTGCACAGGCAATGTCCCTGCAGACTGGAAAACAGCGCATGTCACTCCAATCTACAAGAAAGGGGAGCATTCCAACCCTGCCAACTATCGTCCGATATCCCTCACCAGCGTGGTATTCAAAATGTTGGAGCACATAATCTTAAGCGAAGTCATGAAGCATCATGAAAGCCAAAATATACTCAATGACTGTCAACATGGCTTCCGAGTCAATAGATCATGTGAGACCCAGCTCCTTGAAATTGGAGAAGACTTGATGAACAATCTGGAGAACAGCAAGCAAACTGACGTGTTGGTAAGTGACTTCGCAAAGGCGTTTGACCGTGTGAATCATAGTTTGCTTTTACACAAACTTCAGCTATATGGGATCCAAGGCACCACTAAAATAAGGATCCTAGCTTCCTCAGCAACCGATGTCAAGCAGTAGTGGTGGATGGTACAAGCTCCTCCTTTCTCGGTGTTAAGTCAGCCCCCCCCCCGCCTCGGTGCTAGGCCACTGTTTGTTCCTAGCATATATCAATGCCCTACCCGAGAAACTGACATCCCAAGCAAGACAGTTCGCAGATGACATGGTGGTGTAGAGGACGATCCCCAACAGATCCAGCGATGGGCAGCACGCTTTGTCCTGAACCGTTACAGGAATACCTCTAGTGTTGGCAGCATGCTGGAAACACTGTTCTGGTCTCCGTTGGAGGAACGATGACGACTATCCAGGCTCTCCATAATGTACAAGATAAATTATAATTGGCCCGTCCACTGCTCCAGCATTAAACAGAAACTCGTCCCTCTCCCCTATAGACAGCGGCGAGGCCATGACAGGCAGTTCCAGCTCATACCAGCAAGAAGCCAGTATAGGAACTGCTCATTCCTGCCAAAGACAATCAGGGACTGGAACATGCTTCCAAAAGGAACAGTTGAGGCGACAACACTTTACAAATTTGCTTCTATTGCCTCAGGCGTTCCAACCCCAATGCAACCCTTGCAACCAGTGAAATATCCTCATCAACACCAGGCACAGAAACAATCCTAATCCCCTCTACATACATAGGAGCCAGGATGATCAAAAAATTGATCGTGGGCCCTTAATATAAATAATAATAAGAAATTAAAACTTCAAAAGCAGGCAAAAAACAAAAAAAGGGGGGGGGGGTATTCCCCGTCTGACTCAGATTTAAAGCAACCACTTCCCCTCCCCCACGTGTAGACGCCCCTGGCTTGAACAGCCTGAAACATATCTGCTACTTCCTTTCATTCATGGCTCATGATATGATATGAAGTTCAGAATGAAATGATCAATCCAATCAAGCGTCATTTACAAAAATACATTATATACGTACTTGGTCCTGTGATGTTTGTTGTCGTAATGCCACAAATTGTACAAACCACGTGACCGCACTCCTTTTGCCAGAAGTTTGCCCTCAGTATCCTTTATTTCACAACCTTTGTTATTGAATTGAAGAAAAGTCTATAATATTGGACGAAAACAACAGTCTCCTCGATGCTGGAACACAGCATTTGACAGTCATCTGAAAGATCTTGGGTTCAAGCAGTCATCAAGTGAACCATGTATGTATACTAACTATAGAAGGAGAGATGGTCATCATTGAAGTTTATGTTGATGACATCAGAGAGACCGAGCACTGTGAGGTCAGAGCTCAGCATCACTGGCTCGGTGGTGTTACATGGGATTTTGCCTCTTCGTGGCGTGACGGACCTGTAGGGGGGTTTACTCCTGAAGCGAAAAGATCCCGACCAAACGCATGACTTCCTACGCAACGGAAGTTGCGCAGTAACATGATGACGTGTCGCCGATAATGTATATAGGCTCGGGTTGTCTAAACCCTTGCTGAGGATTAAAAACATGCGGCCTTGAGAAAGCCGCTCCTAGGTGACCGTTTCGTCCCGACACAGTCCCGACCGAACCACTTCCCGAACTGTTGGGTGAGGTAACGCAACACCGGAGAGGAAGCAAAGCCGTTCTGACCCACGTCCACACAACTCCCAGGAACGGTGGGAGAAAGTTAAGCTCGAGACTACTTCCGGAGTGGAGGTAAAGCCGTGCCACACCAAGGAACGTACGGCTCCCTGGGCGGTGGGGGGGGGCAATGCAACGCCATCCCCAGAGAGGAAGCAAAGCCGTTCCAACCCAACTCCAGACCGCAAGACTCATTGGGCAAGGGGGCCTGTGACGCAAAACTGTCCCCTCATGAGTGGCAGCAAACTGCCCAACACTCCTATTACTCGAGACCGTGTTGCATGGCCGGAGTCCCCAGGGACTACTAGGCTATGTTTCATGGCCGAGGTCCTAAGAGATAGAATCTTGACCTCCTAGAGTATTGACGTTTATTAGCTGTTAGGAACACAAGGATTCTTGCAAGAAGTGTCAAGGTTATTTCATCCAAACTTGACGCAATAGATCTTGGTGAATTGAAATCTTTTTGGATGTAATGTTCACTCAAAAGGAAGATGATATCTGGCTAGGACAGCCAGGTTGTACAAACAAAGTCCTTGAAAGATTAGCAATGCTAGATTCTAAACCCGTAACGACTCCAACTGATCCAGATGTGAAGTTGATATAAGAAGGACATTTTTTCGATCAGGGACTTTATACCAATCAGCGGTGGGTAGTCTACTGTATCTGTCAACTTGGACCAGACCTAACATTGCTTACATCAGAACAACACTGGACGGCGGTAAAACGAATTTTAAGATGCCTAAAGGGTACGTCGAATTGTGGAATTGTGTATTTCAACAGTGGTTCTACTGAATGTGTTGGCTATAGTAATGCAGATTGGGCAGGGGGAATTGATAATCGAAAGTCTACATCTGGCTCTGTGTTCCATGTGGGTAGTTGACATGTTTGGCTCTGTGTTCCATGTGGGTAGTGGACATGTCTGGCTATGTGTTCCATGTGGGTAGTGGACCTATAAGCTAAAGAAGTGCGAAACAATCATGTGTGGCATTGTCGACAGCAGAAGCTGAATATATGGCACTTTCAAGTGCAGCACAGGAGGCCCTTTGGCTGAGATAACTGCTTACATCTGAATTTGGGATGTAACCAAAATGTTGCCACTATTATATTTGAGAACAATCAGCTATCACTATGGCTAAACACCCAAAGTTCCATGGTAGAGCAAAACAGGTGGATATAAAAGACCATTTGATCAGGGAGGAGGTTGAAATAAGACTGTGACTCTCAAATATTGTAGAGCAGAAGAAATGATAGCTGATATCCTTACTAAGGGACTGTCTCAGCAAAGATTCAAGATACTCAGAGACATGATTGGTGTGAAACCACTGACTTTTATTTAGTGTTTTGAGAAGGAGAGTTGGAAAATGACAAACTACTAAATTGTTTTGCACGTCTCATTGTTTGTTGTGTATTGACGTCACGTTTTTATGCTGTCTATTTGTGCTCCATGTTGTTCTCATAAAATAAAACGTTGAACTAGCCTTGACGATTGCCTCTGCTTTTGTTTATCTTCCTTGTGAAGTAACTTAGCAATTTGATATTTTCAACATTCCCAATGTCACTTTGTGAGCTCCAGAGACCCCAAAATCTGCAATTTCAGTACAGGGCCATCCGACAACCCCTAATCAAATCCCAGCGCCCTTCCTGAGTTCCAGAGACCCCAAAAAATCTCCCAAGGTTTTCGTTACCCCTGGACCATCTCTTTCCTCAAGGGGGTGGTACCATACGTTTTGAGAACAACTGAGTTAACCAAACCTGGGGAATTTGGAAAAATCTGAATGGCAGCACTGATTTCAACGCTCATTTGTATTCAATGTTTAACAAGATGTTCATCGCGCTAAATTACAACACATACATTAAAAGGAATTTATACTACGTTTGAGGATCGGTAGACTTAAGGTTTTGTTTTTTTAAAGGTTAAAATTATTATTTTATTTCTACAAATGGAGGTTGAGAATTGTGCTTCGACTAGTTCTAATTAAATTGATTGAAGTTGGCTGACCGTTTGGGGCTTATGCTGGCTAGTTCAGCTTCTGTGGTAGTAACTAAGACTAAGATAGTTTAGATAGTCTAATCAGTCTAATCTAATAATAATAAGTTTAAGTAAGCACTGACGTCACTTGACTATTAAAAAAAAAAAGGAAAATGCAGTTTAATTAGTAATAATTACTACTAATAATAATCATAAATAATCTCTTATACTTTCATACTATTTGCTTCTTACGTCTAGTGTGTCATGTTTCCTTCTCACACCCCCCCCCCCTCCTTTCTGCACATTTTTATATTAATAGTTAATAATAGTAATGGCAATGGCCACACTTACTTACTAATGTTAATATTAATGAGTCTAATGGGTAAAAAAAAAATCTTTCAGGCAGCAAGCTTTCAGTTTCTTTGCATGAATGCTGAACTCCCGTAAAAATGATGTATATTTTATATTTTAGGGGGAGGCGACCATTATATTTAATCAATAAAGTCACAGGTATGGTGTAGGACTGTCGGTAGGCCTACGCTGTTGTTTAAAGGCTGGCAGGTAGGGGGTAGGACTGTCTGTTTGCAAATTGTTTAAAGACCAGCAGGTAGGGTGTAAGTGTAGGATTGAATATTAAAAACTAATAAAAACACACTTCGCTATTAAAATCAAACTATTAAGTTTACCCCCTCCGCTCCAGAGCGTGACACACTTTATGGACGGTCCCTAAGATCCTTGGTGTTAGTCTACTATATTTCAGTTTCAATTTAAATATAATATAGGCTCTTGGACAAAATGTTCAAAATGAAGCTATAGTTATAGCTATAACTATAGCTTTAAGAGCAAGTTAGTTAGATAGGGCCTCAATATAAAAAGCATTATTTATTGATACCAAATTTATTGTAGGTAAATTCTAAAGAAATTTTTTTTTTTTCGTGAATTATTTTGGAATAACTCAGTTTATTGACACATGCAGGAAAATATAAAAAGGACAAAAATAAAAATTGGGCAGAGAGTTGAGATAGATATTAAAAAAGAGCAGTAAATTGAAGAAATTTAGGAACTAATGAAGATAAACATTACAAACCATATGTTTCTGTGATCATCATAACATAATCGAAACAGATGCCTTATAATGCGGTGGTCCAGTAGGGCCTACACAATGTGTCCCTCAAAGAATTAAATAGTTTTTAGATCTCCCAGATCAAAATCATATTAAAAAATGTACAATATACAGATTATAGTATATGCTTGAGTCTTTCTTGGATATAACATTTAAATTTTCTTTCAAGTCTATATTGTTTCTGCTAATTATTAATTGTAGCATTATTTTTTTATAGAAATGTACATTCATTGCAATCAGTCTTTAGTCTTTTAGGCAACAGAGATTAACATGCTGCTAGACGCATGCTGTAATTGTCATTTTTTCCACCATTTTATCTTGATCTTTGTGTTAAATTTTTAAATCCAAAAAGCCACATGTCCTTTTTTTAAAATAAATTTTTAGTGTTGGTTGCTACAGAAAAAGAGTTTATGTACAAAAGAAATAATTGAAAAAATAAAATGAATACATAAAATTTTAGCCTGTTTAAGCATTAAGCAACAATCACTAAGGCTTACATACAAGTAATTCAAATTTTACAAGCTAAAAAAACCAATTATAAGCCCTACTATTTTAATATTTGATTATTTCCACACTACTATATGTGTCCAGCTGCTGAGGCAAAACTTTTAAATAAGCATATTATAAAAAGTATGTTAAGTTTTACTATTTAAATAAAGAAATAAAAAGAAATATAATAATTATATGACTACTTAGTTAATAATTTGCCTCAAATAACTTTAAATAGAGATTTTAACATTGTTTGGGAATCAGATCAGTCTACTTAAGATTTTAAAATGTTTTGCTGAGGTGGATAGGAGCAAATTTCCTCCTTCCTGAAAATGGCATCCAGGGAGGAAACACCCATATAGTAAATGTTTTGAAACTTTATTAAGATTGTTGGGGTAGATTGGAGTATATAACTTGAACATTCATAAATTTTGTTGTGTGTAGTGTAAATTACTGACACTAAAGTCTTAATTACGCACTTGCCTTTTCTTAAAATGTTGAATACTACAACTTGGTCTATATTTTCAGATTTAGAGCCAAAGAGCCAACTCAGTAGGCTACTGCCTATACAAGCATAGATGGAGATAAGTATCTTAGCATCTTCAAAATCTCATAAACTGGATGAATTTAAAAAAATTCTGGACTCCAAGCAGAAAGAGGAGGTAATGTTTATGTAGCATGACTTAGGCCTAACTCTTTTTAATAAATTTTCTTTCTTTATTTATTTCACATTTTAAATGTTACCTAATGAAATTTAAATTTTGTTAATAATATTAAGAAAATTAATTTTATGTTTTGAGCACAAAAACTACAAATAAATGTTAGTTGTATTTTAATTTTTTTGGCAGGTGCTGGAAGCTGTTAGTACCTGTATTTTAAAGGCAAATTCTAATCCCATACTGCTGATAAAGTCTGTTCTTGATGGTGATTATAATTTTTTTTTTTTTTTTTTAATTTTTTTTTTTTCAATTTTACATGGGCTCTTTTCTTTTCCTCATTAACCCATTAAAAATATTGAAATTTTTGTCCCACAAGTTGTTTAGCATAATTACTTCTAAATTATTAGACCAGGCATAGGTGCTGGAAGCTGTTAGTACCTGTATTTTAAAGGCAAATTCTAATCCCATACTGCTGATAAAGTCTGTTCTTGATGGTGATTATAATTTTTTTTTTTTTTTTTTAATTCTTTTTTTTTCAATTTTACATGGGCTCATTTCGTTTCCTCATTAACCCATTAAAAATATTGAAATTTTTGTCCCACAAGTTGTTTAGCATAATTACTTCTAAATTATGAGACCAGGCAATAAATTAACTTCATGATACTTCATCTGAATCAAACACATAATGATTTAAAGACAGGGCCAATTATAAATGAAAATGTCCACTATGTTTCAGCTTTAGTTAAAAAATTGTTAAAATTTTCATTTTAACTTACTTAAATCATTCATTTAGGGAAATTCATTTTAATGAGAATTGTCTGAAAACCATATTTTTGTGACCAGCTTCAGCTGACTCTAGTGACCTCAGCATTCAGCGATGCACCACTGTTTTGATTGCCATTCTCAAAATCCTGCAGAAAAATGAAATCAATTCTACAACAGCTTTTGGAATATCCAGCCTTTTACTTACAGAGGTACTTTCATAAGTTTCATTGCAAATTTTAAAAGTCTGGCATAATTGGATTCAAGAATTCCCTATTTGATTCTTGAGGAGAGTTCTAATGTTGAACATGTGGATTTATCAGATACACTGGAGGGGACATTTGAAAGAGAATGACAAATAAAAAAAATGTTGGCAACAAGGATTTGTCAAAACAACAAAATTAGTACCAAAAAAAGAATTAAATTTGTTTAAATCTTGGGTTGAGAGAAATCTGTCACATGTTAGTGAACTCTTGGTTGCAAGGTTGTGTCTGAGAGAAATCTGTTACATGTTAGTGAACTCTTGGTTGGTAGGTTGTGTCTGAGAGAAATCTGTCACATGTTAGTGAACTCTTGGTTGGTAGGTTGTGTCTGAGAGAAATCTGTCACATGTTAGTGAACTCTTGGTAGGTTGTGTCTGAGAGAAATCTGTCACATGTTAGTGAACTCTTGGTTGGTAAGGAAATAAATAAAGAGAAACGAAAAATGAAAGGATGTAGACTTCTATACTATCGCACCATTTATTTCTTTACCTACTGATACTTCAGTATCTGTCATCTTTCCTTATAGAGGAAGCTTGTTTCTGTATGTTGTATCCATCTATACTAGGCATGTATGTGTGTCTGTTGTTTCTGTCTATAATGAGTATGTATAATGGGTGTGTCTGTTGTTTTCTTCTATAATGGGTATATATGTGTGTCTGTTGTTTCCATCTATAATGGGTATATATGTGTGTCTGTTGTTTCCGCCTATAATGGGTAAATATGTGTGTCTGTTGCTTCTGCCTATAATGGGTAAATATGTGTGTCTGTTGTTTCCGCCTATAATGGGTTAATATGTGTGTCTGTTGCTTCCGCCTATAATGGGTAAATATGTGTGTCTGTTGTTTCCGCCTATAATGGGTAAATATGTGTGTCTGTTGTTTCCGCCTATACTGTTTCAGTTGCAAAAAAACTTTGGTTAATCAAGTGTCTTACAAGTAGAGATTTGAATGTAGCTTGTTGGCAATCTCATTTTAAATGAATTATAGTTTGAATTGGACATTGTAGTAGGTCTTCACTTCTCACATAACAGATAATACAAAGTGCACACTGCATGGATAAACATTTGCATTTGGTATATAAGTCAGTTTTGTATATAATTGAATTCTAAACTTTTCACACTAGTCTGAGAGGAACAATATCTGTTGGTCTGTGTTCAAGTTGTGTGAAGTAGATAAAATAGTGGAGCAAGATAATTTTAGGTTTTAAAGAAGACAGAACAAAACAAAGGACATTTCTGCTAAATGCCTTCTTTGCAGGCAATAGAAGAAAAGCAAATTCAAGTGTTCCCAGGTCACAATGTAGGTCTCTCACTCAAGTGTTCCCAGGTCACAATGTAGCTCTCTCACTCAAGTGTTCCCAGATCACAATGTAGCTCTCTCACTCAAGTGTTCCCAGATCACACTAGCTCTCTCACTCAAGTGTTCCCAGATTACAATGTAGTTCTCTCACTCAAGTGTTCCCAGATCACAATGTAGCTCTCTCACTCAAGTGTTCCCAGGTCACAATGTAGCTCTCTCACTTAAGTGTTCCCAGATCACAATATAGCTCTCTCACTCAAGTGTTCCCAGATCACAATGTAGCTCTCTCACTCAAGTGTTCCCAGATCACAATGTAGCTCTCTCACTCAAGTGTTCCCAGATCACACTGTAGCTCTCTCACTTAAGTGTTTCCAGATCACAATGTAGCTCTCTCACTTAAGTGTTCCCAGATCACAATGTAGCTCTCTCACTTAAGTGTTCCCAGATCACAATGTAGCTCTCTCACTCAAGTGTTCCCAGATCACACTGTAGCTCTCTCACTCAAGTGTTCCCAGATCACAATGTAGCTCTCTCACTAAAGTGTTCCCAGATCACACTATAGCTCTCTCACTCAAGTGTTCCCAGATCACAATGTAGTTCTCTCACTCAAGTGTTCCCAGATCACAATGTAGCTCTCTCACTCAAGTGTTCCCAGGTCACAATGTAGCTCTCTCACTTAAGTGTTCCCAGATCACAATGTAGCTCTCTCACTCAAGTGTTCACAGATCACAATGTAGCTCTCTCACTTAAGTGTTCCCAGGTCACAATGTAGCTCTCTCACTTAAGTGTTCCCAGATCACAATGTAGCTCTCTCACTCAAGTGTTCCCAGATCACAATGTAGCTATCTCACTTAAGTGTTTCCAGATCACAATGTAGCTCTCTCACTCAAGTGTTTCCAGATCACAATGTAGCTCTCTCCCTTAAGTGTTTCCAGATCACAATGTAGCTCTCTCACTTAAGTGTTCCCAGATCACAATGTAGCTCTCTCACTTAAGTGTTTCCAGATCACAATGTAGCTCTCTCACTTAAGTGTTCCCAGATCACAATGTAGCTCTCTCACTTAAGTGTTCCCAGATCACAATGTAGCTCTCTCACTCAAGTGTTCCCAGATCACAATGTAGCTCTCTCACTTAAGTGTTCCCAGATCACAATGTAGCTCTCTCACTCAAGTGTTCCCAGATCACACTGTAGCTCTCTCACTCAAGTGTACCCAGATCACAATGTAGCTCTCTCACTCAAGTGTTCCCAGATCACAATGTAGCTCTCTCACTCAAGTGTTCCCAGATCATACTGTAGCTCTCTCACTCAAGTGTTCCCAGATCACAATGTAGTTCTCTCACTCAAGTGTTCCCAGATCACAATGTAACTCTCTCACTCAAGTGTTCTTAGGTCACAATGTAGCTCTCTCACTTAAGTGTTCCCAGATCACAATGTAGTTCTCTCACTCAAGTGTTCCCAGATCACAATGTAGTTCTCTCACTCAAGTGTTCCCAGATCACAATGTAGCTCTCTCACTTAAGTGTTTCGAGATCACAATGTAGCTCTCTCACTCAAGTGTTCCCAGATCACAATGTAGCTCTCTCACTCAAGTGTTCCCAGATCACACTGTAGCTCTCTCACTCAAGTGTTCCCAGATCACAAAAAAAGCTCTCTCACACAAGTGTTCCCAGATCACAATGTAGCTCTCTCACTCAAGTGTTCCCAGATCACAATGTAGTTCTCTCACTCAAGTGTTCCCAGATCACAATGTAGTTCTCTCACTCAAAAGTTCTCAGTCTCTGTGAAGAAACAAAAGCTACACCTAGAAATATATTAAGTGCTGTCATTAATATCTCAGAGAAGATGAACAACATTTTATGAGAAAAGGTCTTTGATTACTTTATGTTTTCAATTTTAGTAGGTGACTTATGATTTGAGTGTTGTAATCAATGAAATTTTATTATGTGACTTCTGATTTGAGTGTCATAATCAATGACACTTTAGTAGTTGACTTATGATTTGAGTGTTGTAATCAATGACATTTTAGTAGGTGACTTATGATTTGAGTGTTGTAATCAATGACACTTTAGTAGGTGACTTATGATTTGAGTGTTGTCATCAATGATATTTTAGTAGGTGACTTATGATTTGAGTGTTGTCATCAATGACACTTTAGTAGGTGACTTATGATTTGAGTGTTGTCATCAATGACACTTTAGTAGGTGACTTATGATTTGAGTGTTGTCATCAATGACATTTTAGTAGGTGACTTATGATTTGAGTGTTGTCATCAATGACATTTTAGTAGGTGACTTATGATTTGAGTGTTGTCATCAATGACATTTTAGTAGGTGACTTATGATTTGAGTGTTGTAATCAATAAAAAATTTTGCTTTTGGTTAGAGAAACACAATTTAATTTGATTATCATTTTGTAAAAATCTGCAGCTGAAAATATTTTTTTAAACTTACAATATTTATGTGTGCTTCATCTGAATTTAAAAAGAAAAAGAAAGAAATGAATAGAAATTGGTTTGACATTTTGTTGTTTCCAGGTGGATACCTTGCAAGCCAAGTGCTTAGGGGATTTAGCACAATACTTCGTAGACTCTGTGAAAAATGGCGGCTTCAAGGGGGGCAAGTAAGTTTCTTATTGATTCCCTTGAGTACGTTTGTAAGTGATTCCCTTGAGTAAGTTTGTTATTGATTGCCTTGAGTAAGTTTGTAAGTGATTCCCTTGAGTAAGTTTGTTATTGATTGCCTTGAGTAAGTTTGTAAGTGATTCCCTTGAGTAAGTTTGTTATTGATTGCCTTGAGTAAGTTTGTAAGTGCTTCCCTTGAGTAAGTTTGTAAGTGATTCCCTTGAGTAAGTTTGTTATTGATTGCCTTGAGTAAGTTTGTAAGTGCTTCCCTTGAGTAAGTTTGTAAGTGATTCCCTTGAGTAAGTTTGTTATTGATTGCCTTGAGTAAGTTTGTAAGTGCTTCCCTTGAGTAAGTTTGTAAGTGCTTCCCTTGAGTAAGTTTGTAAGTGATTCCCTTGAGTATGTTTGTTATTGATTGCCTTGAGTAAGTTTGTAAGTGCTTCCCTTGAGTAAGTTTGTAAGTGATTCCCTTGAGTATGTTTGTTATTGATTCTCCTTAAGTAAGTTTGTGAAAAACCGCATATTTATTGTGGCATAATCCCATGAGTTTATATTTATTGTGGCATAATCCCATGAGTTTATATTTATTGTGGCATAATCCCATGAGTTTATATTTATTGTGGCATAATCCCATGAGTTTATATTTATTGTGGCATAATCCCATGAGTTTATATTTATTGTGGCATAATCCCATGAGTTTATATTTATTGTGGCATAATCCCATGAGTTTGATCCCTTTGAACGCAGAAGTTCAGAAGAGAAATCATATGACTCTGATTAACAGCACCTGATAACTGGGATAACTGGGATAACTGGGATAACTGGGATAGTCCAAAGTAAAATCAGTCTGAGTGGAGAGAGATAGACAGACCCAGGGTCTAGTCTGAGATAGACATCTGAGATGAAACAGGCGAGTGTGCTATTAGGGGGAAAGTAAACAGTGGACAGAAGAGTTAGAAAAAAGCTGGCACTGACCAGTCAGAGTTGAGTGAGGGTCAGAAGCAGTATGAGTTCCCATTAAGATAAATAGACATTTTAAAATGACCTGGTGTAATAAATAGACATTTTAAAACCACCTGGTGTAATAAATAGAGATTTTAAAACCACCTGGTGTAATAAATAGACATTTTAAAATGACCTGGTGTAATAAAAAGACATTTTAAAATGACCTGGTGTAATAAATAGACATTTTAAAATGACCTGGTGTAATAAATAGACATTTTAAAATGACCTGGTGTAATAAATAGACATTTTAAAACCACCTGGTGTAATAAATAGACATTTTAAAACCACCTGGTGTAATAAATAGACATTTTAAAACCACCTGGTGTAATAAATAGACATTTTAAAATGACCTGGTGTAATAAATAGACATTTTAAAACCACCTGGTGTAATAAATAGACATTTAAAACCACCTGGTGTAATAAATAGACATTTTAAAATGACCTGGTTTAATAAAAAGACATTTTAAAATGACCTGGTGTAATAAATAGACATTTTAAAATGACCTGGTGTAATAAAAAGACATTTTAAAATGACCTGGTGTAATAAATAGACATTTTAAAACCACCTGGTGTAATAAATAGACATTTTAAAACCACCTGGTGTAATAAATAGACATTTTAAAATGACCTGGTGTAATAAAAAGACATTTTAAAATGACCCGGTGTAATAAATAGACATTTTAAAATGACCTCATGTTAGCTGTCATGGTAACCTTGTGATATACAAGCTGTAAACCATATGATGTTGGACAGCCTCATGCTAGTTGTCATGGTAACCTCGTGATATACAAGCTGTAAACCATACGATGTTGGACAGCCTCATGCTGTCATGGTAATCTAGTGATATACAAGCTGTAAACCATAGGATGTTGGACAGCCTCATGCTAGTTGTCATGGTAACCTAGTGATATACAAGCTGTAAACCATACGATGTTGGACAGCCTCATGCTAGTTGTCATGGTAACCTAGTGATATACAAGCTGTAAACCATACGATGTTGGAAAGCCTCATGCTAGTTGTCATGGTAACCTAGTGATATACAAGCTGTAAACCATATGATGTTGGACAGCCTCATGCTAGTTGTCATGGTAACCTAGTGATATACAAGCTGTAAACCATACGATAAGAAGTTAAACTAAATCTTAAAGTATGACGAATTCTTCCATGCAGATCTGCAGGCTCTGTCTGATATAACCATTAACCACATCTTAATGTGTGTTCATTTTATCTTTATAGATGTGCAGAGTTTCTCTCCAATGTGTTACGTGTTATCAATTCAAGGGAAACCATTCCAAAAGGAGAAAGTGAGGTGAAAGGTTCAGAGTTCAAAGGTCAAATCATCAACAGCATTTGTTGTAGCAGGTAAATCAGATTTCATTATAATTGTCTTAAAAGTCTGTAGTAAATACTTTTTACAATCAATAAATTTAAAGATAAGTTTAAAAAAAAAAAAAATTATCTTTCACTTTAAAAAAAACACACTATTTAAGTGCTTTGAAAAATCTGTAAGGCGTCATTCACTTGATAACGGCACCTACAAAAAGGTTTTTCTATCAAATGGACTTTTCATGCCTAATAACAGATGGGATCCAACAATGGCCGTCCACATGTCCACCATGTTTCAAGGCATTCCTTTAACATCAGACGAGTTAAGGTTTGTCATTGAGAAAGTTCTGCGATTATTTGCTGAGCTCGACCTTGCCGACCAGCCTACTGCAGCATATCAGCTGCTGCTGCTCTCTGCTAAGGTAACAGAATATAACAATTACTGATCTTGAAATAACACATGTTACTGCAGTTCTTGTAGTTCATCATGATATATTTTACTTCTAAATGTCTTTCTCAATCTATTATGCTTATTTTACTATGTCATAAAATTGGAAAGATGAGTCTCAAACTGTTGTTTTCATTTTGTCCTTCCATAAGTCCTAATCAATGCCTAACTGTCCTTCCATAAGTTCTAATCAATGCCTAACTTTCCTTCCATAAGTCCTAATCAATGCCTAACTTTCCTTCCATAAGTCCTAATCAATGCCTAACTTTCCTTCCATAAGTACTAATCAATGCCTAACTTTCCTTCCATAAGTCCTAATCAATGCCTAACTGTCCTACCATAAGTCCTAATCAATGCCTAACTGTCCTTCCATAAGACCTAATTAATGCCTAACTGTCCTTCCATAAGTCCTAATCAATGCCTAACTCTCCTTCCATAAGTCCTAATCAATGCCTAACTGTCCTTCCATAAGTCCTAACCAATGCCTAACTGTCCTTCCATAAGTCCTAACCAATGCCTAACTGTCCTACCATAAGTCCTAACCAATGCCTAACTGTCCTTTTGAACAGGGACACAAAAAGTTGGTGTTGGAAGGCCTATGTAAACACTACACTGCCCAGGATGATGCAAACAGAGGGCGGGGCATAATGATTGACAGGTAAGATTTACACTAACAGATGTCTGCTTGGAATAATTGGTAGCAAAATCTTACACTCACAGAAATAACTGGTAGCCATTTCTTACACTTACAAAAATACTATGCAACCAATTCTTACACTTACAGAAATATCATTTAACCAATTCTTAAACCATGAGGCTATGATTTAATGATAGACACGTAAGGCTGTATTATTGCTTTCTTTCTTTTAAAAGTATTTTAACTTTTTTATGCTCTTGTGCCACAATGCTGCCATCCAACTTTGGTGGATGAGTGACCACTCTGACTTCCAACTTTGGTGGATGAGTGACAACTCCGCCTTCCAACTTTGGTGGATGACTTTTTTTTACATGGGATTGACATCCTCTCATAGAATGGATCTTTGACTGTGATGACAATTCCATTCCATCTGGCTGAAATTTATGAAGTTATCCCAAGCATTTAACTTGTTTTAAATGGAGATCTCAGCATCTTTGCTAAACTTGGAAACATCTGCCATCATGTTCACTTTCATCTATTTCTATATCTGAGAAATCTCATCCACTATTTTTGTTGAACTAATTTCAGTGAGGACCTGATGACAGAGTCAACATGCTTGACCACTTTACGTCAGATTGAAGGCACCGTCATTCTTCACATTACACAAGCTGTTAAACAAGATCGTGAACTGGGATTACAGTTTATCAAATATGTCAAGGTAAAACTATTTTCTAGTCAAATAATTCCTATGATTGTCTACATTCCTATGATGGTTTAGATTCTTAGAAGCTAGCACCATAACTTAGAGGCTAGCACCATAACTTAGAGGCTGGCACCATAACTTAGAGGCTGGCACCATAACTTAGAGGCTGGCACCATAACTTAGAGGCTGGCACCATAAATCAGAGGCTAGCAACATAATTTAAAGGATAACACCATAACTTAGAGGCTGGCAACATAACTTAGAGGCTAGCAACATAATTTAAAGGATAACACCATAACTTAGAGGCTGGCAACATAACTTAGAGGGTAGCAACATAATTTAAAGGATAACAGCATAACTTAGAGGCTGGCAACATAACTTAGAGGCTAGCAACATACTTTAAAGGATAACAGCATAACTTAGAGGCTGGCAACATAACTTAGAGGCTAGCAACATAATTTAAAGGATAACACCATAACTTAGAGGGTAGCAACATAATTTAAAGGATAACAGCATAACTTAGAGGCTGGCAACAAAACTTAGAGGCTAGCAACATAATTTAAAGGATAACACCATAACTTGGAGGCTGGCAACATAACTTAGAGGCTTTGATACTAATTTGCGCAAAATGCCATTTCTTGATTTCCATCTAAAATTCCATTTAATTACGCTTTATTGGCAAAATGGCTCTATATGACGATTACCGATTGTCTCTAGACTAATTCATTATTTGCTGTATCTAGAGAGTTTAAAAACAATTAACCAGTGAAGGCATTTTATATCTAAAGCTTATGCTCAAAAACGATCTTAGCTATAAAAAAAAAAGCTGTGTGCGCCTATCAAGTTCCCCAGTGTGTCTCAATCAAGTTCCCCAGTGTGTCTCAATCAAGTTCCCCAGTGCGTCTCAATCAAGCTCACCAGTGTCTCAATCAAGTTCCCAGTGTGTCTCAGTCAAGTTCATCAGTTTTTCTCAATCAAGTTCATTAGTGTGTCTCAATCAAGTTCATCAGTTTTTCTCAATCAAGTTCACCACTGTGTCTCAATCAAGTTTACCAGTGTGTCTCAAACAAGTTAATCAGTGTGTCTCAATCAAGTTTACCACTGTTTCTCAAGTACATCAGCATGTCTCAATCAAGTACATCAGTGTGTCTCAATCGAGTTCACCAATGTGTCTCAATCAAGTACATCAGCATGTCTCTATCAAGTACATCAGTGTGTCTCAATCAAGTTCATCAGCGTTTCTCAGTCAAGTTCATCAGTATGTCTCCATCAAGTTCATCAGTGTGTCTCAATCAAGTTCATCAGTTTTTCTCAATCAAGTTCACCGCTGTGTCTCAATCAAGTTTACCAGTGTGTCTCAATCAAGTTCATCAGTGTGTCTCAATCAAGTTCAGTACTGTGTCTCAATCAAGTACATCAGCATGTCTCAATCAAGTACATCAGTGTGTCTCAATCCAGTTTACCAATGTGTCTTAATCAAGTACATCAGCATGTCTCAATGAAATACATCAGTGTGTCTCAATCAAGTTCTCCAGCGTTTCTCAGTCATGTTCATCAGTATGTCTCCATCAAGTTCATCAGTGTGTCTCAATCAAGTTCATCAGTGTGTCTCAATCAAGTTTATTCGTGTGTCTCAATCAAGTTCATCAGTGTGCCCCAATCAAGTTCATCAGTGTGTCTCAATCAAGTTCATCAGTGTGTCTCAATCAAGTTCACCAGTGTATCTCAATCAAGTTCATTAGTGTGACCCAATCAAGTTCATCAGTGTGTCTCAATCAAGTTCATCAGTTTTTCTCAAGTTCACCACTGTGTCGCAATCAAGTTTACCAGTGTGTCTCAATCAAGTTCATCAGTGTGTCTCAATCAAGTTCAGTACTGTGTCTCAATCAAGTACATCAGCATGTCTCAATCAAGTACATCAGTGTGTCTCAGTCAGGTTTACCAATGTGCCTTAATCAAGTACATCAGCATGTCTCAATCAAGTACATCAGTGTATGTCTCAATCAAGTACATCAGTGTATGTCTCAATCAAGTTCACCAGCGTTTCTCAGTCATGTTCATCAGTATGTCTCCATCAAGTTCATCAGTGTGTCTCAATCAAGTTCATCAGTGTGTCTCAATCAAGTTTATTAGTGTGTCTCAATCAAGTTCATCAGTGTGTCTCAATCAATTTCATCAGTGTGTCTCAATCAAGTTCACCAGTGTGTCTCAATCAAGTTCATCAGTGTGTCTCAATCAAGTTCATCAGTGTGTCTAAATCAAGTTCATCAGTGTGTCTCAATCAAGTTCATCAGTGTGTCTAAATCAAGTTCATCAGTGTGTCTCAATCAAGTTCATCAGTGTGTCTCAATCAAGTTCATCAGTTTTTCTCAAGTTCACCACTGTGTCACAATCAAGTTTAACAGTGTGTCTTAATCAAGTTCATCAGTGTGTCTCAATCAAGTTCAGTACTGTGTCTCAATCAAGTACATCAGCATGTCTCAATCAAGTACATCAGTGTGTCTCAGTCAGGTTTACCAATGTGCCTTAATCAAGTACATCAGCATGTCTCAATCAAGTACATCAGTGTATGTCTCAATCAAGTTCACAAGCGTTTCTCAGTCATGTTCATCAGTATGTCTCCATCAAGTTCATCAGTGTGTCTCAATTAAGTTCATCAGTGTGTCTCAATCAAGTTTATTAGTGTGTCTCAATCAATTTCATCAGTGTGTCTCAATCAATTTTATCAGTGTGTCTCAATCAAGTTCACCAGTGTGTCTCAATCAAGTTCATCAGTGTGTCTCAATAAAGTTCATCAGTGTGTCTAAATCAAGTTCATCAGTGTGTCTCAATCAAATTTCATCAGTGTGTCTAAATCAAGTTCATCAGTGTGTCTCAATCAAGTTCATCAGTGTGTCTCAATCAAGTTCATCAGTGTGTTTTATTCAGGAATAAGCTTCATTTTTAGTTTGATGAAATATTCAAATATGCACAACAGTGCAACCTTTAAGCTTTTATTATATTTCGTAAAGAGTGCAAACGTTTCTGAGAGAGCTACAATAGTTTCCCTGGAAGCTTACATTGAGTTAAGACAATAGTTGCCATCGAAGCTTAGATTGAGTTTAGACAATAGTTGCCATCGAAGCTTAGATTGAGTTGAGACAATGGTTGCCATGGAAGCTTACATTGAGTTGAGACAATGTTTGCCATGGAAGCTTACATTGAGTTGATGAGTTCATATAGCCAAGGTGACGTGACCAGTTAAGTGTGAGAACCACTGTTTTACACTGAATGGCTTGACCAACCTTGAAGATTTCTTTACAAATGTGTTCATCATTAAACAACTATTTCACCTCATTTGTCTCATGGATGAAAATATCATTAATCACATCTTTAAACAATGAATTGTCTTCACTTGTATGTGTCAACTCTTTTGTATTTTTTGACAGATTCTAAGTCAGTCAAGTGGCTCTAAGGTTGTTTCTCCATTCATCTTGTCTCTACTGCTGTCCATTTCACAGCTCCATCATTTTGAAGATCAGGTATAGTGTGAATTACTGTAATTATTATATTGAAGTTCTTGCACTTAATACATTAAAGTAAAAGCCACTTATTAACACCTGTAGTCCTTGTGTTTAATGTGGGCAGTAGGCAATAATGTAACTATCACATTTAGTATATAACTTATCTGCATGAATTAAATGGCAACTGTAGTCATTATCTTGGATGTTAATGTTGAGAATAGAAATAATTTACTTTTAATTATATTTATGAACATACACTTTGATTATTTACTAAACATTACGAATTGGTTAAATTTTAAATCATCATATTAAGAAGATAACATGAAACTGAATGTCATAGTCATAACAGACTAGTCAATGAAACTGAATGTCACAGTCATAACAGACTAGTCAATGAAACTGAATGTCACAGTCATAACAGACTAGTCAATGAAACTGAATGTCACAGTCAAAACAGATTAGTCAATGAAACTGAATGTCACAGTCATAACAGATTAGTCAATGAAACTGAATGTCACAGTCATAACAGATTAGTCAATGCAACTGAATGTCACAGTCAAAACAGACTAGTCAATGGAACTGAATGTCACAGTCAAAACAGATTAGTCAATGAAACTGAATGTCACAGTCATAACAGACTAGTCAATGAAACTGAATGTCACAGCCATAACAGACTAGTCAATGAAACTGAATGTCACAGCCATAACAGACTAGTCAATGGAACTGAATGTCACAGTCATAACAGATTAGTCAATGCAACTGAATGTCACAGCCATAACAGACTAGTCAATGAAACTGAATGTCACAGTCATAACAGACTAGTCAATGAAACTGAATGTCACAGCCATAGCAGACTAGTCAATGAAACTGAATGTCACAGTCATAACAGACTAGTCAATGAAACTGAATGTCACAGTCAACACAGATTAGTCAATGAAACTGAATGTCACAGTCATATCAGAATTATCAAAGAAACTGAATATCACAGTCATAACAGTTGAGTCAATGCAATTGAACTATCACTTAAGTGCATTATTGGAGGCATACTTAAATTTAACTTCCTACTCATAACTTCCTACTCATAACTTCCTACTCATAACTTCCTACTCATACTACTATCAACACTTATGTTCTTCAAGACAAGCTTGTTTAGCTGTGTTCTTACAACACTCTTTAGCTGAACCCTTGTCACCAAGAATTGCTATTATTAAACCGGCATTAAATGGCTGGCGAGATGGCGTTCAGCTCTAGACACATTGCCATGAAATGACTGGTGAGATGGCTTTCAGTTTTTTGACACAATGCCATGAAAGGACTGATGAGATGGCTTTTAGTTCTAGACACATTGCCGTGAGATGGCTTTCAGTTCTAGACACAATGCCATGAAAGGACTGATGAGATGGCTTTCAGTTCTAGACACATTGCCATGAAAGGACTGAATGAGATGGCTTTCAGCTCTAGACACATTGCCGTGAAAGGACTGATGAGATGGCTTTCAGTTCTAGACACATTGCCGTGAGATGGCTTTCAGCTCTAGACACATTGCCATGAAAGGACTGATGAGATGGCTTTCAGTTCTAGACACATTGCCATGAAAGGACTGATGAGATGGCTTTCAGTTCTAGACACATTGCCGTGAGATGGCTTTCAGCTCTAGACACATTGCCATGAAAGGACTGATGAGATCGCTTTCAGCTCTAGACACATTGCCGTGAGATGGCTTTCAGTTCTAAACACATTACAATGAAAGGACTGATGAGATGGCTTTCAGCTCTAGACACATTGCCATGAAAGGACTGATGAAAAAGCTTTCAGCTCTAGACACATTGCCGTGAGATGGCTTTCAGTTCTAAACACATTACAATGAAAGGACTGATGAGATGGCTTTCAGTTCTAGACACATTGCCGTGAGATGGCTTTCAGTTCTAAACACATTACAATGAAAGGACTGATGAGATGGCTTTCAGTTCTAGACACATTGCCATTAAAGGACTAATGAGATGGCTTTCAGTTCTAGACACATTGCCGTGAGATGGCTTTCAGCTCTAGACACATTGCCATGAAAGGACTAATGAGATGGCTTTCAGTTCTAGACACATTGCCGTGAGATGGCTTTCAGCTCTAGACACATTGCCATGAAATGACTGATGAGATGGCTTTCAGTTCTAGACACATTGCCGTGAGATGGCTTTCAGCTCTAGACACATTGCCATGAAAGGACTGATGAGATGGCTTTCAGCTCTAGACACATTGCCATGAAAGGACTGATGAGATGGCTTTCAGTTCTAGACACAATGCCATGAAAGGACTGATGAGATGGCTTTCAGTTCTAGACACATAGCAGTGAGATGGCTTTCAGCTCTAGACACATTGCCATGAAAGGACTGATGAGATGGCTTTCAGTTCTAGACACATTGCCATGAAAGGACTGATGAGATGGCTTTCAGTTCTAGACACATGGCCATGAAAGGATTGATGAGATGGCTTTCAGTTCTAGACACATGGCCATGAAAGGATTGATGAGATGGCTTTCAGTTCTAGACACATGGCCATGAAAGGATTGATGAGATGGCTTTCAGTTCTAGACACATGGCCATGAAAGGATTGATGAGATGGCTTTCAGTTCTAGACACATGGCCATGAAAGGATTGATGAGATGGCTTTCAGTTCTAGACACATGGCCATGAAAGGATTGATGAGATGGCTTTCAGTTCTAGACACATGGCCATGAAAGGACTGATGAGATGGCTTTCAGTTCTAGACACATGGCCATGAAAGGATTGATGAGATGGCTTTCAGTTCTAGACACATTGCCATGAAAGGACTGATGAGATGGCTTTCAGCTCTAGACACATGGCCATGAAAGGACTGATGAGATGGCTTTCAGTTCTAGACACATGGCCATGAAAGGATTGATGAGATGGCTTTCAGTTCTAGACACATTGCCATGAAAGGACTGATGCGATGGCTTTCAGTTCTAGACACATTGCCGTGAGATGGCTTTCAGTTCTAGACACATTGCAGTGAGATGGCTTTCAGTTCTAGACACATTGCCATGAAAGGACTGGTGAGATGGCTTTCAGTTCTAGACACATTGCCATGAAAGGACTGGGGAGATGGCTTTTAGTTCTAGACACATTGCCATGAGATGGCTTTCAGTTCTAGACACATTCCCGTGAGATGGCTTTCAGTTCTAGACACATTGCCGTGAGATAGCTTTCAGTTCTAGACACATTGCCATGAAAGGACTGGTGAGATGGCTTTCAGCTCTAGACACATTGCCGTGAGATGGCTTTCAGTTCTAGACACATTGCCATGAAAGGACTGATGAGATTGCTTTTAGTTCTAGACACATTGCCATGAGATGGCTTTCAGTTCTAGACACAAGGCCATGAAAGGACTGATGAGATGGCTTTCAGTTCTAGACACATTACCATGAAAGGACTGATGAGATGGCTTTCAGCTCTAGACACATTGCCATGAAAGGACTGATGAGATGGCTTTCAGTTCTAGACGCACTACCATGAAAGGACTGATGAGATGGCTTTCAGTTCTAGACACATTGCCATGAAAGGACTGATGAGATGGCTTTCAGTTCTAGACACATTACCATGAAAGGACTGATGAGATGGCTTTCAGTTCTAGACACATTGCCATGAAAGGACTGATGAGATGGCTTTTAGTTCTAGATACATTGCCCTGAGATTGCTTTCAGTTCTAGACACATTGCCATGAAAGGACTGATGAGATGGCTTTCAGTTCTAGACACATTGCCGTGAGATGACTTTCAGCTCTAAACACATTACAATGAAAGGACTGATGAGATGGCTTTCAGTTCTAGACACATTGCCGTGAGATGGCTTTCAGCTCTAAACACATTACAATGAAAGGACTGATGAGATGGCTTTCAGTTCTAGACACATAGCCTTATTGATTATAGAAATAAAAGTAGTTTTCATCCTCATACATTCATTTCATCCTCACACATTCATTTCATCCTCATACATTCATTTCATCCTCACACATTCATTTCATCCTCACACATTCATTTCATCCTCACACATTCATTTCATCCTCACACATTCATTTCATCCTCACACATTCATTTCATCCTCACACATTCATTTCATCCTCACACATTCATTTCCTTATGTTTTCAGATCTTTGACTTTTTGAAAAGCACTATAATAAAATGCCTACGGTATGAAGAAAAACAACAGCTGTCGCTGTGGCTGAGAGAGTGTTGCCCAATAGGTCCTAAGACAATGGACCTTGTGCTAGAGGCTGTTGAACACAGGTAATGATGAAACAATTCATGGTTCCCAATAGGTCCTAAGACAATGGGCCTAGTGCAAGAGGCTGTTGAACACAGGTACTGATGAAACAATTCATGGTTCCCAATAGGTCCTAAGAAAATGGACCTAGTGCAAGAGGCTGTTGAACATAGGTAATGATGAAACAATTCATGGTTCCCAATAGGTCCTAAGACAATGGACCTAGTGCTAGAGGCTGTTGAACACAGGTAATGATGAAACAATTCATGGTTCCCAATAGGTCCTAAGAAAATGGACCAAGTGCTAGAGGCTGTTGAACATAGGTAATGATGAAACAATTCATGGTTGCCAATAGGTCCTAAGACAATGGACCTAGTGCTAGAGGCTGTTGAACATAGGTAATGATGAAACAATTCATGGTTCCCAATAGGTCCTAAGACAATGGACCTAGTGCTAGAGGCTGTTGAACACAGGTAATGATGAAACAATTCATGGTTCCCAATAGGTCCTAAGACAATGGACCTAGTGCTAGAGGCTGTTGAACATAGGTAATGATGAAACAATTCATGGTTCCCAATAGGTCCTAAGACAATGGACCTAGTGCTAGAGGCTGTTGAACACAGGTACTGATGAAACAATTCATGGTTGCCAATAGGTCCTAAGACAATGGACCAAGTGCTAGAGGCTGTTGAACACAGGTACTGATGAAACAATTCATGGTTGCCAATAGGTCCTAAGACAATGGACCTAGTGCTAGAGGCTGTTGAACACAGGTAATGATGAAACAATTCATGGTTCCCAATAGGTCCTAAGACAATGGACCTAGTGCTAGAGGCTGTTGAACATAGGTACTGATGAAACAATTCATGGTTGCCAATAGGTCCTAAGACAATGGACCTAGTGCTAGAGGCTGTTGAACACAGGTACTGATGATGTTTTCAAATAGATCTGAAGTAGAAATGAAAAGTTGGAGTATATTTTGACAGAATATCTAGTACTAAAAATAGAACATATCCTAACTTTTAAATTGTGACGGTTCTTTAATTTACTCAGTACTTATGACTGGGATCATGTGACTCAAGGTCTGGTCATCCTTGGATTTGGACTCATGGACAGCTTTGGACCAAAGATTGTGCTCGGTGTCTTACAAGACAATGCTTCCAACAAAGGACACCTTACCCCAACACAACTAGCTTGCCAGCTTGGTCATAAAATACTGTTAAAAACTTTCAAAGTAAGATTATCTGAGAATGAAACTTTTTCCATCATTCTTTGTAAGATATCAAACGTATATATGCTATAGTTTCTATGATTGCTTTGTTAGATATCAATAGTAAATAAGCTATATTTTCAATGACCATTTTGATGTTGTCTTTCATTAAATTAACATTTCTTTTATATCTCAAACTTTAAAAGTTTGTTGTCTATTGCCAAAACAGTTCTATAAAAAAAGGGAAGTAATGCTCACTTAAATGGATAAGGGAAGTAATGCTCTTTTAAATGGCTATCTATTAGCATTGCCTGATCAAATTCTATCATTTAATCATAACAAAAATCAATGAGTGTGATCAACTGTCCTGTTTTTGTACATATGTATCAATAATTAGTCCTGTTGTACACATGTATCCATAATTTGTCCTGTTGAACACATGTATTAATCATTTTTCCTGTTGTACACATGTATTAATCATTTGTCCTGTTGTACTCATGTATTAATCATTTGTCCTGTTGTAATTTTTTACCTGTCTTGTTACATTTTATTTTATTACCTGGCTTAACCAAAGATTCAGTTCACAAGCCCATTCATTTAACCAAAGATTCAGTTCACAAGCCCATTCATTCAACTAAAGATTCAGTTCACAAGCCCATTCTATTAACCAAAGATTCAGTTCACAAGTCCATTCATGTAATAAAAGATTCAGTTCACAAGCCCATTCCTTCATTCAAAGATTCAATTCACAAGCCCATTCATTTTAACCAAAGATTCAGTTCACAAGCCAATTCATTTAACCAAAGATTCAGTTCACAAGCCCATTCATGCGACCAAAGGTTCAGTTCACAAGCCCATTCATTTTAATTCATTCTAAAAATTTATACTTCATTACAATTTAAAATAACTTTAATAAAACAGTGGATAAATCATTTTTATTCTTGCTCGTGACTTTGTAATCTTATAAAATGGTGGACTTTGTAATCTTATAAAATGGTGGACTTTGTGATCTTATAAAATGGTGGACTTTGTAATCTTATAAAATGGTGGACTTTGTAATCTTATAAAATGGTGGACTTTGTGATCTTATAAAATGGTGGACTTTGTGATCTTATAAATGGTGGACTTTGTGATCTTATAAAATGGTGGACTTTGTAATCTTATAAAATGGTGGACTTTGTGATCTTATAAAATGGTGTGTTTGATCTGTCTCTGATCAGTTTCCATCTGTTTGATATATTGAAAGGTTCATGAGGTTGTCAGGAGTGAGATCTTGGATCAGATATTTAACCACATTATGAAAGCCAGGACACCCGTCTCACACTATCTTGGTGAGTGACTATATCTATGTACACCTAGTGTATGAAGGCAGCGTGACTATATCTATGTACACCTAGTGTATGATGGCAGTGTGACTATATCTATGCACACCTAGTGTATGATGGCAGTGTGACTATCTATGTACACCTAGTGTATGATGGCAGTGTGACTATAGATATCTATGTACACCTAGTGTATGATGGCAGTGTGACTATTGATATCTATGTACACCTAGTGTATGATGGCAGTGTGACTATATAGATATCTATGTATATCTACTGTAGAATGCCACTGTGACTTTAGATATCAATGTATATCTACTGTAGAATGGCAGTGTGACTATATAGATATCTATGTATATCTACTGAAGAATGGCACTGTGACTATATAGATATCTATGTATATCTACTGTAGAATGGCAGTGTGACTACATATGTATTTACCTGTAATAATTAAAACATTAAAAACAAACAATGGATTGCATCCAACTTTGAAGTGGTCATACCTCTTGACCCAGAAAACCCATTAACTTCAGCAGTTGTAATTTTTTAAATGCGCAAATTTAGGTGACTAGCACTGTGGTAAACTTCAAAAGGTAATTTGACTTAAACCACTATAAATGGACGACCATCTCAGATATTGCCCCGAATCATAATTTTATTTCTTGGTCTATTTTCTGCTGAATATTCTGTTTATCTGAGATATAAAGGGCAGTTTTAAGAGCTGCAATTTAAAAAAATAATCAAATTTATTATGTGGATAACACCAGGTCAAATACGCTCGTATTAAATATGTTGGACAAATTGAAGACTTTCGCTCTAAATAAAAATCCGTCAGGTTTCGTTCCCCATATTTTTAGCTTAATTTTTGTTGCCCGTACTCATGACCCTGTCCTCCCATGTTTAGCCCTCTTGTTTGTTCAGAGAGTTCAGGGAAGAGGGTCGGTAGAGGAGCTTTTAAAAGATTGGTTTATAAATAGCTGTTAACAAACTGCATTTTTATAGCTTAAATGAAAGTTGTTATTGCAAAGCTGCGTGTCATCCGTGACATTATTCTTTTATTTTTCACTAGTTAAAAATCTATTTAAATGATGCCCTATCTATTTTCAGATCTGCTATCTGACGCAGTTTACACCGCACCTCAACTCTTACTAGAGTCCATCAGCAAAATTCAGGAACTTATTGTCCAAGTTCCTCAGCTGACACCCAAGACTGCTGAGGGTTTACTGTCTGCCATACAGCCCCTGCTCAAACTCAATGCTTTCCTCAAGGATACACTCATGCTTGTACTTAGAAAAGCTATGTTTTCAAGGTATTTCATTTGTCACATCTGTTTTATCAGTAGATGGATTTAATTTATGAATTCAGTCACTATGCCTTATTTTATGAGCAATCTGAAGATAGTTCAACATTTAATTCTTATGAGAATGTGGGAGGAATGTGGAGCCATGAACATATACGTGGCAGCTGCAGAATTGATGGAATATCATGTCATCCCAGAAAAAAACTGCCCATTTGTTGTAGATTCGTCGAGATTTTAAAATAGTTCCAACCTTACGAAATTCCAACAACCTATGCTCATTGTTTTATTTATTATGTCAGACCCTAGGGTTCTTAAGGCGAAATCTAAAGATTGGCAACTCCTGTGTGAAAGAAAGAGCATATAAAGCCTTTATCCGTCCGATTTTAGATTATGCATCTTCAGTCTGGGACCCATTTACCCAGAAGAGCATTGACAGGTTGGAGACGGTCCAGCGACGAGCAGCACGCTTTGTCCTAAACCGCTACAGGAATACCTCTAGTGTTGGCAGCATGCTAGAAACACTAGGCTGGTCACCATTGGAGAAACGACGACGACAATCCAGGCTCTCCATGATAGGCTCTCCATGATGTACAAGATAAATAATGGGCTGGTCCACTGTTCCAGTATTAAACAGAAACTCGTCCCTCTCCCCCATAGACAGCGACGAGGCCATGACAGGCAATTCAGGCTCATACCAGCAAGAACTCAGTACAGGAGCTGCTCATTCCTGCCCAAGACAATCAGGGACTGGAACATTCTTTCAAAAGGAACGGTTGAGGCGACAACACTAGACACATTTGTGTCTATTGCCTCAAGCCATCAAACCCCTAGTGCATGATTTCCTCATCAACACCAATAACAGAAACATTGCAAATCCCATTTACATGCATAGGAGCCAAAATTATCAATAAATTGATCGTGGGCCCATTAAGATATAGAAGAAGAAGATCCTTGGGATTATCTCCGCTTATTATGTATATAAAATTTAATTGTTTTTTTTTGTTTAGGAAAGGGAGTATGAATAGACTATTAGTTTTTTATTTTTAAGTAATGAAAAAAAATACAATTAATTACTTATTAAGTGTGTCTAATAATTGATTTTTGTTACAGACAGCTGGACTCGCGCAAAATAGGGGTACTAGGATTTCTCTTGATTTTAAAACATTTTCGTGTACTTGGTGGTCTCCCTTCCAGTCAAGTCAGTCAACCCATATCTTTAAGTCAGGCAAGTTGAATGAGTTATAACAGCCTGTATATTCTAAATTATATTACGAAGGGAGAGACTGCAGTCAGGTTAGATAGAAGGAAATATATCAAACAAAGTATGGGAAGGACTTTCTCAAACTTCGTTTCACATATTTCCTGTATATTCTATGGTTTCAGGTAATATTATTTTTACCTGTTTTAAACAAAATTATCATTTATTTTTTAAAAATATAAAAATATCATTGTATGCAAAAACGGTGTGATATTTTCACAATTATTTTAATTATGTAAACAATTTTAAAAAAAATTAATATCTGATTGTATATTACATTCAGCCTTAGTTAAAAGAAAAATCAGATTCCATATTACATTTAGCTGCTGTTAAAAAAATCAGATTCCATGTTACATTTATCTTCTGTTAAAATAAATCAGATGCCATGTTACATTTATCTTCTGTTAAAATAAATCAGATTCCATGTTACATTTAGCTTCAGGTAGATGTGCATTCACGTTACAATGCAGCGAGCAATGAAGCCCTTTGCCTAGAAATTGTGGGCAACTTGAGGAGATGTTTCACTCAACAAGCAGATATAAGACTGAGCATATATCAGGTCAGTGTTTAAAATAATTTATATTCATGGTTCTTCCATTTTAACTGATTCCCGATGAGAGTGCTGATGGGAGTGTTACTTCTATACTTAATTTTTATACCTGAACAAAGGGAAGTAACAAATAACAAGCAGTGACCAAGAAATCTATTTTCGGCATATCGGATGAACTTATGTTAGGTCTAGACAAACCATACTAGATAGAAAGTGAAGCAAGATAACAACTTCAGTTTTTAAAAAAATAGAAATCACACCATCACTGGATTTCTTGAGGGATGCTAGATTTCGTTACTATTTTTAAATAAAAATGAGAGAGATGCACACAGGATGCTCTTGGGCACATCATTGGAAACGCCCAAGGTCACATTTAGTTGCAACCAATGGAACACCTGCAAGGTCACATTTAGTTGCAACCAATGGAACACCTGCAAGGTCACAATTAGTTGCAACCAATGGAATACCCCAAGGTCACATTTAGTTGCAACCAATGGAATACCCCAAGGTCACATTTAGTTGCAACCAATGGAACACCCGCAAGGTCACAATTAGTTGCAACCAATGGAACACCCGCAAGGTCACAATTAGTTGCAACCAATGGAACACCCGCAAGGTCACAATTAGTTGCAACCAATGGAATACCCCAAGGTCACAATTAGTTGCAACCATCAGGAGTGAGTTAAATGTTCTATCTTGGAATGTTTTTTATATAACTAACAGCTCCACAATTATAGAAATATAATTGTTTGGTCCTTCTTAGTATTAAGAGAAAGTTTTGAATGTCATGTGCAGAGGGACAAGAAGGAGGTGGAGAGAGAATATGAAACATGGAGGAATATGTGCTGCATTTTGAAGGTTTGCTCTTGCAATGATTTAAGTCTATATCTTATAGCATTGGAATAGATATCGGCCATATGTGTGCGTTGTAAAGTATGTGAAGTGTATAAGATCATGACAATTATATCATTCCAACCAACTAGGAGTCTTATTTTATATTGTGAATTGAAATATGTGATAAAAGATACAGTGCTAAAAACCATCAGATCGGTCTGGTGCTTCCATAGCAGTAAGTTATCTTAATAATTAGACAGCACTGAATAGGCAGCAAGCCACAGCTGCAACACTGGTGATATAGAGATTAATTATAAGTAACACAGAAGCATGGGTGCCCGCAGAAAACTTTCTAGGGGGGGGACAAAAAAAATCGATTAACTTTCCAGGGGGGTGGAGGGGGGCAAAAATTTTTTAGTAATGTTTTAATATAGTTTTAATTTACTGTAGCGTATTGTATGGTGAACGAACGGACAGGACATCAGCTTAGTTACTTTCTCTTTATTTTCTCTTTACTTTCTCTTTACTTTCTCTTTACTTTAATACATTTTTTGTCTATTTTTGTATAAAAATGTTTTATCCAATCAATCCAGGAGGGGGCAAGTGCCCCCCCTTGTGTCCCTCTGCGGGCGCCCATGTATAGAAGATGTAGTGTTAAACAGGACCCTTACAATAACGTTGCACATTTTTAAAGAATAAATTTTGGTTTAAAGTGACTTCGATAAAACTAACCTAGTGGTAGTTTCGTCAAATATTTTGAAATAATTGTCCTCATTTCAGGGTCTCTATGATGTTCTTCACAAAAATTCCCAGCTGGTAAATCCAGTGTTGGACATGCTGCTTTCACAGGTATGTTACATGCGTTTCTAATTTCAACGAAAAAGACTGATGCAGTTATTTGACAATTATAATAGTTAAAGGACTGCATTCAAGCCTAGTAAATGAAATAGCAAAACAAGAGGTATGTGGAAGCTTGTATGGGGGTTTTCTCATCTCCTTCACTGATTATCTTTAGACAGGACAGAAATCTAGGTGACCTTCTGGTTCATAGTCGCCTTCGATCTGAACCGTCTTACGTTGGTACTAAACCATGCTAAGAGGCCGCTGCAGGACTTGTCCCTTTAAACTCCAAATGGAAAGCATTAGCCTCCCTAAAGATACCTTTACCATTAAAGAGGGTTTCACCTGTGTCAGCCGTAATGTAATTATGCGATTGTGTGCCGTCGATGCCAATCTAGTTACATAGGTGAAACTGAGAGAAGTTAGGCTCATAGGTTTACTGAACATCTCTGGGATATTGAACAAGGTAAACCTTCACCAGTCTCTTCTCATTTCAACAGCGATGAACATAAAGGTGCATTGGATGTAACCATTACGGCATTGATTTCATGCAGTAACACACCAGATAGGGTTAAAATGGAAAATAAATGTATTCATCTGTTTGGCACCATATCTCCATATGGTATTAATCAAATACTATCCTACTGATGTTGCTTTGTTTCCCTATATTTCATCTATTTTCTTATTGCTGTGTGTTTATGTATCCCTGGATATTCTGGTCCATTATTTTTGTGGACCTTATTTTTCACAGTGTCAATATTTATATTCTCTCGCTTACTGTGTTCGCACTTCCGGCGACAACAATGGATATTTATTGAGTTGTTTACTGCGCTCTGTTCTTTGTGATATATTCATTTGTACTGTGAGCTGAAGAAGGCTCTATGCCAAAACGTTGTAATCTTTTTGTCCTGTTCCACATACCTCGTTCTGCTATTTCAATTATCTGACAATTAATTGGTAAAAGAAAGAATGATGTGCAATACAGATTAGCTGCAAATAATTCTACACAGTGCAAGCACGGTGAAACAAATGATTATTGTTGACACATAAAATAGTGTAACGGTATCCTCCCAGTTGTTAAAGCAAAGTTCACCAGCTCTTCAGTTCATCAGCTCTTTAGTTCATCAACTCTTCAGTTCATCAGGTTTTCAGTTCATCAGCTCTTTAGTTCATTTGATCACAGATGCTCTTACGTTTCATTTTTGGTTACAGCTGAAGAAATACTATGAACCTAATGAGGGCCTCCCCCCTTTGAGATTAGAACCCTGTATCATTACACAGGGAGAGCAAGTTTATTTAGCTGAACCTTTGGTAAGTATTATAACACAGGGAAAGTTTCATAACACAGGGAGAGTAAGTTTCATAACACAGGGACAGTAAGTTTATTCAGCTGAACATTTGGTATGTACTTTACAATGGAACCTTTAGTCTATGATGTCTTTAAAACTATTATTGATTTAATAAAATGTTTAGAATGAAATCAAATTTGTATGCATCAGACCATAAACCTTTTAATCTAGTAAAACACCTATGATGGTCAAAGAAAATGATTTCTTCTATAGAGAAGACTTCAGACCTGGCTGTCTAGGACTTTTAGGATGCTGACTAGTTTATTCATATCTAGGCCACAGCTGCTTGTACATTTAGAAAATAATCAAGTTAGGTTTACTGCACAATATTTACATACCATGGCAATTTTATTTAAATTTTAACACTATTTTTGATTACTAAATTAGTCCCATTTAGTCGGCTGTGCCCAGCAATGTCTCAGGGAATCCATTAAAATACTCAGCAACACAAGCCCAACTGATGATGATGATGAGCCAGAGTCCAGTCGGGAGCCACATGGTGTAGAGGAGCTGCAGAATATTCTGGAAACTATGACCAAACGAATTATTAAGGCTGACATGGAAGATTTTGAGTTGGTGAGATTAAGGAGCAATTGATATAATTTTAAGATTAAATTTGGTGAGATTAGGAAGTAATTGATACAAGTGTAAGATTAAATTTGGTGAGATTAAGGAGCAATTGATATAAGTTTAAGATTAAATTTGGTGAGTTTAGGAAGCAATTGATACAAGTGTAAGATTTTAAAAAAAATTATAAATGCGTAAAGTTTATGCTTTTGAAAAAAATTATTAACAACAAATCAGTGGATCTAATCAACTAATTAACTAATAAATGGATAGGTCCTAACAAGTCAATGGATAGGTCCTAACAAATCAATGGATAAGTCCTATCAAATCAGTGGATAGGTCCTAACAAATCAGTGGATAGGTCCTAACAAATCAGTGGATAGGTCCTAACAAATCAGTGGATAAGTCCTAACAAATCAATGGATATTCCTAACAAGTCAATGGATAGGTCCTAACAAATGAATGGATAGGTACTAAAAAATTCAATGGATAAGTCCTAAGAAGTTGATGGCTTTACAGAAAACTGGTTTGTTTAGAAAGCCAAAGTATTCATCATTGAATGTTTCTTGTTGTTTTTTTTCTTCTTTCAACAGGATAAGAGCGCTGACTTTTCCCTAGCCACTGGTGTAGGTGTCAGAAATAACATATTCGCCATACTTCTTTTAGGGCTCTATGAAGTGCTCATGGAATTCTCATTTGAGACAGGCAAATTCAGGTCAGTCTTGAGAAATCTCAGGCTAAATTATAGAGCATTTGAGATTTGTGCATAGAGGACATTAAGTGCAGCATATAGAGGACAGTACATGCAGCATATAGAGGACTGTACATGTAGTCTAATCATTAAGAAAATTCACATTTCAATTTGAAAAAACTTAACGTCTAATCATGTTTCCTTTAGTCCTGAGAGCTGTAAGCAAGTTCTGGAACTGTTCAGTAAACACAACCAACTTGGATCAGTGGTCAGAGACAAAAGTGCAGCAGGTGCTGGGAAGAAAGGAAAAGTAACCCAACCAAAAACAACAAACTTCTCTCTTCTCTCCTTGCCGTGCATCATCAATTTTATCAAAGCCATCTTCAAGTAAGTCTGAGATTCAATAAAAATGATTCACATGAAATGACACTTCTCCACTTGGACTGGCCTACTATGACACTTCTCCACTAGGACTGACCTACTATGACACTTCTCCACTAGGACTGACCTACTATGACACTTCTCCACTAGGAATGGCCTACTATGACAAAAGACACTTCTCCACTAGGACTGGCCTACTATGACAAAAGAAAATTCTCCACTAGGACTGGCCTACTATGACAAAAGACACTTCTCCACTAGGACTGGCCTACTATGACAAAAGACACTTCTCCACTAGGACTGGCCTACTATGACACTTCTCCACTAGGACTGGCCTACTATGACAAAAGACACTTCTCCACTAGGACTGACCTACTATGACACTTCTCCACTAGGACTGGCCTACTATGACAAAAGACACTTCTCCACTAGGAGGACTGACCTACTATGACAAAAAACACTTCTCCACTAGGACTGACCTACTATGACAAAAGACACTTCTCCACTAGGACTGACCTACTATGACAAAAGACACTTTTCCACTAGGACTGACCTACTATGGCAAAAGACACTTCTCCATTAGGACTGACCTATGACACTTCTCTACTAGGACTGACCTACTATGACAATGGACACTTCTCAACTAGGACTGGTCTACTATGGCAAATGACACCTCCACTAGGACTGGTCTACTATGACAAATGCCACCTCCACTAGGACTGGTCTACTATGACAAATGACACTTCTCCACTAGGACTGGTCTACTAAGGCAAATGACACCTCCATTAGGACTGGTCTACTATGACAAAAGACACTTCTCCACTAGGACTGACCTACTATGACACTTCTCCACTAGGACTGGCCTACTATGACAAAAGACACTTCTCCACTAGGAGGACTGACCTACTATGACAAAAAACACTTCTCCACTAGGACTGACCTACTATGACAAAAGACACTTCTCCACTAGGGCTGACCTACTATGACAAAAAACACTTTTCCCACTAGGACTGACCTACTATGACAATAGACACTTCTCCACTAGGACTGACCTACTATGACAAAAGACACTTTTCCACTAGGACTGACCTACTATGACAAAAGACACTTTTCCACTAGGACTGACCTATGACATTTCTCTACTAGGACTGACCTACTATGACAAATGACACCTCCACTAGGACTGGTCTACGATGACAAATGCCACCTCCACTAGGACTGGTCTACTATGACAAATGCTAAGTTAAAGCTGGTTTTACTATTCATTTTGATATATCAGATTTTGCTTGTTATGTAACATTAGCTATAAAACTGTTTAAAATATGATTGTTATGTAACATTAGCTAGAAAACTGTTTAAAATATGATTGTTATGTAACATTAGCTATAAAACTGTTCAAAATATGATTGTTATGTAACATTAGCTAAAAAACTGTTTAAAATGTGATTGTTATGTAACATTAGCTATAAAACTGTTTAAAATATGATTGTTATGTAACATTATCTAGAAACTGTTTAAAATATGATTGTTATGTAACATTATCTAGAAACTATTTAAAGTATGATTGTTATGTAACATTAGCTATAAAACTGTTTAAAATGTGATTGTTATGTAACATTATCTAGAAACTGTTTAAAATGTGATTGTTATGTAACATTAGCTATAAAACTGTTTAAAATATGATTGTTATGTAACATTAGCTATAAAACTGTTTAAAATATGATTGTTATGTAACATTTGCTATAAAACTGTTTAAAATGTGATTTTTATGTAACATTAGCTAGAAAACTGTTTAAAATATGATTGTTATGTAACATTTGCTATAAAACTGTTTAAAATATGATTGTTATGTAACATTAGCTAGAAAACTGTTTAAAATATGATTGTTATGTAACTTGAGCTATAAAGCTATTTGAAACATGATTGTTGTGTAAAATTAGCTTTACTATAAAGCTGTTTTAAATATGTTTGTTCTATTTTTAAAGACTAGCAAATAGAAAACTTAGGAGTAATGTGACAGTAGTTAAAGTTTCATTACAAATTTACAGTTTCTTTTTTTTAAAAACATAAAATAAAATATTCAGTCAAAAGTTGAAAGAAAACAGAACCATTTGTGTCAATATTTAAGTCAAGGTTTTTAATCATTCTGCATGTTACAATCAGTGATCAGAGTAATCAGACCGACCATCCCACCAAGCAGCCCACAGACGGCGGCGGTGTTGATGAGCTGAGGGCAGACAAAGACTTCCTGCCTTATCTCGTCTCCGTAGCAACACAGAAGCTCGGACAGGTGGCCAGTAAAGGCACCTGTGAGGGGGAACAACTCAGCGAAGAAAAATTGTTGAAAAGTTGCCACATGCTGGGAAGGTTGGTAAATTAATTAAGAGATGAGTATTTCTTAGAGATAAGTACTTCTCAGAGATAAGTACAGTGGGACCTCTCTTAACGAGCATAATTCGTTCCAGAACTTTACTCGTTAAGCGAAACACACATTAAACGAAACCATTTTTCCCATACAAATCTGTGTAAAATACGATAATGCGTTCCATGCTGAAAGAATACTAATTTTTCAAAATCTTTTATTAACATTTATTCAAATAAAATTATTTATCAATTGTTAAGGAGTGTAACAACTTGGAATACAATTTAGATTTGAAATAAAAAACGTAAATAAAAATATGAATTTATGAAAAATAATTAATCCCTTTTAACTAGAAAACTGTCTAAAGACATTGGTTTTTGCCGACGCTTCAAAATTTGAACAAAATATGTCACAGCATTATCATTGAATAAATTTTTAGCACGAATAGTCACCTCCTTATTAGGGTGATGCTTCTCAATGTACGATGCAACAGTTTCCTATGCTTTCAGCATTTCTCTTATTGCGCTAGAAGATTGTTGCTCTGCTACTTCCTCCTCCATTAATGAGCTCTCCTCCATAATTTCTTGCTGTGAAACATGATGCAACTCCATAAGCTCTTCGGTGGTCAACTCTTGACTGTGCTCTTTCACAAGCTCGTCAATATCGTTTTTGTCCACCTCGAGTCCCATGATATTGGCCAATGACACAATCTCGTTAAATGTAGAGACTCCACAAATACTGTTTCAAAATCACATTCAACAGCACTCTCTGGCCAAAGTTTTTTCCAAGCAGAAGTGAGGGGAAAAGAGACTTCCCCTTTCTGCGTAACTCGTTATGCGAAATTTCGCTCATTAAGGGAGCAACTTCTTCACATTTTTTTTTGCTCGTTATGAGAGGTGCTCGTTATGAGAGGTTCCACTGTATGTTTTAGAGAGAAGTATTTCTTGAATTCCAAAACATTTGGTAACCAGTAAAGGGCTGGAATGTTACTATCAATGAAACTGATCATTTAAGTAAGAAATAATAAGATGACTCAACCATTTTAATTGACCAGATAGAAGATTCAACAGGTCAAATTGACCAGATAGATGACACAACCGGTCAAAATGACCAGATAGATGATTCAGCCTGTCAAATTGACCAGGTAGATGACTTATTCTGTCTAAGTGACCAGATTTTTAAATAGGACATAATACGATGACTCAACCTGTCAAATGAACCAGATTATTGATCACTTTAGCTTAGTTAAACATTTTCAGTAAAGTCCTGTTGAATAGATGTGACACTGTCACAAATGAACCACAAGAAAATTGTACAGAGAAATAGCATCTTTAATCCCAACAGAAACAAGTTGAATTTTTCAACATCAGGTTGTTTTATCTGTACTACATTGTTGTATCAACATCAGGTTGTTTTATCTGTACTACTTTGTTGTATCAACATCAGGTTGTTTTATCTGTACTACATTGTTGTATCAACATCAGGTTGTTTTATCTGTACTACATTGTTGTGTCAACATCAGGTTGTTTTATCTGTACTACATTGTTGTATCAACATCAGGTTGTTTTATCTGTACTACATTGTTGTATCAACATCAGGTTGTTTTATCTGTACTACTTTGTTGTATCAACATCAGGTTGTTTTATCTGTACTACATTGTTGTATCAACATCAGGTTGTTTTATCTGTACTACATTGTTGTATCAACATCAGGTTGTTTTATCTGTACTACATTGTTGTATGAACATCAGGTTGTTTTATCTGTACTACATTGTTGTATCAACATCAGGTTGTTTTATCTGTACTACATTGTTGTATCAACATCAGGTTGTTGTATCTGTACTACATTGAAAAGCAAATTGCTGACGATGACACAAACTCACGGGACCAAAAACTGACCAGTCGGTGTCTTGAAGGCCTGGGACTAGTGGTTGAAATTGCCAGTAAACATGGACTTGATGCGGTTCATCAGTGCCTCACACATTTGGGTCAGTTTCAACGTGTCAATATTCATTTGTGTAGCAATGAAATCATTCGCTATCTATTTTCTATTTCAATTAATTCTTGTTTTGTGTTTAAAAAGCAACCAGTCTCAGTTCTCTATAAGATCAAAAATACTTTCTTCAACCTTTCAACTTTCTTTATTTCCATAACCAACATAAACAAATACCTCATGTTTGAAGAGGTATTTCTTTCTTATAGTTTCTTCATAATAATACATTTCTTTCTTATCATTTATTCATAATAATTCATTTCTTTCTTATAGTTTGTTCATAATAATACATTTCTTTCTTATCATTTGTTCATCATAATAAATTTGTTTCTTATCATTTGTTAATAATAATGCATTTATACATTTATTCTTTCATTAGAAAAGGAACCTGGGAATGAAAAGGAGCGCTTGAAAGAATCGGATAAAATAGAGAAAATTCACAAGCATCTCATGAAGTTTCAGGTCTGGACATTTGCTTCTGATTTCTCTGATTTATCAGTGACTATTTCCCTGATATAAGTTACTTAATAGTTCTCTGATATTAGTTAATAGTTCTCTGATATTAGTTAATAGTTCTCTGATATTAGTTAATAGTTCTCTGATATTAGTTAATAGTTCTCTGATATTAGTTAATAGTTCTCTGATATTAGTTAATAGTTCTCTGATATTAGTTAATAGTTCTCTGATATTAGTTAATAGTTCTCTGATATTAGTTAATAGTTCTCTGATATTAGTTAATAGTTCTCAAGCTGAGGCTTAGCAATTTTTGAAAAGTGAAACCAGACAATGTATGGCATCTTTCCGTCTGCGGGAGACGATAGATTATCTTTATAGCTTGCAGCTTTTGGTGTGGCTGGTGAGACCAATCCTCGAATGGCAGTCTCTGTTACATATCCCATACATGAATGCGGTGGAGCAGTATTTACCAGCCTTCCTCCTCGCTCTTTTTGCAGCTGTTTCCGCCCTGTTTTGATCCTCGGCATGTAGTGATCCTGCCTTCACGATGGCCCGTCATGAGGATCGATCCTCTGCCAGCTCCTCCCAGTTTGAGATGTCGATGTTAGAGGACTTCATGTCTCTTTTGCATATGTCTAAGTATCTCAGACGAGGCCGTCCAACTGACCTTTTCCCTGTCGCCAGCTCGCTGTACAGCACGTCCTTTGGTATGCAACCAGATTGCATTCGCTTGACGTGTCCAAGCCAGCGGAGGCGTCTTTGGATTAACATGGCTGGGACGCTACACATGTTTGTTTGGGACAGGACATCCGTGTTGGGGACTCTATCTTGCCATTTAATGTCAAGGATGTGGCGCAGGCATCTGAGGTGGAAGCCATTGAGCCTTCTTTCGTGTTTAGAGTATGTGGTCCACGACTCGCATCCATACAGAAGTGTGCTCAGTACGCAGGTCTGGTACACCTGCAGCTTAGTTCTTATTGTGAGTTTGGCATTTGACCAGACTCTTTTCTTCAGTCTGGCCATAACAGTTGCGGCCTTCCCTATCCTCCCACTTATCTCATCCTCCATTGAGAGGGTGCTCGATATGTTGGATCCCAGATATGTGAATCTGTCAACAGTATCCAAGTCGTAGTCGTCGATGGCGATAGTTGGGAGGGAGTCAGCGCCCTGTGCCATAATGTTAGTTTTCTTTATGCTAATTGTCAGGCCAAACTCTTTGCAGGCAGCGGATAGGCTGGATACGAGGCTCTGCAGGCCGTAAGCTGTATGAGATACCAAAGCGGCATCGTCCGCAAACAAGAACTCCCGCAGCAAGACCTTTCTTGTTTTAGTCTTAGCTCTAAGGCGGGCAATGTTGAATAATTTGCCGTCATCTCTAGTGTGGATGTATATCCCCTCGCTGTTGTTCTGAAAGGCATACTGGAGTAGGATGGAGAAAAAGATTGCAAATAAAGTAGGAGCCAGCACGCAACCTTGCTTAACTCCACTACTCACTGGAAAAGCTTCTGAGGCGGCACCGTTATAGCACACTGTGCCCTGCATGTTTTCGTGGAACTGCTTGATGATGTTAAGCAGTCGTGTAGGGCAGCCTATCTTTTTGAGGATCTGAAACAGGCCGCTTCTGCTGACAAGATCAAAAGCCTTAGTGAGGTCGACAAACGCAATGTATAAAGGCATATGTTGCTCCCTGCACTTCTCCTGCAGCTGGCGCAGAGAGAAGATCATGTCTATGGTTGACCTACCGGCGCGAAAACCACATTGCGATTCTGGGAGTACACGCGATGCTAGGGAACCAGACAATATAGACATGTACTGTACCAATTTTTTATAAAAAAATTGTAAGTAAACATAAGTCGGAACTTAACGTTTACTTTAAATTTTAAAATAAACATTAGTTGAAACTTAATTTTTACTTTAATTTTTCACATAAACGTTAGTTGTGACTAAATGTTTACTGAAATTCAAGCCTAAATTATATATGAACATTTCCAAGGGAAGTAAGTAAAAATGAACACATTTGACATGACTCTAATTTTTCTTCCAGCGCTTGGTGGCCACTATTTTAAGTGAAGACAAAGAACATCAGAACATGAAGGATGTGTCTGTTATTCTGTCTGTGATGGCCCACCTGGTCATCTACCTACCAAATCAAGGCCAAGAGTACCTACAAGTGCATACCTGGCTACATAAAGTGGCCACGGAGCAGACAATAGGTCAGAGTTAAAACATTGGACATGTTGGGGGGGTTTGGTGGCAGGGTGTGGTGAGATGGTGTCGTGGTGGGGGGAGGTTGTGTGGTGGGAGGGTGGGGAGAGGTTGTGTGGTGGGGGGAGGTTGTGTGGTGGGAGGGTGTGGGGGAGGTAGGCTTTAGAATGCTGAGACAAATATATTGACCAACAAAAGTTTAAGGACATTTAGAATTAATTCATGAGTCAACACCATAGCGTGCATGCAAATATAAGTTCAGCGTTCATGAATTAATCAGGAAATTCAGGTGTCACTTACAAATGTTCAGGACTCAACTTTGTGTTCAAAAACTTTTTTTTAAAAAATGAAAACTTTCAAAGTATTCCAGTCTGCAGCGTCAAATATTTCATTTGCGGAAATCTAATTGTTTCTGTGGTTCACATGTTGTTCTGACTTTGTCATGTTCCCCAGACGATGCAGCTACTTGTCGTCAGATCTTGTCGCTGTTGCTAAACCTTAGCAGGCAGACGAAATCATTACCACAGCTGCTACGTACTCTGTGCCAGGATGTCCATAGTCAGCTGGGAGATATAGAGCTGGTCAGATGTTATAGTCACTAGTCAGATTTTATAGTCACTAGTCAAATGTTATAGTCACTAGTCAAATGTTATAGTCACTCGTCAGATGTTATAGTCACTAGTCAGATGTTATAGTCACTAGTCAGATGTTATAGTCACTAGTCAGATGTTATATTATAGTCACTCGTCAGATGTTATAGTCACTAGTCAGATGTTATAGTCACTAGTCAGATGTTATATTATAATTAATAGTCAGATGTTATAGTCACTAGTCAGATGTTATAGTCACTAGTCAGATGTTATATTATAATTAATAGTCAGATGTTATAGTCACTAGTCAGATGTTATAGTCACTAGTCAGATGTTATAGTCACTAGTCAGATGTTATAGTCACTAGTCAGATGTTATAGTCACTAGTCAGATGTTATAGTCACTAGTCAGATGTTATAGTCACTAGTCAGATGTTATAGTCACTAGTCAGATGTTATAGTCACTAGTCAGATGTTACCCTTCAGGTGTTACATTTAAAATAACACTGTTATCCATCAAATGTTTATAGCATGGCTACACTCAGAGCAATAAATAGGAACAAATTCAACAACATGGCTACACTAAATAGGAACAAATATAACAACATGGCTACACTAATTAGGAACACATAAAACAACATGGCTACACTTGCGTGAACATCTCATAGCTTTAAATAATGTGTTTTTTTGTATTGGTGCTTTTTTTTAATATCATTGTTTTACAAAGGTGTCAGTCTGTCACAAAGATGTCAGTCTGTCACAAAGGTGTCAGTCTGTCACCAGTTTTCAGTTTCCAGTTATAAAGCATGAAAAATAAGTTCATAAAGGACTTTGATCAATAAATAGGGCAATGTTATCTGCTTCAATGTGGACAAGTTTTGAATGTGACGGTTCAGTAAGAAATTGTCCACTTTGTTTCAGGTCCGTCACATACAAAACCTTTATAAGCACTGTCTTAAATGATATAACGAAAACTAAAATTGTTTATTATTTGATATTGATTTGATGACCAACAGGACTGTGAGGTTGATGAACGCACAAATTTCTCAGTGACAAAATCTTCCAACTGTCCCACCACTGGCGTCGTTACACTTGTGCTCACTTACCTGGAGGATGACCTTGATGACATTGACTGGGTCATCGGATGTCACAAAGCATCCATGCTGGCATCCCCTGGTCATTTAGAGCAAGGTCAGTGTCCAAACAGGTCATTGTGACATTGTAGTCAGTGTCCAAATAGGTCATGAGGTCAGTGTCCTAACAAGTCATTGTGATCCTAGGGTCATGAGGTCAGTGTCCTAATAAGTTCTTGTGACCCTAGGGTCATTAGGTCAGTGTCCTAATAAGTTATTGTGCATTAGGGTAAATGTGATGGTAGAAATTTTGATATATGTGGTTGCTGACAGAGAAACATTGATAGATGTGGTTGTTGACATAGAAGAAACATTGAGAGATGTGGTTGTTGACATAGACACATTGAGAGATGTGGTTGTTGATAGAGAAACATTGAGAGATGTGGTTGTTGACATAGAAACATTGAGAGATGTGGTTGTTGACATAGAAACATTGAGAGATGTGGTTGTTGATAGAGAAACATTGAGAGATGTGGTTGTTGATAGAGAAACATTGAGAGATGTGGTTGGTGATAGAGAAACATTGAGAGATGTGGTTGTTGACATAGAAACATTGAGAGATGTGGTTGTTGATAGAGAAACATTGAGAGAGATTATTACAACCATGCTCCCTTTGGGTCTTCCTAAAATACAATGATGAAAGTTTGTTATAATTTTTGTATACAATGTTGTTGTCAATTGATATTTGTCCTTTTGTTTCCCTCGTGTCAGAACCTGGAGCAGCAACCCAAGTTGAGAGCATTGAGAAATCAATTTGTACCAGACTAGGATTGCTTGTCATCAGTTTTGTACAACTGACTCACTCGGCAATCAGCAACAAGCAGTGTTCACAAGCGCTGCTCAAGGCTGTGACAAAACTCTTCAACACTCTCACGGCTTTGACCAAACATGTACGCACATATTCACCCTTAGATTTAAATTACAGTAGAGTGACACTTTTATGAAGTAATTGAGACGCATGTATTTGTAATAAAAGATTTTTAGTAAACCAAACACTGTCAGATGCAGGATGTACTAAGGAAATTTGTGCCATGAAAACACTTACAGTTGTACACGTGTGGTGATTTATTTCAGTCCTACAACTCTGATTTATTTTAGTTGTACACGTGTGGTGATTTATTTCAGTTGTACATGTGATTTATTTCAGTTGTACACGTGTGGTGATTTATTTTAGTTGTACATATGTGGTGATTTATTTCAGTTGTACACATGGGGTGATTTATTTCAGTTGTACACGTTTGATGATTTAATTTTACATGTGTGGTGATTTATTTTAGTTGTACACCTGTGGTAATTTATTTTAGTTGTACACGTGTGGTGATTTATTTCAGTTGTACATGTGTGGTGATTTATTTTAGTTGTACACGTGTGGTGATTTATTTAGTTGTACCCGTGTGGTGATTTATTTTAGTTGTACACATGTGATGATTTAAAATTAACGTTACTATTGAAAATTGAAAAATCCAATCATCCCAGTCACCATTAAGCCAATCATCCCACTCACCATTAAGCCAATCACCCCACTCACCATTAAGCCAATCATCCCAGTCACCATTAAGCCAATCATCCCAGTCACCATTAAGCCAATCATCCCAGTCACCATTAAGCCAATCATCCCACTCACCATTAAGCCAATCATCCCACTCACCATTAAGCCAATCATCCCAGTCACCATTAAGCCAATCATCCCAGTCACCATTAAGCCAATCATCCCAGTCACCATTAAGCCAATCACCCCACTCACCATTAAGCCAATCATCCCACTCACCATTAAGCCAATCATCCCAGTCACCATTAAGCCAATCACCCCACTCACCATTAAGCCAATCATCCCAGTCACCATTAAGCCAATCACCCCACTCACCATTAAGCCAATCATCCCAGTCACCATTAAGCCAATCACCCCACTTACCATTAAGCCAATCACCCCACTCACCACTAAGCCAATCATCCCACTCACCATGAAGCCAATCACCCCACTCACCACTAAGCCAATCACCCCACTTACCACTAAGCCAATCACCCCACTCACCGTTAAGTCAACGACCCCACTCACCATTAAGCCAATCATCCCACTCACCATTAAGCCAATCACCCCACTCACCATTAAGCCAATCACCCCACTCACCATTAAGCCAATCACCCCACTCACCATTAAGCCAATCACCCCACTCACCATTAAGCCAATCACCCCACTCACCATTAAGCCATTCACCCCACTCACCATTTAGCCATTCACCCCACTCACCATTTAGCCAATCACCCCAGTCACATTTAAGCCAATCACCCCACTCACAGTTATTCCTCTGATTTAAAAAGAATTTTTATACTCTACTTCTAATATACTGAACATCAATATTTTTTATTTAGAAGAAGTGTCTGCCAACTTCCAATATTTTCTGCCAACTGCTAATATTTAATGCCAATATCCTTTAAATTTATTTTTACAGTTTTGAAATATATTAAACTGCATTAGATAAAATTAAATGGATTTAATTCCAGCAATACTGCACTTGTATTACAATTCATTGCATTCTAATTGTAGTCTTACATTCTTAGTATAGTCTGACATCCTAAGTTAAGTCTTATATTTTAATTGTAGTTTTAAATTCTTATTATAGTCTTACATTCTATGTATAGCTTTACATTTTAAGTATAGTCTTACATTTAAATTCAACTCTGAAAGTATTTAACCCAGTAATGATATGTGAAATCCACTAATTTCTCTCATATATTTTTTACCTTTTCATAACAGCATGTACTGTACATCTCATTTGAAATGTTTGTTTTAAATGTATAAAACAATCCAGTGACATATCTCTCCCGTATATGAGTAGTCATCTGAGTCCTATGACTTGTATTTACACACCAAAAGCGGGTCATCTGATAATTTAATGACATTGGATGACCATAGTATATCAGCTGTCCTCAAACTGTTCAATAAGGTTTCTGTTTTATGTCACCAGTATATCAGCATGTACACCAACAAAGCGGGTCATCTGGGCAGTAGATTTGAGAAGCTGGTGTCGCTAGTGGGTAAAGAACTCACCCCACAGACTTACAATATGATCATCTATCTGCAGGTTAGTCTTCCATTTAGTTTATTGTTAGCAACCACAGAATGTAGTTTATTTTTAGCAACCAAAGAATTTAGTTTATTGTTAGCAACCACAGAATGTAGTTTATTGTTAGCAACCACAGAATTTAGTTTATTGTTAGCAACCACAGAATGTAGTTCGTTTTTAGTTTTTAGCAACCACAGAATTTAGTTTATTGTTAGCAACCACAAAATGTAGTTTATGATCTGGTGAAACAATTATTAAAATTCTTTTCTTTTTTTCACTGCAGAATTTAGAATCTGATGAAATTCTCGAGAGTAAGAAAAAAGAGAAAGTTAAAAAGAAAGAAGGAACTGGTCCACAGACTGGGGCTGTAAGTATAACAATCTCATCAACCTGTCACTGCTACCCATTCTTCTTAAACTTTCAATCAACTTCTGATAATTCCAGAAGCATTTTAATTATTTTGTTTCATAAAGTCTCCAAATATGAGGTCCAGAAAAACAACTCAATAGTAAGATCATTTTATTGTGGAAAGTACCAACCAGTGGATAGTACCAACCAGTGGATAGTACCAACCAGTGGAAAGTACCAACCAGTGGAAAGTACCAAACAGTGGATAGTACCAACCAGTGGAAAGTACCAACCAGTGGAAAGTACCAAACAGTGGAAAGTACCAACCAGTGGCTAGTACCAACCAGTGGATTGTACCAACCAGTGGATTGTACCAAGCATTCTGGTATATCAAAAATAAATCTCTACATTGATGAGTGGATTTCTTTCAGGTCAAGGCCATAAAGCAAGCCAAGATGCTGGCCAACCTCATCTGTGCCATAGAACAGATGGAGAAGTTTCTTATTCAACTGACCAAAAAGTCCAAAGTAAATATTTTATTATTTATAGAACTAACCCGCCAAACAATGGCTGTATTAGTGCTAACTTCTGAGAATTTTATTTTGCGGGCCCATATCTTTATAGGTCAATCTGATGGAACATGTCAAAGTATCTGTTATAATCCCATATCTTTATAGGTCAATCTGATGGAACATGTCAAAGTGACCACATCACGAGATTTCCGTATTATCTCTGAGACAGTCAGCACATCTGTTGACCAGGGAGTATCGTCTGAAGATGATGCAGAAAGCGATGGACCCTCTGAAGACGGGGACCAGGCTGATGGCAGTGAAGTAAAATATCTATTTATCATGACATCATTTTAACTCGGTGACGCTGTCTTGTCATGACATGCAGTCTTTTAATTTGCAGTAGTCATTAAATCAGGGGGGAGAGGGGGTGAGGAGTATATTAGATAATCTTTCAAAAATGGAGACTTTGGCATTCATAGAACATGGATGTCCCCTGTGTGTTTTAGGCTGGTTACTCCCCAAACCCCATTTTCACTGGAGTGAATTTGGCGGCCTCTTCGTTTTCCGTCTCCCCACCCCATCTCAATCTATCGAAGTTGCAAAAAAAATGGGTAACGTGACTCCAACAGTTATTGTATTTATTGTGTGTTTAATTTTTTTACCATTCTCATATGGTGTTGTACGAATTTGAGATGGTCAAGTACTATTCTGAATCATTTCAGAATAGTAGTTCACCATCTCAAAAGATATCAAACTATTTTGGGAGTTCCAGGGTAACCAGGTAGCATTTGTCATTCAATCCTATTACTCAATGAGCTAAAGATTTTTATTGTCCAAGACTAACTACTCATTTTCTATTAACGGTTTAGCATTGTGTTTTATGAATTTTTCCAACATTCATTCATTTTGTGTTGTACCGTATGTCTATCAGATTGCCTCTTTAATGAATATTCTATTATTGATATATTAATTAATGTTAAATTGTTGATATATTAATGAATGTTCTATTGTTTCTATATTTGCCAGGGAGAAGATGCCCACAAAGAAAATAAAAGACAAGCAGCAGCAGTAGAGGAAGACGTCACGACATCTGAGCCACCAGCCAAGAAACAAAGACAAGCGTCGAAGAAACCAAAGAAAAGGGGAAAAAATTGAACGTGATTTTAAATCCATATCCACTGCTGAATATGTAATGTAATAGGTATTGTAATTTCAGTATTGTATTCTAATATGTAAATTCTTAAGTAAAAGACAAATGAGTGCCATTTCAAGGATGACTATTTGGTCAAGTACGTATTTTCTTGTATTCACTGAAGTAACAACGTCTTCTTCCTAATAAGCAGTGTGTTGTATTCACTTAAATAATAACGTTGTGTTGGAAATCTTATTTTCAAAATGTTGTTACTTTAACAGCGGGCCAAAATTAACATAATGTTATTTTGATGTAAGTATAATGTTAGGTTAATGTAAGTAGCCTGACTTATTCAGATACCGGATCTAAGGAAGATAAAGATATGTTGGAAATGATTCGGTTTCTGAATTTTATCATAACACAAATTAACTGTGTGCCTTAAATTGGATTGTTTGTCTTAAATTGGATTATCTGGCTAAAAACTAGATTGGCAGAATAGAGGTAACTAGATTCAATTAAAAATTGCAGCTTGTCCCATCAAGTCGGGCTGATCTTTATGAGAGTAGAAGATGTGTTCTCAGATGGATGCCTTTCATTGACACAAAAACTATGTCAGCTCATGAGGCTCACTTAGTTCAAGTAGAGCAGTGTCTGTGCAATGTCTGTGCAGTGTCTTTTAAGAGTATCTCAAACATTGGGGTCATTGATGAAATGTATTTGTTTAAAGATCAGTTCAAATTAAGCTGAGGTTAAAATAAGGGGCTGAGGTTAATATAAGGGATATCATTGTACTTGTACCCAAAAGCTTAATGAAACACACAACTAATGCAAATTTAGAGCTATTATATTACTACAAAACTAGATTGGGTCTTTGGTCTGAATAGACACAGTCCTTTGTCTGAATAGACATGCTAAGATTTGCAGATTTTTTCTTGATTTATTTTTTGTGGTCTATTTATAAAAATCCTCATTTTTGAATATTCCTAATAATAATCAAACTAATTTTTTTAAAAAGGACAATGCAGTCAATGCAGAAAATGCAGGCCAAATTTTGAATTAAACCAATTAAGAAAAACCCAGAAAATAGAAGGGTCAATAATTCAGGATAAAACTAACTACGTACACACTGAAAATAGTGGACACGGTATGGATATGTTTAAGGATTTCAGAATATAGTACGGGGCAAAGCATATTTAGCTATTAAAATTAATTGTTCAAAATAAAGTGTTTATAAAATTGAATTGAATGTCTTATCTCTGTATTTGTAAAAATAAGATATGGTTGGGGGGGGGGGGGCACCCAGACTTTAAAACCACCAAAAATCTTTGTTTTTAAAGTGTTTATAAAATTGAATTGAATGTCTTATCTCTGTATTTGTAAAAATAAGATATGGTTGGGGGGGGGGGGGCATCCAGACATTACACACACCAAAAATCATTGTTTTGATGACAGTTGGCTGTTTATGGACAGTCAGAATACCAGGATAATTGTTGCAGACTTTGTGCTGTCAAATTCTGCTGAGAACTCCTTCCCACCCATAGGACATGTCCTTCCTGCCCATAGGACATTTCCTTCCCGCCCATAGGACATGTCCCCTCCCCATTCAATGTATAAGGTATGTAATATATTGATTATTGATGGTCCTGTAGAGGGTGTTTTCCCAACTACAGCCACCTGCATTTCTTATCAAATATTTTATAATGGTTTTGATTTTATCTGAGAGTAGAATTTCTTCATTGGTCAACCATTTTATTTTGTACCATTGATCCAATAGACAACAGAGAGTTTTGACATTATATTTTCTATGTTTATTGTTTCTCTGTATGTACGTGATGAACTCAGCAATCAGGAGCGAACATTTCTCTGATCCACATATAAGTTTGTCATTTTGTATGTTACACAATAGTATTGTGTTAGTAGACCTTTCTAATGTGTATATTACACAATTGAATTGTACTAGACCTTTCCAATGTTGCCTTGACATATTATTTTCATCCAGTTCTGCTGTTTTTTTCAGTTTGACATTGTTAAAACTGTTCTGAAGAGTCGCCAAAAAGAAATTCAAGTTCATGAATTTGACCACTATAAACTATAAAAATGTCCTATTCCTGAATCTCCCATCACTTTGACGGCTTGACATACGCGATGGGTAGGGCATTCACTCTAAATTTAGCACCAGGACAAGGACCTGTTCGGATATTAATTGGTGGCAGAGGAAGTATTAGCTTATTTTTTTCCTGGAGTCTGAAAAGAAGAAGAAACAAATAATTTAACTTTATGACTTAAATACCTGTAGTCTTAAGTGCTCCAGTAGTCTTAAGTGCACCAGTAGACTTTAGTACACCATTAGAATTAGATGCCCAAGTAGTGCTTAGTCCTTAGTGCACCACTAGACTTAACCTGAAGTGCACCAGTAGACTTAGGTACCCAAGTAGTCTTAAGTGCATGCACCAGTAGACCTAGGAGCCCAAGTAGTCTTTAAGTGCACCAGTAGACTTAAGTGCACCAGTAGTCTTCTTATATTTGAAGGCCCACAATCAATTTATTGATCATTCAGACTCCTGGTTTAAAATCAGAGTTTGCATTCTCTTAGTTGAGTTGCCATCCGAGGCTAACGAGTCCCATTCACCCTGGATGCTTGGGATGTTGGCTTTGGTGGGGACTGAACTCCAGACCACCAGCTATTTGGTTTGAGTCAGTTTAGACCGCTCTGCCACCCAGCGCCCAGTCTTAAGTGCCCCAATAGGAACAGATACCCCCGTAGTCATAGACCAACTTACACAAAACCCTTATAATCCCTTGTAGATAACCCAGGTATTATCCCTCATAGATAACACAGGTAAGATCCCTCCCTGAACCCTGGGATCTACATAACATGTTGAAAAGATGAAAGTTACATTTTTCACTCCAACTTACTTTCTGCTTTTCTTCTGTTCTTCAAACAATTTCTTCTTCACGGCTTCCAGCTCTTTAGATTTAGTCTTACATTCCAATTCTTTCTCTGTCTTATGATTGTCTGCCAAATTGAGCTCAGCTGATATCGCCTATCAACAAGACAGTTGTGCTCAAGCTTTTCAACCGTAACAATATTTATCATAATTTTAAGAGTTGGATTCAGTTTATGGCTGTGTTGTTAAGCTACAAGAATGAACTCTTCCATTTATGGCTGTGTTGTTAAGCTACAAGAATGAACTCTTCCATTTATGGCTGTGTTGTTAAGCTACACGAATGAACTCTTCCAATTATGGCTGTGTTGTTAAGCTACAAGAATGAACTCTTCCATTTATGGCTGTGTTGTTAAGCTACAAGAATGAACTCTTCCATTTATGGCTGTGTTGTTAAGCTACAAGAATGAACTCTTCCATTTATGGCTGTGTTGTTAAGCTACAAGAATGAACTCTTCAATTTTTAACATTTAAATGTGTTCTTTGGAGGTTGCCATTTTTCTGGATTTGGAAGGGGGACAAAAATGAATCATTTCCAGGATTTAATATTGAGTTCAACTCAACAGTGATGTAAATAAACATGGTACTTTAACTCAAAGATATTCCATTGATTGTGTTTTATTTTCTTCAAATCTTTATTCTAGATTTATGTCTTAAGAAAGTGAGACAAATCTCAGTAGTTTTTACAAAACTTTTAAGGCAGGTAACTTGTTATTCTAGACATCTAACGGGATGTAGAAAAAAAAAATCTCCCTTTATTTTGAGGCACGTGTATTGACTAAACGTTAAGTCTAAGACTCCTCCATACATTTAACCTTGTTACTAGGATTGCAGCAACTAATCGGCTTTTCTGTCCGATTAATAGGCCTACTGAAAAAAAAATTAATAAGTCTTAGAAAGTTTTAGTACTTGCAGGAGACCAAAAATACCCCCCCCCCAAGAAAACAAAAAAATTGCCGCCCTGGTCGGACCTCTACCACAGCCCCCCGTCCTCCTACGCCCATGGCTCCTCAGTAAAGCCGCCGTCATCCTACGGCCATGGCTCCATAGTACACCCCCCGTCTTCCTACGCCCATGGCTCCATAGTACAGCCCCCCGTCATCCTACGGCCATGGCTCCATAGTACATCCCCCCGTCTTCCTACGCCCATGGCTCCATAATACAGCCCCCCGTCTTCCTACACCCATGGCTCCATAGTACAGCCCCCGTCTTCCTACGCCCATGGCTCCATAGTACAGCCCCCCGTCTTCCTACGCCCATGGCTCCATAGTACAGCCCCCCGTCT
>CAXITT010000002.1:3153795-3173513 GCA_964033795.1 Lymnaea stagnalis | reverse complement strand
GTCTTCCTACGCCCACGGCTCCACAGTCCAGCCCCCCGTCTTCCTACGCCCATGGCTCCATAGTACAGCCCCCCGTCTTCCTACGCCTATGGCTCCAAAGTACAGCCCCCCCCCCGTTTCCTACGCCCATGGCTCCATAGTACAGCCCCCTTCATCCGTAGCTCCATTGTATAGGCCTACTTTTTGTCACATCCCAAAGATGATTCAATTTACATGTGGTGAGGAGGGCCTGCCTGTCATTTTAGTTGCGATAAGAGGCCTTTTCCTCGGTCTAGGTGCAAGGTTTGAATGTTTGGGAAATAGAGTAGTGCTCGCTTCTATTTTTTGGCAAGGTTTCTTTAAAAATAATGTTACATACACCTGGTCCCGTAGCTTAAATAAAAGCTTTATAACCTAAATTACAGCTTTATGCCCTAAATTACAGCTATATAACCTAAATACAGCTCTATGACCTAAATTACAGCTTTATTTTTGAAATTACAGCTTTGTATTACTAACAATAATAGTATAATAAATACCTAAAACGTAGAGTTACCAATTGTTTTCAAGTTAAAAGCATCATGATTAAATGGTGGCCTATGGAATTGTAATCGGGCAATGTGGTCATCTGTTCAATCCGACCTGTTACCATTAACTAAAATACTCAACTATGCATTTAACCTTGGTACCATTTTAAAAAAGGCCAAGGCGAAGGTTGTACCGACCTGTATTTGCCGTTGCTGTCGTCGGATCGTGTTTCGAGCTGATGACATCTCTGCTGATATTGATGGTACAGACCGACGTTCAAGGAGAGCTCGAAGCTGCATGAAGCACAGTTCCCGGCTTTGGATGATCTGCTCTTTCTCTACCACTTCTGTAGTCTTACTGATTAGTCGCTGTGTGAGTCGCGTGATCTTCACATATAGCTCGTACTTTGATGGGTCGGCTGCCTGGGGACAGTTGACACATTGAAGTTTAAATCAAGCATGTTCAACAGAACAGCAGTCACATAATCTGGACTACACGCTTTCTCAGATTCTAGACAACCAGGAGTCTTATATTCTGGACAACAAGCGGTGTCTTGACACAAAGCAGTCTCTTGGAACCAAAGTTGTCTCATATTGTGGACACCGTGCAGTCTCAGTTGTTGGACACCAAGCAGTCTACGATTCTGGACACCAAGCAATCTCAGATTCTAAGACACTAAGTAGTCTCAGATTCTGGACAGCAAGCAGTCTCAGATTCTGGACAGCAAGCAGTCTCAAATTCTGGACAGCAAGCAGTCTCAGATTCTGGACAGCAAGCAGTCTCAGATTCTGTGTAGTACCACGTTGGGATATTTCTCCATCAAACATATTGCACGAGAGATGTATAGTACCGGTATAATGTCATTGTGTTATCATTGTTCTATTACAGGTGGCCATTTATTTAGCATGATATCTTGCCTCAGGTGCATTTTTCAGTGAAAGCAATTTTTGGATTTCAGTTTGTCTTATGAAGCCACAATCTCTAGCACGCCAGACTATTATTCACATCTACAAGCAGCGCCCACCTACCAGCAGCGCCCTCCAGCGATGAATGATTGGCTCACGTGTGGTGACTAGGGCGGCATTCCTGGCTTTTTCCAACTCAAGTTGTTTGGAGGCCTTAGATATTTCTTGTCTGTTTCGGAAAGGAAATAGTAATTGTAGTGGTAGCATAGAATTGTAGAGGTAGCATAGAATTTTAGTGGGAACATAGCATTGTAGTAATAGCATAGCATTGTATTGGTAGCATAGCATTGTAGTGGCAGCATAGCATTGTAGTGGTAGCATAGCATTGTAGTGGTAGCATAGAAGTGTAGTGATAGCATAGAATTTTAGTGGTAGCATAGCATTGTAGTGATAGCCTTAGAATTGTAGTGGTAGCTTAGCATTGTATTGATAGAATAGAATTTAGTGGTATCATTGCATTTTAGTGGTAGCATAGCATTGTAGTGGTAGCATAGCATTGGAGTGGTAGCATAGAATTGTAGTGATAGCATAGAATTTTAGTGGGAGCATAGCATTGTAGTGGGAGCATAGCATTGTAGTGGTAGCGTAGCATTGTGTTGATAGAATAGAATTGTAGTCGTAGCATTGCATTGTGGTGGTAGAATAGCATTGTAGTGGTAGCATAAAATTGTAGTGGTAGCATAAAATTGTAGTGGTAGCATAACATTGTAGAGGTAGCATAACATTGTAGTAGTAGCATAGAATTGTAGAGGTAGCATAGAATTGTAGAGGTAGCCTAGCATTGTAGTGGGAGCATAGCATTGTAGTGATAGCATTGTAGTGGTAGCGTAGCATTGTGTTGATAGAATAGAATTGTAGTCGTAGCATTGCATTGTTGTGGTAGAATAGCATTGTAGTGGTAGCATAAAATTGTAGTGGTAGCATAAAATTGTAGTGGTAGCATAACATTGTAGAGGTAGCATAGCATTTTAGTGGTAGCATAACATTGTAGAGGTAGCATAACATTGTAGTAGTAGCATAGAATTGTAGAGGTAGCATAGAATTGTAGTGGTAGCATAGAATTGTAGAGGTAGCATAGAATTGTAGAGGTAGCATAGAATTTTAGTGGTAGCATAGAATTGTAGAGGTAGCATAGCATTGTAGTGGTAGCATAGCAATGTAGTTATAGCATTGTAGTGGTAGCATAGAATTGTAGTGATAGCATAGAGAAATAATGTCAAACTGAATGTCAGTCCGTTGTATCATTCAGTAGAGTACCAGAGGTTCAATATGATGGGGTATAATATAACTTAGTCAGATTTAGCAATACGATTTTCTTAAATCCACCTGAATGTGGTGATTATTAATCTACAAGATTCAGATTGTCATAAATCTACCTGAATCTGATAGACATACATCTACCTGAGTGTGGTGATCATAAATTCACATATCTCATGGTTCTTCAGCTTTCTTCTCAGGTGTTTGATCTCCAACTTAAGGATGTAAAGGTCATTCTTCATATTTTTATATTCAGCCGCTGAGTCCTTCATGACCTCTTCTGTTCTGGCCACTCTTTTCTTGTACAGATCCAATTCAATGTTGGACTCGATCAGTTTTGTCCCAAAGAGATCTCGTTTCTTACGAAGCTGTTGAATGAAGGACACCTCAGAAATGAATGCTCTTGACAAAACTCTATAGTTAAAGACATCTTCACAACAACTCTATAGGTAAAGATATCTTCACAGCAACTCTATAGTTAAAGACATCTTCACAGCTACTCTATAGTTATAGATATCTTCACAGCAATTCTATAGTTAAAGACATCTTCACAGCAATTCTATAGTTAAAGACATCTTCACAGCAACTCTATTTTTAAAGACATCTTCACAACTGCATAGTTAAAGACATAATTATTAAATGGACATCTTCACAACAACTCTGGTTGATTGTATCACGTGACTTACCAGTCCAATGAAAGCTTTATACTGCTTGATGGTATCACGTGACTTACTAGTCAAATGAAAGCTTTATACTGCTTGATTTTGTCACGTGACTTACCAGCTCAATGAACGTTTTGTACTGTTTGATGGTAGCCCACGCCTTCCTCAGTTGTGATATCATGATTCGGATCTCCTCCGTCATGACCAAAATGTTGGACTTCCCGTCTTCAACCTGGCTCTTTAGTTTGATGACCTCTGCAGCCAAGGTCTCGATTTGGTGATGGCGTTCTTTGATCGTACAATCCATTTTCTTCAAAGAAACATTGTTATTACATTCATACAATTGTTTTCATGTGTTCTATGATGAAACAAATATAAATTAGCTCCGATAGTTTAATTTGATATAATTTCAATATGTTCTATTTGTCTTTTTTCACAAAAATATATTATTTTTAGATTAACATTAAGGTTGAAGTATACTTTCAATTAAGTGTTAAATTTTGAATACATTCCCCTTGACTCAGTGCTTACACTACGTCTATAAGTCTAAACTGTACACTACGTGTATAAATATTTTGTTGCTGGCATCCGTCCGTCACAATGTGGCGATGGAGTGGGCTTCGGGGACGAAATCCACATGGCCTGGGATTATTCTTCAAGAATTATAAGCTGATTCCCAACAGCAAATCACTACTCTCCACGCCGCTGGATAACCCAAGGGATGATGATACAGCTTGGCACTACTGACGTCGGAATGTTTCATTGTATCCAATGTTATCCGGGACTCCACCTCCGGGTTTGATTTCTTAGATGAGTTGCCATCCAAGGTTGAAAAGTCCCATCCACCCGGGGTGCTTGACTGGGCTCTGGCTGGAATTGAACTCCAGACCATCAACTTGAGATTTGCTCAGTTTAGACTACTCGGCCACCCAGCACCTTTTCTATAAGTCTAAACTGCACACTACGTCTATAAGTCTAAACTGTATGCTACGTCTATAAGTCTAAATTTTACATTACGACTATAAGTCTAAACTGTTCACTTCGTCTATAAGTATAAACTTTACGCTACGTCTGTATGTGTAAATTGTCTGAAGTATCATTGAACTATACTGATGGCCTTAGACTTTGAGATTAATTATGTTTATTGCAGTTCACATGCTGTGTGTTCATTCTACTGATTTTATACTTAATATATATATTTACATAGAACCACATATTTACATTGCACCACATATTTACATAGCACCCCATATTTACATAGCACTACATACTTACATAGCACCACATATTTACATAGCACCACAAATTTACATAGCACCACATATTTACACCGCACCACATATTTACATCGCACCACATATTTGCACCACACCACATATTTGCACAGCACCACATATTTACATCGCACCACATATTTGCACAGCACCACATAATTACACCACACCACATATTTGCACAGCACCACATATTTACATAGCACCACATATTTACATAGCACTACATATTTACATAGCACTACATACTTACATAGCACCACATATTTACATAGCACCACATATTTACATAGCACTACATACTTACATAGCACTACATATTTACATAGCACCAACTATTTACACAGCACCACATATTTACACCACACCACATATTTGCACAGCACCACATATTTACATAGCACCACATATTTACATAGCACTACATACTTACATAGCACCACATATTTACATAGCACCAACTATTTACACAGCACCACATATTTACACCACACCACATATTTGCACCACACCACATATTTGCACAGCACCAAATATTTACATAGCACCACATATTTACATAGCACCACATATTTACATAGCACCACATACTTACATAGCACCACATAATTACATAGCACCACATATTTACATAGCACCACATATTTACACAGCACCACATATTTACACTGCACCACATATTTACACTGCACCACATATTTGCACAGCACCACATATTTACATAGCACCACATACTTACATAGCACCACATATTTACATAGCACCACATATTTACATAGCACCACATATTTACACAGCACCACATATTTACATAGCACCACATATTTACATAGCACCACATATTTACACAGCACCACATATTTGCAAAGCACCACATATTTACACCACACCACATATTTGCACAGCACAACATATTTATACCGCACCACATATTTACACAGCACCACATATTTACACCACACCACATATTTGCACACCACCACATATTCACACCACATATTTACACAGCACCACATATTCACACCACATATTTGCACAGCACCACATATTTACACCGCACCACATATTTACACCACATATTTGCACAGCACCACATATTCACACCACATATTTGCACAGCACCACATATTTATACCACACCACATATTTGCACAGCACCACACATTTACACCGCACCACATATTTGCACAGCACCACGTATTCACACCACATATTTGCACAGCACCACATATTTACACCGCACCACATATTTGCACAGCACCACATATTTACACCACACCATATATTTGCACAGCACCACATATTTGCACAGCACCACATATTTACACCGCACCACATATTTGCACAGCACCACATATTTACACCACTCCATATATTTGCACAGCACCACATATTTGCACAGCACCACATATTTACACAGCACCACATATTTACACAGCACCACATATTTGCACAGCACCACATATTTACACGACAGTTGCCTGTTTTATATCCACATCTAAAACAGTAGTATAAAATCTCAGGTTTGAATATCATTCGTCTTCTTATTATTATTAGTGGTGATTTTGTAAGTGCGGTACCCCAGCCTAGGGCTGGGCTCACCACGCTGTAAATACAATTTAATAAACATAAATGTGAACTTTAATATTAACATACATTATTTAACAAAAACAAATGTAGATTCACTCCAGACATTCAAGACCTATTTACATGTCAAGCCATGAACGGCGACACAGCAGCATCGTTTATCGATTAGAAATGGGTTTGGGGAGGGGGGGGGGAATCATTCAGGATAGTAGAGTTTAAAGAGATGTTTTTTTTAGTGCAGTTTTGAAGGCTGTGATGGTCGGTATATTGCGAATGTGTAATGGAAGAGAATTCCATTGTTTGGGGGCACAGAAAGAGAACGATCGTTCACCATATGTTTTTGTACGAGTCTTGTGGTCAGAAAAAATACGCGCGTCTGCGGAGGAGCGAAGTTGTCGAAGGGGTGAATAGACAGAGAGAAGTTCGGTTAGATAGGAAGGGCAGGAATGAGAGAAAAGTTCCAAATTCAATGTGACAGCTGTTACAGAAATGCGTTTAAACACTGAATTAGCTGAGCTCCAAGCTTAGAATTAGAACACAGTGTTAAAAAAAACAAGTCTATTTATACAAAAGCCAAAAATTGTCTTGTTGGATTACCGTGATGTGATCTTCTTTCTCCTTATTCATCGCCTGCAGTCCTTGCATTTCTTTATTTTTCTGCTTAAACTGTAACACCTGTAACTGTTGGATTTCCTGGAAAAATAAATTGACAAACAGTTGATGTCACTAGTTTATCACAAAAGTTGATTCTTTGCAATGATCCACAGTTACATAAGCTCAGAGTTGTTCAATGTTCTTAAGTGCTTTAAACACATAGTTGAACAATGTGCTAGAAACACATAGTTGTCCAATGTTCTAGAAACACATAGTTGTACAATGTTCTAGTTGTACAAAACACGTGGACTAACCTATTGCCTAATTGTCTCATTGTAAAGTTCAATGACGGAACACTTGGTCTCACCTCTTGTGTATTGGTCTCATTGTAAAGTTCAATGTTGGTTTTCATCAAACCTTCCAGCTTGGAATCTGTCTCCAGTCTCTTTAACTCCGTCTTGTTGGCGAAATCCTTTTGGGCCTCAACCTCACAGGCCAGGAGGCGCGTTTTCTCGGCCGAGTCAAAATACTTGAGGAAAACGGAACACATAGGCAAAGATGGCTTTAATCTTCAATTTAATCATGTTTATAATCTTCTCTAGAGTCATGTCACTGGCACTATAAAGACTCATTTTATAATCTTATCTAGAGTCCTGTCACTGGCACTATAAAGACTCATTTTATAATCGTATCTAGAGTCCTGCCACTGGCACTAAAAAGACTCATTTTATAATCTTATCTAGAGTCCTGTCACTGGCACTATAAAGACTCATTTTATAATCTTATCTAGAGTCCTGCCACTGGCACTAAAAAGACTCATTTTATAATCTTATCTGGAGTCCTGTCACTGGCAATATACAGACTCATTTTATAATCTTATCTAGAGTCCTGCCACTGGCACTAAAAAGACTCATTTTATAATCTTATCTAGAGTCCTGTCACTGGCACTATAAAGACTCATTTTATAATCTTATCTAGAGTCCTGCCACTGGCACTATTAAGACTCATTTTATAATCTTATCTAGAGTCCTGTCACTATAATGACCTAGAGGTAGGACGCCATGTTTCCAAATATGTGTTGAGACATTTGATAGATTTTAAATGAAAAAATCACAAATCACAAAAACCAATTGTGAATCAGTGGCTATCATTGTACACACAAAGCACAGTTATTTGGTGTGTCCTTTCAAAGAATCCTTTCATCTTATTCTTTAGTTATAACAATTTCTTAACGCTGCTAGTCACTGAAACGTGTCACTGAAACATGTGTCACTGAAACATGTGTCACTGAAACATGTGTCACTGAAACATGTGTCACTGAAACATGTGTCACTGAAACATGTGTCAATGAAACATGTGTCACTGAAACATGTGTCACTGAAATATGTGTCACTGAAACATGTGTCACTGAAACATGTGTCACTGAAACATGTGTCACTGAAACATGTGTCACAGTCACATTTTTCTTCATAATTCAATGACATATCAAAGACATTATTTAGCAATTACTTTAATGACATGTCAAAGAAATAATTTAATACGGTACCTTAAGGTGTTGAAAACTAGTCCATTAGTCTGTCAATATGTTGTCTGTCTTCCCAACAAATTATTTCAGTAAGCTTTCAATATGTTTTCTGTCTTCCCAACTAACTGGTTCAGTAGTCTGTCAATATGTCGTCTTTCGTCCCCACAAACTGATCCAGTAGGCTGTAATTATGTTGTCCGTCGTCCCAAACGTAAATGTAACAAATATCATAATTACTATTTCTCCTACTGTTTAAACTTAAACTCACGTGATTTTTTATGATGCCAAGTTTGATCCACAATGCACTGTTTTTGTTCATGAGGTCTCTGCTGATATGTTTTTGCTGCTGGACTTCCTCGTGCATGCAGGTTAATTCTTTGACCAACACCAGTGCATTGTTCTCTGACAGTTTGAGGGCCTGGGCTTGTCTGGCTTTTCTGGCGGCTAATTCGGTCAATCTCTGGGGACAAGCAGAAGCGGAAGCAAGTTTCGAGATGACTATTTAAACAAGTGGGGAGTTGTCCTACATTGACAAGGAAAAGCTGTATCTGCTTTAGTGAAGTACTTTGTCTGCTTTAGTGAAGTACTGTGTCTGCTTTAGTAAAGTATTGAGTCTGCTTTAGCAAAGTACTGTGTATGCTTTAGTAATGAACTGTGTCTGCTATAGTTCGCACTGTGTCTGCTTTTATTTGCACTGTGTCTTCGTTAGTTAACACTGTGCCTGCTTTAGTTTTGTAATGTGTCTGCTTTAGTAATGTACTGTGTATGCTTTAGTAATGCACTGTGTCTGCTTTTGTTTGCACTGTGTCTGCTTTAGTAATGCACTATCTGCTTTTGTTTGCACTGTGTCTGCTTTAGTAAAGTACTGTGCCTGCTTTAGTTTGCACTGTGTCTGCTTTCGTTTTGCACTGTGTCTGCTTTAGTAAAGTGCTGAGCCTGCTTTAGTTTGCACTGTGTCTGCTTTCGTTTTGCACTGTGTCTGCTTTAGTAAAGTACTGTACCTGCTTTAGTTTGCACTGTGTCTGCTTTAGTAAAGTACTGTGCGTGCTTTAGTTTGCACTGTATCTGCTTTAGTAAAGTACTGTGCCTGCTTTAGTTTGCACTGTGTCTGCTTTCGTTTGCACTGTGTCTGCTTTAGTAAAATACTGTGCCTGCTTTAGTTTGCACTGTGTCTGCTTTCGTTTTGCACTGTGTCTGCTTTAGTAAAGTACTGTGCCTGCTTTAGTTTGCACTGTGTCTGCTTTCGTTTTGCACTGTGTCTGCTTTAGTAAAGTACTGTGCCTGCTTTAGTTTGCACTGTGTCTGCTTTCGTTTGCACTGTGTCTGCTGTAATTTCCATTGCGTCTGCTTTAGTAATGCACTTTCTATGTACTCACCCATGTTAAAGTATCATTCTGATCCTCTTTGAGCTTTTTTATTGCTTCGAGATGATTTATTCTAGAGTCTCTGTGGCAAAGATCTGAAATAAAAGATGATTATTTTAGAATCTTTTGGCAAATATTTGAAATAAAAAGATTATTTTAAAATATATGTGGTAAATGTCTGAAATGAAAGATGATTAATTTTAGAACCTTCGTGGCAGCAAAGATCTCAAAGAGATCAATACCTCTTAGTCAACCAAGACCTTCAAGTTGACCAATACTTTCAAGTTGACCAATACCTTCCAGTTTACAAATACCTTAAAGTTGACCCATACTTTCAAGACGACCAATACCTTCAAGTTGACCGATACCTTCAAGACGACCAATACCTTCAAGTCGACCAATACCTTCAAGTTGACCGATACCTTCAAGTCGACCAATACCTTCAAGTCGACCAATACTTTCAAGTTGACCAATACCTTCCAGTTTACAAATACCTTAAAGTTGACCCATACTTTCAAGACGACCAATACCTTCAAGTTGACCGATACCTTCAAGACGACCAATACCTTCAAGTCGACCAATACCTTCAAGTTGACCGATACCTTCAAGTCGACCAATACCTTCAAGTCGACCAATACTTTCAAGTTGACCAATACCTTCCAGTTTACAAATACCTTAAAGTTGACCCATACTTTCAAGACGACCAATACCTTCAAGTTGACCGATACCTTCAAGTCGACCAATACCTTCAAGTTGACCAATACCTTCAAGTTGACCAATACCTTCAAGTTGACCAATACCTTCAAGTTGATCAATACGTCAACTCTCCATATAATGGCCTCTTAGGTGCCCACTGCCCATAGCACAGGGCACAAGAGAGCATGGTGGGGTATGGTGGGGTATTATTGGGTTTAGTACTAAAGAATACAATATTTGGGGAAAAAACGACTAAATGATTCAAATTTAAATTGAACTTTGGAATTGTCAGAAAATCTTAAGACAATACGATTGCGTGACTCTGTGAGACTATCTTAAGACAATATGATTATTTGAGTATGTCAGACAATATTAATACACTATGTTTATGTGAGTATGTCAGACAATATGATTATGTGAGTCTCCTAGATTTTATGGACATTACTATTTATCCATCTAAGACAAATCTCAGTCGATGCTCAGACAATACTCAGACAATTCTTAGACAATATACTCAGACAGTGCTCAGTCAGACTTCGTTCAGACAATGTTCAGACCTAAAAAAATTCACCATAGAATCCATTCATGTGAGATAACTTAACGAAATGTGGCACAGAAAGGTGCCGAAGAAAGCGGGCACATAATGCTGATAGAATGGGGACAGACTGGTGACAGACTGGTGACAGAATGGGGACAAAATATGGACAGAATATGGACAGAATGGTGACGCTGTAGATCAGGCCTGCACAACATACGGCCCGCGGGCCCCATGCAGCCCGCCAGCACCCACTTGGCAGCCCGCGGAGTAACGAAATATTCTTTATTATTATATATTTCTTAATAGCCATCGGACCTGCCCTGTTATCTTTTGGCCCGCACAAGTGTTTCATTATGTATTACAGCTCGCCTTACACTTTGAGTTGTGCAGGCCTGCTATAGATTGACAATTGAAAATAAGTGATAACAGCTATATAATCATTTAACATGAAAGATACCATGATCACCCTGGCTTACTGATCTCTTTGACTTACTAATCTCTTTGGCTTACTAATCTCTTTGGCTTACTAATCTCTTTGGCTTACTAATCTCTTTGGCTTACTAATCTCTTTGGCTTACTAATCTCTTTGGCTTACTAATCTCTTTGTCTTACTGATCTCTTTGGCTTACTGATCTCTTTGGCTTAATAATCTCTTTGACTTACTGATCTCTTTGGCCTACTGATCTCTTTGGCTTACTGATCTCTTTGGCTTACTGATCTCTTTGGCTTACTGATCTCTTTGACTTACTGATCTCTTTGGCGTACTGATCTCTTTGACTTACTGATCCCTTTGGCCTACTGATCTCTTTGGCGTACTGATCTCTTTGGCGTACTGATCTCTTTGACTTACTGATCTCTTTGACTTACTAACTCTTTGGCTTACTGATCCCTTTGGCTTACTGATCTCTTTGACTTACTGATCCCTTTGATTTACTGATCCCTTTGGCGTACTGATCCCTTTGACTTACTGATCCCTTTGACTTACTGATCCCTTTGGCGTATTGATCCCTTTGGCGTACTGATCTTTTTGGCGTACTGATCTCTTCGGCTTACTGATCTCTTTGACTTACTGATCTCTTTGACTTACTGATCTCTTTGGCGTACTGATCTCTTTGGCGTACTGATCTCTTTGGCGTACTGATCTCTTCGGCTTTCTGATCTCTTTGACTTACTGATCTCTTTGGCTTACTGATCTCTTTGGCTTACTGATCTCTTTAATTTACTGATCTCTTTGGCTTACTGATCTCTTTGGCTTACTGATCTCTTTGGCTTACTGATCTCTTTGGCTTACTGATCTCTTTAACCTACTGATGTCTTTGGCTTACTGATCTCTTTGGCTTATTGATCCCTTTTAATTTTTGTTTTACACGTGTGTATGTTTGTTTACTTATTCAAAGGCCTTAAAGTCTAACTTAAATGGACAACATTATTGTGTTTATAGAGAAATGTTACTAAACCTAAAGATAACATAGGCCACAATAATAATATGTGTTTGACCTTAGATGGCCTTTTATCATTTGTGTCACATTAGCCAGATTTAATGACCTTAACATTACCCTTTTGCAATTTCAAGTCTCTCATGTGACAATTTGACAACGCATTAGCTTGAGCTTCCAATTTGATTCTTGCCTCTTGGAGTTCCGTAATTTTAGACCTGTCAGTCAAATAGAATCAAATGTTTACTTTACTTTAAATAAATCGGTCTCAACCAATGAACTGTTCACGTTTCCTTTGTTTTTATAAAGCTCGACGTTGGAGTCTCTTTCCTTCGCTACACTGGCGACTATAGAATCAAAAATGCTTTTTAAGTATCGTTATTATCAGCCAAAACCAATACTTTTCACCATACTGATCCATAGTCTCGTCGAAATAGAGTGTACGGAGATTATTCGTGATCGCAGGATAGCGAAGTTGCAAATACATCCATATTCAAATTTAAAGACATTAATTTTTAAACTACTGTAATTGGCTTTACAAAATATGAGTTCCAAATCTTTCTTTACTCAAACCAACCCTAGCAAGTCTGTCTTGCTCCACCAACCCTAACAAATCTTTCTGTACTCCACCCAAACTTACTACATCTTTCTTTACTCCAACCAACTTTACAAATCCTTTCGGTGCTCCATTCAAACATACCAAATCTTTCTGTACTCAACCCAAACTTATGAAATCTTTCTGTAATCCACCCAACCCTACCAAATCTTTCTGTACTCCATCCAATACTTCCAACTCTTTCTGTATTTCACCCAACCCTACCCAATCTTTCTCTACTCCAATAAACGTTACAAACACTTTCTATACTCCACACTACCCTAACAAATCTTTATTTACTCCATTCAACCAGACAAAATCTTTCTGTACTCCACCCAACCATACCACATCTTTCTGTACTCCAACCAACCCTACCCAATCTTTCTTTACTCCACCCAACTCTACCAAAACTTTTTGTACTCTACCCAACCCTACACAATCTTTCTCTGCTCCAACAAACTTTACCAAATATTTCTTTGCTCCACCCAACCCTTCAGAATCTTTCTTTAATCCACCAACACTAACAATCTTTCTGTACTCCAACCAAACCTATGAAATCTTTCTTTGCTCCGCACAAACCTACCAAATCTTTCTGTACTACAGCCAACCCTACCCAATCTTTCTGTACTCCACCCAAACCTATCAAATATTTCACTACTGCAAAAAACTTTCTTTACTCCAACCAATCCTAGCAAAGCTTTCTTACTGCACGCAACTCTACCAAATCGTTCTGTACTTCACACAAACAAACCAAATATTTCTGTACTCTACCCAAGACTAAAAAATCCTGCACTCCACCCAACCCTACTCAATCTTTCTTTACTCCAACTAACTTTTTTTAATTCCACCCAACCCTACCAAATATTTCTGTACTCCACCCAAACCTAGCAAATCTTTCTAACTGCACCCACCTCTACCAAATATTTCTCTCTTCCACCCAACCCTACCGAATCTTTCTGTACTCCAACCAACCCTACCAAATCTTTCTGTACTCAAACCAATCCTACCAAATCTTTCTGTACTCCACCCAACCCTACCAAATCTTTCTGTACTCCAACCAACCCTACCAAATCTTTCTGTTCTCCAACAAACCCTACCAAATCTTTCTGTACTTCAACAAACCCTACCAAATCTTTCTTACTGCACCCACCTCTACCAAATCTTTCTGTGCTCAACCCAACCCTACCAAATCTTTCTGTACTCCACCCAAACCTACCAAATCTTTCTGTACCTCACACAAACAAACCAAATCTTTCTGTACTCCAACCAACCCTACCAAATCTTTCTGTACTCCAACCAACCCTACCAAATCTTTATGTACTCCACCCAAACCTACCAAATCTTTCTGTACTTCAACCAACCTTACCAAATCTTTCTTACTCCAACCAACCCTACCAAATCTTTCTGTACTCCACTCAACCCTACCAAATCTTTCTGTACCTCACACAAACAAACCAAATCTTTCTGTACTCCACCCAACCCTACCAAATCTTTCTGTACTCCAACCAACCCTACCAAATCTTTCTGTACTCCAACCAACCCTACCAAATCTTTCTGTACTCCAACAAACCCTATCAAATCTTTCTGTACTCCAACAAACCCTATCAAATCTTTCTGTACTCCACCCAACCCTACCAAATCTTTCTGTCCTCCACCCAATCCTACAAAATCTTTCTGTACTCCAACCAACCCTACAAATCTTTCTGTACTCCAACCAACCCTACCAAATCTTTCTTTACTCCACCCAACCCTACCAAATCTTTCTGTACTCCAACAAACCCTATCAAATCTTTCTGTACTCCAACAAACCCTATCAAATCTTTCTGTACTCCACCCAACCCTACCAAATCTTTCTGTCCTCCACCCAATCATACAAAATCTTTCTGTACTCCAACCAACCCTACCAAATCTTTCTGTACTCCACCCAACCCTACCAAATCTTTCTGTTCTCCAACCAACCCTACCAAATCTTTCTGTACTCCAACCAACCCTACCAAATCTTTATGTACTCCAACCAACCCTACCAAATCTTTATGTACTCAACCAACCCTACCCAATCTTTCTGTACTCCAACCAACCCTACCAAATCTTTCTGTTTTCCACTCAACCCTACCAAATCTTTCTGTACCTCACACAAACAAACCAAATCTTTCTGTACTCCACCCAACCCTACCAAATCTTTCTGTACTCCAACCAACCCTACCAAATCTTTCTGTACTCCACCCAACCCTACCAAATCTTTCTGTACTCCAACAAACCCTATCAAATCTTTCTGTACTCCAACAAACCCTATCAAATCTTTCTGTCCTCCACCCAATCCTACAAAATCTTTCTGTACTCCAACCAACCCTACCAAATCTTTCTGTACTCAACCCAACCCTACCAAATCTTTCTGTCCTCCAACCAAGCCTACCAAATCTTTCTGTACTCCAACCAACCCTACCAAATCTTTATGTACTCAACCAACCCTACCGAATCTTTCTGTACTCCAACCAACCCTACCAAATCTTTCTGTACTCCACTCAACCCTACCAAATCTTTCTGTACCTCACACAAACAAACCAAATCTTTCCGTACTCCAACCAACCCTACTTAATCTTTCTGTACTCCACCCAACCCTACCAAATCTTTCTGTACTCCACCCAACCCTACCAAATCTTTCTTACTGCACACACCTCTACCAAATCTTTCTGTACTCCAACCAACCCTACCAAATCTTTATGTACTCCACCCAACCCTACCAAATCTTTCTGTACTCCACCCAAACCCTACCAAATCTTTCTGTACTCCAACAAACCCTATCAAATCTTTCTGTACTCCAACAAACCCTATCAAATCTTTCTGTAATCCACCCAACCCTACCAAATCTTTCTGTACTCCAACTAACCCTACCAAATCTTTCTGTACTCCAACCAACCCTACCAAATCTTTCTTTACTCAAACCAATCCTACCAAATCTTTCTGTACTCCACGCAACCCTACCAAATCTTTCTGTACTCCAACAAACCCTACCAAATCTTTCTGTACTCAAACCAATCCTACCAAATCTTTCTGTACTCCACCCAACACTACCAAATCTTTCTGTACTCCAACCAACCCTACCAAATCTTTATGTACTCAACCAACCCTACCGAATCTTTCTGTACTCCAACCAACCCTACAAAATCTTTCTGTACTCCACTCAACCCTACCAAATCTTTCTGTACCTCACACAAACAAACCAAATCTTTCAGTACTCCAACCAACCCTACCAAATCTTTCTGTACTCCAACCAACCCTACCAAATCTTTCTGTACTCCAACCAAACCTACCGAATCTTTCTGTACTTCAAACAACCCTACCAAATCTTTCTTACTGCACCCACCTCTACCAAATCTTTCTGTATTCCAACCATCCCTACCAAATCTTTCTGTACTCCAACCAACCCTACCAAATCTTTCTGTACTCCAACCAACCCTACCAAATCTTTCTGTACTCAAACCAATCCTACCAAATCTTTCTGTACTCCACCCAACCCTACAAATCTTTCTGTACTCCAACCAACCCTACCAAATCTTTCTGTACTCCACCCAACCCTACCAAATCTTTCTGTACTCCAACAAACTCTATCAAATCTTTATGTACTCCAACAAACCCTATCAAATCTTTCTGTACTCCACCCAACCCTACCAAATCTTTCTGTCCTCCACCCAATCCTACAAAATCTTTCTGTACTCCAACCAACCCTACCAAATCTTTCTGTACTCCACCCAACCCTACCAAATCTTTCTGTACTCCACCCAACCCTACCAAATCTTTCTGTACTCCAACCAACCCTACCAAATCTTTATGTACTCCAACCAACCCTACCAAATCTTTATGTAGTCAACCAACCCTATCAAATCTTTCTGTACTCCACCCAAACCTACCAAATCTTTCTGTACTCCAACCAACCCTACCAAATCTTTCTGTACTCCAACCAACCCTACCAAATCTTTCTGTACTCCAACCAATCCTACGAAATCTTTCTGTACTCCACCCAACCCTACCAAATCTTTCTGTACTCCAACCAACCCTACCAAATCTTTCTGTACTCAAACTAATCCTACCAAATCTTTCTGTACTCCACCCAACCCTACCAAATCTTTCTGTACTCCAACCAACCCTACCAAATCTTTCTGTAAAGGAACCTAATACAATTCCCCGTCAGAGTGATTTCTTGAAATGGGAGGCATTGCTGACAAGTCACTGAATGGTGTCAAGAGCTCTAGGCTGGAGACTGTCTTTTAAAGGTTGACATTTGCAGAGAAGTTCAACTCTCTTAGAGACTGTCTTTTAAAGGTTGACATTTGCAGAGACAGTTTAACTCAATTAGAGACTGTCTTTTAAAGGTTGAATTTGCAGAGAAGTTCAACTCTCTTAGAGACTGTCTTTTAAAGGTTGACATTTGCAGAGATAGTTTAACTCACTTGTTTTCGAAACTAAGACTTGCAACTTTGCATTCCAGCTCGTAGTTATTCGCGGTTGCCATCTGGAGAGAAAAAGTTGATTGTCCGAGCGGATATACATTTTTGGATCAATGCCATGATCTTCACAACAGCTAAGATTGACAAGAAATTGATAACCGCTAATATTGGTATGAACTTGACAACAGCTAAGATTGACATGAACTCAAGATGACGTGAACGAGACAACAGCCAAGATTGGCATGAACTTGAAAACAGACGAGATTAACATGAACTTGACAACAGCTAAGATTGGTTGGCATGAACTTGACAACAGCTAAGATTGATATGAACTTGGCAAAGGTTGACATCATTTTTTGTGTATTCACTAACATTGCACCAGTTGTGTACAAATGCTATTTAATATTTTAAAAGGGTTTACTAAGGTTATGAAGATATCAATGTATTACCCCCTAGGGTAACTAATGTTAGATAATACCAAAGATTAAGATCCAAGGGTAGCTTAGGTTAGATTATACCAAAGATTAACATACAACTTGTATGTTGTATTACAAGTGTAACTAACATTAGATTATACCAAAGATTTACCTCTAATCTGTGGTTGACACGCTTAAAATCCCCCTGAAGAGACTTGAATTTAGTTTGCAAAGCTGCTTTTGTGTTCTGCAGACGCGCCAAAGCCCTCTTGAGACGGTAGCATTCCTTCCTACTTGAACGCATGTCTATCTGAAATAGTTCCGACTACCTGTCATGGTAAGATGACGTGACCTAGTTCCGCTGTGTCTGGTCACGTGATATTTTTGATGTTGTGTGATGTAGTTCCGCTGTGTCTGGTCACGTGATGTTTGTGATGTTGTGTGACGTAGTTCCGCTGTGTCTGGTCACGTCATGTTTGTGATGTTGTGTGACGTAGTTCCGCTGTGTCTGGTCACGTGATGTTTGTGATACTATGTGAGTGAAAAGAGATAATTGTTTTCCTTTTGTTTTTCCCCCTATACCCACGAATTCAATTCAGCCACGCATGACGTATGACGATTGATGTATGAAAAAACAACGTGTCAAAAAAAAAAAAAAAACAACCAAAAAACCTGTGTACACTTTTCTTAGCGAAAAGTAAATAATGATATTATATTTTTTTATTTTTGTTGAGACTATGAATTTGATCAACATCTCTAATGACTCGGATTTGATCTAAATCTCTAACTCTGATGTGATCTAAATCTATGAAGACTTTGATTTGATCTAAATCTCTAACAACTCTGATGTGATCTAAATCTATGAAGACTTTGATTTGATCTAAATCTCTAACAACTCTGATGTGATCTAAATCTATGAAGACTTTGATTTGATCTAAATCTCTAACAACTCTGATGTGATCTAAATCTATGAAGACTTTGATTTGATCTAAATCTCTAACTACTCTGATGTGATCTAAATCTATGAAGACTTTGATTTGATCTAAATCTCTAACAACTCTGATGTGATCTAAATCTATGAAGACTTTGATTTGATCTAAATCTCTAACAACTCTGATGTGATCTAAATCTATGAAGACTTTGATTTGATATAAATCTCTAACAACTCTGATGTGATCTAAATCTATGAAGACTTTGATTTGATATCAATCTCTAACGACTCTGATTTTGATCTATATCTCAAAACGGTTCTGATTTGATCTAAATCTCAAAACGATTCTGATTTGATCTAAATCTCAAAACGATTCTGATTTGATCTAAATCTCAAATGACTCTGATTTTATCTAAAACTATGAAAAAGATTTGTTGCCTAGGATTTTATGACTGAGCCTGATCTAATCATATAGCTAAAAGCACCCCACCTCCCTTCAAACAATATATAAGGATCTAAACCTCAAATATATGTATTACCACTCTGCGTGTTGCCCTTACTATCGTTTGTTATTTGAGCAGCACATGCAGTATCACAGAACAAGAAGGGCAGACTATCGAGATACCAGAAGGGCAGGCGGCCATGGCACCAGAAGGGCAGGCTATCGAGATATTAGAAGGGCAGGCGACCGAGATACCAGAAGGGCAGACTATCGAGATACTAGAAGGCCAGGTGACCGAGATACCAGAAGGGCACGCAACCAAGACACTAGAAGGGCAGGTGACCGAGATACCAGAAGGGCAGCCAACCGAGATTCTAGAAGGGCAGGTGACCGAGATACCAGAAGGGCAGACTATCGAGATACTCGAAGGGCAGGTGACCGAGATACCAGAAGGGCAGGCAATCGAGATACTAGAAGGGCAGGT
>CAXITT010000002.1:3140821-3152589 GCA_964033795.1 Lymnaea stagnalis | reverse complement strand
CCGTGGCACCAGAAGGGCGGGCGGCCGTGGCACAAGATGGGCAGGCGGCCGTGGCACCAGAAGGGCAGGCGGCCATGGCACCAGAAGGGCAGGCGGCCGAGGCACAAGAGGGGCAGACGACCGCGGCACCAGAAGGGCAGGCGACCAAGGGCAAGTATTCCAAGAAAGGTTGGGGAGGTTTGATCCATTTTGTACAAGTATAACCTTTTCTCTCTTCAACAGTTGTTTTTTTTTGTTTGTTCAAGGTAACTTTAAAGTACCCTGGCAGCCATCTGTTATCACTGTTGCAGCCATCTGTTATCACCGTTGCAGCCATCTTTTATCACTATGGCAGCCAACTGTTATCACTGTTGCAGCCATTATGTATCACTGTAGCAACCATTATTTATCACCAAAGCGACCCGACTAACAATCACGGCGAAGACGTTCATTATTTGAGTTTATGTTTCTGTCTGTGTTCATGTTTCTGTCTGTGTTCATGTTTCTGTCTGTGTTCATGTTTCTGTCTGTGTTCATGTTCATGCATAATGGCGTTGCATGAATTTTTAGGTCCCTCCCCACTTTTCAGTTTTGATTATTTAGCCCTTCCATGCAAATTGAAAATATTTCCTTTGAATTTTGTTTGATTTTGTCGACGCAAGGTGTTGTTGCAGAGTACAAGCGACAGGTATGTTGACTGGTGGTTGTTAGTTGTATGTGGTAGACTGGTGGTTGTTAGTTGTATGAGTTAGACTGGTGGTTGTTATTTGTATGTGGTAGACTGGTGGTTGTTAGTTGTATGTGGTAGACTAGTGGTTGTTAGTTGTATGTGGTAGACTAGTGGTTGTGATGCGTCTTATATGTTGTAACTTTGATTATTGAATGTGTTAAGTTGTGTTTGACCTATATGTGGTGGTTGATATGTGACGTGAGGTTAAAACCTGGTTAGGATTCACTGCCAACTAACCGATTATTGTCGTGTCATGTCCTGACACTGTCTCGTTTGACTGCCAAGTACTGGCGTGTCATGTCCTGACACTGTCTTGTTTGACTGTCAAGTACTGTCGTGTCATGTCCTGGCACCGTCTCGTTTGACTGCCAAGTACTGTCGTGTCATGTCCTGACACCATCTCGTTTCACTGCCAATCACTGTCGTGTCATGTCCTGACACTGTCTTGTTTCACTGCCAAGTACTGTCGTGTCATGTCCTGACACTGTCTTGTTTCACTGCCAAGTACTGTCATGTCATCCGTGATGCTGTCTTGTTTCACTGCCAACTTACCGAGTACTGCCGTGTCCTGTCCTGGCACTGTCTCAGAATGATTTCCTTATTATTTCTGTCATCCTCGATCACTCTGGCCGTCCTCTTGCAGTCCTCCAGCTCACGGATGAGTCCCACCCTCTCTATGCGGCTTGCTTCGTGCTTGTTCACGCCTTTGTCTGGGAGGGTCAGCTTGGACGAGTGGCCTTCTATATACTGGACAAATAGGTCCGTTTTAATTTAGTGGTCGTGCTATCCATTTTATAATTTCAAAATTGGCTTTTCGTTAAGGAACACGTTTACAACACATATAATGACAGTTACAGCGAAATATTAAAGTTACTATTGGTTGAAGTATCAGCAGAGTTCGATGATATTTAAATATCTGCGAAGAGTAATTGAATGTGAAAGAAATAGCTTGTGATGTTTCTAGTGGCAGCTGTAGCTGTTGTACATTTATTGTGATGTTTCTAGTGGCGGCTGTAGCTGTTGTACATTTATTGGGATGTTTCTAGTGGCAGCTGTAGCTGTTGTACATTTATTGTGATGTTTCTAGTGGCATCTGTAGCTGTTGTACATTTATTGTGATGTTTCTAGTGGCGGCTGTAGCTGTTGTACATTTATTGTGATGTTTCTAGTGGCGGCTGTAGCTGTTGTACATTTATTGTGATGTTTCTAGTGGCGGCTGTAGCTGTTGTACATTTATTGTGATGTTTCTAGTGGCAGCTGTAGCTGTTGTACATTTATTGTGATGTTTCTAGTGGCGGCTGGATTAGCTGTACCATTATTTTAATGTTTCTAGTGAAAGCTGTTGTTGTTGTACCTGTATTGTGATGTTTCTGGTGAAAGCTGTAGCTGCTGTACCTTTGTTGTGATGTTTGTAGTGAAAGCTGTACCATTGTTGTGATGTTTCTATGGAAATCCGTAGCTGCTGTGTCATTGTTATAATTTTTCTACTGAAAGCTGTAGCTGCTGTACTTTAGCTGTTCTATTGAAAGCTGTAGCTTTTTTACCTTAGCTGTTCTAGTGAAAGCTGTAGCTGCTGTACCTTAGCTGTTCTAGTGAAAGCTGTAGCTGCTGTACCTTAGCTGTTCTAGTGACAGCTGTAGCTGCTGTACCGTAGCTGTTCTAGTGAAAGCTGTAGCTGATGTACCTTAGCTGTGATCTCTGCACTCTCCATGGCGTATCTTGTCTCCAGACGGCTCATTTCATCGGCGTACTTCTCGTTACATTCCTGAAGTTCATTTTCTTTCATCATCAACTTTGTTTCTATCGCCTCGGTTTGCTTCCTAAAATTGTTGATAAGGCATTAGAAGACAATAGCGCTGACAAGAACACAGATGATGTATTAGAACAGTGTTTCTCAATCTTTCTAATGCCGCGACCCTTTAATACAGCTCCTCATGTTGTTGTGACCCCCAAGCCATAACAATATTTTCGTTGATACCTTATAACTGTAGAGTATATGTGTTTTCTGAGGGTCTTTCGCGACCCCTGTGAATGGATCATGCGACCCCAAAAGGGGTTGCGATCCACACGTTGAGAACCACTGCATTAGAAGATAATAGCAATGACAACAACAAAGATGTCAGACCTATGAGCTTTCTGGCCAAAAGTTGAAACATGTCGTGCTTGATGTGATCCTCTGTAAAAAGTTGTTTTCAAAAGATTGAAGTAGCCCCCCATCCTCCCCCCCTCATTAATGAAAATTCACCGCTTTGCCTCCTTCCTTTGTATTCCAGCTGCTAATCCCCAGCTGCTACTCCCCAGCTGCTACTCCCCAGCTGCTACTCCCCAGCCGCTACTCCCCAGCTGCTACACCCCAGCTGCTACTCCCCAGCTGCTACTCCCCAGCTGCTACTCCCCTTGAAGGGGGCATATTTTTGTTTTGTCTTCTTTGAAAAAACATGGACAAATGTTTACCGTACCTTTGAACCCTGAAACCAATCAACGAGTCTCTGAGAACTCTGCCTAGCTCTACAATCATATTGACCCAAAGAACTATGACATCTGAAACAAATGAATTAGCTTACTCAATTTCGCGCAGTTTCCTGAGCTCTTCATTCATCTTTGCCATCTCCTTGGCTTTAGCCTTACTAACGTCCTCCATGTGTTTCATATCAACTTTGATCTGAAGAATCTCGTTCTGGAGTTCTTTCTTTTCCTGTTGATTTACACAACAAAATCATCATCCCCATTAACACCATCATTAAAATCATAACTATCATCACCAACATCATCACCATAAAAACCATCATCATCATAAACACAATAATCACCATCATCATCATCATCATCATCATCATCATCATCATCACCATCATCAAAATATCGTCACATCATCATCACCATAATCACCATCATCATCACCATCGCCATCAGAATCAACATCATCATCATCATCATTTTTAGATTTTGAGACTTCGTAAGAACATTTGGAAAGTAAAGTGACATGCCTCCCATTACTAACCCGATAACAACGGGTCAAATCAGCTAGTGTATCTAAGAAAGAAGGAGCTAAGGTGACCTCATATCTCTAACAATCAGTGACCTCATCACCCCATTATATTTAACAATGAGTGACCTCATGAATCAATAATCTCTCACAATGACTGACCTCATTAATCAATGATCTCTAACAATGACTGACCTCATTAATCAATAATCTCTAACAATGACTGACCTCATCAATCAACAATCTCTAACAATGACTGACCTCATCAATCAACAATCTCTAACAATGACTGACCTCATCAATCAATAATCTCTAACAATGACTGACCTCATCAACTTCTTTAAGACAGCTCCTGTGTCTCTGGCTCATCTTGAGTGCGGCCATGACCCGCGGGTCCCGCCTGTGCCTAGCCTCGTAGCGGTCAATCTTCTCCAGGTACCTCTGTATCGTGCTGTGCAGCAGTGTGTTCTGCACTTGGCTCTCCTGATAGAGGTCGTACATCTTCCTCACCTCAGACAACACCTTGGCTTCGTTGAAATTGCTTTTTATAGCGTCGATTGCCTTTTAAAAATGATATTTTGAACGTTAAAATCTCATGAGCTTATATGTTACGACCTTTGTTATACTTGAAATGTTACGACCCTCTTGTGTTTCTAGTGTATGAATCTCTCACATAGAACACAAGGTCCAGTGTAATAATATATAATATTTATTAGATTGTTTACAAAACAGGATACACATCAGTCCAACGACCAATTATCCACTCGCTCCTATCCCTACTGACTAACTCTTAACTCACAACTTTCGACGACTAACAATTCTCTTGCTCTTCTACCTTTCTTCTCTGACCTCTAGCTTCTAGCTAACACACATCCCTTTTATAATACCACACAAACAACTCAGCTTACGCAAACGTTCCACACCACGGACTAACTTCACGCTCTGACCTCACGACCAACAACTCACAAAACACTCGTCAGGATTCACGACTCCCCCTACCCAACATTTACTACAAACATTATATGTTAAATCAGTGACAAGGAGATTGCAATAATATATTACATGACAGTGACTTAATGGAGAAAACGTAACATTTAAAATTTAGCTGCTTTAAGGGTGGTCGAGAAGAAATCGAGGGCGCTGAAGGATCCCAAGCGTAAGTCTGGGGAGGGGGTCTGGGGAGGGGGTCTGGGAAAGGTGCTCTTTGAGGTATTCTCCAGAAAATATTAGATAAATTTGAAATTCAGGATGCATTTTGTCGCAGACCGGAATTGACTTTTTTTTATCATTCTAAACTTAATCGTTGATGGGGAAGAGGATAATATAGAAGAAATTTCGGCTTCCCTTGACCTGGTTATGTTTCAAAAATTTTTTATTTTTATGTATTACTAAATAGTCATATTTAGAAATTTAATTTTGAAACTATTTGTGCCCTTTGTGTTTTAACTACTTCATTAATAGTGACATTAAAAATATCACTTATTTTGAATATTATAAAATAATATTTCATTGATAACCAAATTATACGGTGAAGTCTTCGGTGAAGTCTTCGTTAACAGATACCAGGCCACAGGGCAAGGCATGCCTTGAAATGACGGTCACAAAGCCAAGTTTTCATCAATAAATCATACATAAATATATATAGTTAATGTAAAGTGTATTTTCAGACAAAAGAAATACAGGAATGTAACTGTGATCTATGGAAAAAAAAAGGGGGGGGGGATTGGAGGTACCCGAAGGCTCCCGAGTAGACGTGTTGGAGGGTGGCGCAGTGGCTCATATATCGATATAATTATTTATTGATCTATCTGTGTATCCATCATTCCCGGACTGGCTAACAGGATCTCGTGTTTCAGCTTGAGAACCTATGTTAAAGTGGTCTGAATACGACACAACAGCTCGAAGACCCATGTTATTGTGGTTTGAATACGACACAACAGGTTGAGGACCCATGTTATGGTGGTTTGAATACGACACAACAGCTTGAGGACCCATGTTATGGTGGTTTGAATACGACACAACAGCTTGAGGACCCATGTTATAGTGGTTTGAATACGACAAAAATCCAATCCCATAAATTCATTATTCGTTAAATCACTCAGCATCATCTCCCTAACACCATTTGTCGTATTCCTCTGGCTAAATTGTCATTATTAGAATTTTTCAAAAAGAGCAGTAGCTGTTGCCATTAACCGATTCTAATTAGAGGAATCAATGGTTCTAACTTTTCCCAGGCGCGATGGAACAATGTTCCCAATTTTTAAATGTTAAAATTGATTATTATAAAATACACTTACATTAAGATTTCTATTTAGCTTAAATATGACATTTAGCTTATTTGCCTTGACTATGAATGAGTGCTACTTTAGTTTGGTTGAATATATAAATGAGTGCTACTTTAGTTTGGTTGAATATATATAAATGAGAGCTACTTTAGTTTTTGTTGAATATGAATAAGTGCTACTTTAGTTTTTGTTGAATATGAATGAGTGCTACTTTAGTTTTTGTTGAATATGAATGAGTGCTACTTTAGTTTTTGTTGAATATGAATGAGAGCTACTTTAGTTTTTGTTGAATATGAATGAGTGCTACTTTAGTTTTTGTTGAATATGAATGAGTGCTACTTTAGTTTTTGTTGAATATGAATGAGTGCTACTTTAGTTTTTGTTGAATATGAATGAGTGCTACTTTAGTTTGGTTGAATAGGAATGATTGCTACTTTAGTTTGTTTGAATATGAATGAGTGCTACTTTAGTTTGTTTGAATATGAATGAGTGCTACTTTAGTTTTTGTTGAATATGAATGAGTGCTACTTTAGTTTGTTTGAATATGAATGAGTGCTACTTTAGTTTGTTTGAATATGAATGAGTGCTACTTTAGTTTTTGTTGAATATGAATGAGTGCTACTTTAGTTTGTTTGAATATGAATGAGTGCTACTTTAGTTTTGGTTGTGATTGCTTTACAAAAATAAAACAAAAGGAAACTGGTTGTGGGAATAAAGGGGAAAAATGCCAAGTAATTTATGAATTCTTTTACTTTGAATAAATGTAATGAGGTTCTCTGAAAGGTCATCTTATAGAACTGTGAGGTTCTCTGAAAGGTCATCTTATAGAACTGAATTGGAGTTGGTTGGTTGGTTTTTTGTTCCTTCATTCATTACAGAGTTCAGCAGTTTGCTAAACTGAGCTCATCACGTGATCATTTAATCCAAATAAAGTTCACCACGTGATCATTTGATCCAAATTTAGCTTACCACGTGATCATGTGAGCCAATAGAAAGTAGTACACATTTTGTTTATCTTAATTTCACTTAATTCTAATTTACGCAAATGATTATTATTTTGTAAGAATTTTTAATAAAATAACGAGAAAGGAAATTTCCAGACGTGATGCTTTGGATGGTTTGATGGCAGCCATATTTTGTTCTATGTTTGATGACAGCCATGTTTTGTTCTATGTTTGATGACAGCCATGTTTTGTTCTTGTTTGATGGCAGCCATGTTTTGTTCTATGTTTGATGGCAGCCATGTTTTGTTTTATGTTTGATGGCAGCCATGTTTTGTTCTGTTTGATGGCAGCCATATTTTGTTCTAGGTTTGATGGCAGCCATGTTTTGTTCTACCTTCTTGAGTATCCCACCATCCATATCCAAAATGACCCGCGTGTCCGGCCTGTCCTCCAGCGGCGGCTCCATGTTGGACATTATTTCATCTTCAGATGGTGTTAGTTTAATATTCATAGGTTTTTCTATCGCTTCCTATTTGAAGAAAAAATATCAATATGAGCTAGGAAAATGAATAGAGGAGTATTAGGAGATAGTCAAATCAAACATTTCTAATGCAATCTAACATTAAGGTTAACCTTAGTATGTTTCCAACCATTTAATACCTTAGATACTTGAACCCAACTGACTTTCACTAATCTCCAACCCCCCTCCACGTGACTAAGATACATTTCCCTCGCGTTTCACCCTCACGATCTAAATTACCTTCACATCCAATCCCTAAATTATATCACATCAATTCCTTAAATTATATTCACATCCAATCCCTAAATTATATTCACATCCAATCCCTAAATTATATTCACATCCAATCCCTAAATTATATTTACATCCAATCCCTAAATTATATTCACACCAATTCCCTAAATTATATTCACATCAATTCCCTAAATAATATTCACATCCAATCCCTAAATTACATTCACATCCAATCCCTAAATTATATTCACATTCAATCCCTAAATTATATTCACATCCAATTCCCTAAATTATATTCACATCCAATCCCTAAATTACATTCACATCCAAACCCTAGATTACATTCACATCCAATCCCTAAATTATATTCACATCAATTCCCTAAATTATATTCACATCCAAACCCTAAATTACATTCACATCCAATTCCCTAAATTATATTCACATCCAAACCCTAAATTACATTCACATCCAATCCCTATATTATATTCACACCCAATCCCTAAATTATATTCACATCAATTCCCTAAATTATGTTCACATCCAAACCCTAAATTACATTCACATCCTATTCCCTAAATTACATTCACATCCAATCCCTAAATTACATTCACATCCAATCCCTAAATTATATTCACATCCAATCCCTAAATTATATTCACATCCAATCCCTAAATTATATTCACATCCAATCCCTAAATTACATTCACATCAAATCCCTAAATTATATTCACATCAATTCCCTAAATTATATTCACATCCAAACCCTAAATTACATTCACATCTATCATTGTCAATCAGTCCTGACTGCATGTTGTTATCTAACATTAGCCAATCAGTCCTGACTGCTTGTTATAATCTAACATTAGCCAAGCAGTCCTGGCTGCTTGTTGTAATCTTCCATTTCCCACTATTAGTTGGTTTAGTCTTCCTTTATTTATTTATTTCTCATACGCATTTTGTTGTTATCATGCGTCACTTCCATCTTTCAAGATGTCTACTCTTTTCTGTCAACTTAATATCTGTATCAGCTCAGTCTGACATTGTCTGCATTTTTTGATGTCGGTGGCTTCTTGGCCGAAACGTCCCCTTTCTTAGTAGAAAAAAACAACACTATTACTGAATATTATTTTCATATTTCTTAAATTTAAATCGATCAGCATAACCTTGTTCCAACGCAAGCCTCCACCGACTCTCATTCAATTTGAAAGTGTGGTCTAGTTTCATGAGTGCAGTCCTGATGTCATGTAGGTGATGTGACTATCGCATATTGTACGATTTGTGACTATCGCATATTGTAGGGTTTGTGACTTTCGCATATTGTATGTTTGTTGACTAGTGAGCATTTTTTCGATTCTCTAACAACTTTGTTCTCGAAAAACTCTATCTCTTGCTCTGTCTATCACAATTATTATTATTATTCAATTTTTCTATCACAACAATTTGTCATTCTATCTACCACAACCATCATTCACTCTGTCTATCACAACAATTTTTCACTCTATCTACCACAACCATCATTCACTCTGTCTATCACAACCATTTTTCACTCTGTCTACCACAAATAACTTCCTTAATTTCTCACGCCAGATTGAGAACCTATGTTTTATAGTTTAAATTTTCTGGTTGATTCGTCCGCTTCTATAACAAGTTAAGCAACAAAGAAACCACAAAAACATGGATGATTGATAGACACGCCCAGGGATTCTCAAATCTCGTCAGGAGCGAACAAGTATTAACATAAATATTCTAATTAGACGACCTCCTTGTCAGCCGCATCGTCCCCCTCGCCAGCCTCAGCATCTCGGTCAACATCAGCCGATTTCTTCTCAGCGTCAGCATATTCACTGTGGACCACCGACAGCTTCAGCTCCACGCGCTGCTCAGGTGACGCTTCTCGTAACAGCTCTGTATCACTGTGCTGTTGGCAATAGAAATAGTTTCAACCAATCTCTCAATGTATCAATTATTTAACATCGTCACCGTGAAGCCTGTATGGTCAACAATTCAACAACATTGTGACAGTGAAATGAGTAGGGTAAACAACTCAACATTGTGATAGTGAAATCGGTATGGTCAACAATTCATCAACATTGTGACAGTGAAATCAGTAGGCTCAACAATTTCAGCAGCACTATAACAACTTAATCAGTCTGGTCAACAATTTCAGCTGCCAAGGATTTTACACTGTCAAAGGACCAAGAACAAATAAATGCTACAATGAAAAGATGTGTTAAACCTCAGAATTCGGATGTTATTCCAGTGTCATGCCTTTGTACAAATGTTTCTTATAAAATTAACACACACAATTATGATCATTGTTATAGAGCGTGTCAAACTACAGTTAAGCCCACCCATTTACATTATGACTTGCTTTTTGTATTTATAATTTTAACACGATTTGTGTCTTATAAATGTTTGGTTAGTGTCAGTGAGTGTCGTGGTCAAAGTAGCCAGTGTAATCATGTCACTTAGCGTGTCAAATCATATAGTGTGTCAGTGTGTGTCGTGGCCGAGTAGCCAGTGTAATCATGTTACTTAGCGTGTCAAATCATATAGTGTGTCAGTGTGTGTCGTGGCCGAGTAGCCAGTGTAACCATGTTACTTAGCGTGTCAAATCATATAGTGTGTCAGTTTGTCCTTATGTAATGTTGTGTCAAATCATATTTATATATATATATATATATATATATACTATATGCCAGTGCATTAAATCATGCTAGTATGAAAATGTGTGCTGTAATGTAATATAGTGTCAGATCTTTTTACTACTTTAATATGTGTCATTTTTTTTAGTGTTTACGTGTGTGTTGTTGCTGTGCAATAGCGTTCAATGCGTGTTACTTGGTCAGTTGAGTCTAGAGTTTGTTACTGTGTCAGCGCGGCGTCTGTCGTCTCAAAGCAAGGCACGTCTTATAACTGTGTGGATAGGATTGAAAGTTGAGACTACCGCAAATGCAGGACCTACCTCGCCCTCATCCGACATTTTTGTAGCTTAAAGCGTGACTCCCAGAGATGGGTCGGTCATCTAGACCAAACAGCTGATAGCGAGAGCTGACGGTCTGCTGCTCACATTGGGCCGCCAATCACCCGTCAGGTAGGCCGACAGAAGTAATATGGCACACAAAAATCCCTTCACAATAAACTTGCCACTTCCGGTTCATTTCTGCTGACGCTTTCCCCCCTTGAAGTAATGACGTCATTCATGTCAATTAAAGAGGCGTATAAAACTGCCTCATGGAAATAAAACCCCCGGGGAAGGGGTGGAGGGGGGGGGGGAATTTCGTTTAGATTAAGTAATATTTCTAAATGAGTATTCTTTTCTTTTTGTTAGAAGCGCCGTGTCTTTTTTGTTGTGTTCGGTATGTGCCAAGTGCGAATCAAGATGGTATGAAACACATTAGTATTCAACAATTTTTACAAAATTTACTCCCCTTTTTACCCAGGGCCGTTTTAAGGCATGCTCACACCAGGCAGTCTCCCAGGGCCTCACACTTCTTGGGGGCCTCACACTTCTTGGGGCCTAACACTTCTTGGGGGCCTCACACTTCTTGGGGGCCTCACACTTCTTGGGGGCCTCACACTTTTTGGGGGCCTCACACTTCTTGGGGGCCTCACACTTCTTGGGGGCCTTCTAGAGGTGTTCATTCTGACCTCATGCCTAACGATGTACTGGGGTATTCATTCTGACCTCTACCCTTATGGGCATAGTGGGATGTTTCTTCTGGCCTTATCTCTAGTTTTAAGGACCGATACCTTTCTCACAACAAGGGTTTCTTTCAGGTGGCTTTCTGTGCGGCAGTGCCTCCCCATCTCCCCCCCCCCCGAGAACGTCAAGTGCCCCCGTACAAAAAAACGCGTACAAGATTAAAGCGAAAATATAATTTATTTTTTTTATTAAAACTTGCTAATTTGTCATTTTATAGACATCTTTTTATATTTGAAATATTGAAATTTATGAAAATCTCGCTACGCTCGATGTTAGAAATTTAATTTAAATCTAGACACAGCATTCAACTCTGAATAGCGTGACACAGCATTCAACTCTGAATAGCGTGACACAGCATTCAACTCTGAATAGCGTGACACA
>CAXITT010000002.1:3102343-3138107 GCA_964033795.1 Lymnaea stagnalis | reverse complement strand
TCCCCCCCCCCCCCCAAATAGGAATGTTTTACACATTTTGTCAACCATTTCATTTTGAGGATCCTGTTCATAAAACCCTGCAGTTTTTTTAAATGTTTATTTTTGTTTCACAGCCATACAGAACAAATGGCTTGACATTTGAGATGAAAACTTTTAACAGTTTTGGTCAGTATTTCACTCGAGTTCCAGATGTTTCGCAGGACATTGAATGCTCCTCTGGCCTTAAAGACTTACTGTTTGGGAAAATTGCTGCCTATACTCAGAGCAATACGGAATTTATGCAACTTTCCCTGGCTATAAAGGACTTTATCTTGAATTAGTTTTTGCTAATTATAAAACATGGGCCTTATGTTTTCAATGTCTACTTATTAAATCCTTTTTTATCAGCTTCGCTTTTGTTCGTGTGTTTATGTGATTCGTTACTGATGACAACACAGTCCATAAAATTTTCAGAGCCATCCCCGAACCCCCAAAACATCAGTTGTTACGCAACCAAATGACACTGATTTGACGAAATAAAATTCCCTATAACTGCGCTAAATGAGATTCTTTTTTTAAAAAAATATCGCACTTGCCTTTGGTGCGCATTATTTTCTTTTGTTTTTCTAAAATAGTTGTTAAAATAAATCTGTGGTGTAATGGCGGTTGGGGTCATTAGAATATTACTATAGCTCAGCGGCGTGAAAAGATTGCTGTGGCAAGCCTTGCCGGGTGGGGCGCTTATTGGTATTCTTATGAAATGCGCTCCTTTCATGCATATTTTGTCCAATTTTCAACCCTACCCCCAAGCCCCAAATAACTATATTAACTTTGCGTTTGTTCGTTTGTTATTCTTTTTGCCTAATCTTTGGAAGGTTAAATTAACCAGTTTCCGCATCCTATCGAGCTGAAACTTAGCATATATAAACTCAATACCGATGACAACACATTCAACCAAATTTTCAGCCTCAACCCCCCCCCCCCCCCAAAAAAAAAAAAAAAAAAAAAAAACTCGAGATTTACCATTTTTTCCAAGGGGAAGATGACGGAAATGGGATGCACTGATTTCTTTTGACCTGCAGTCATCGCTGAGTCGCACAGAAATGCTCTGAGATGCTCAGAGTCACACAGAAATGCTCAGAGTCCCACACAAATGCTCAGAGTCGCACAGAAATGCTCAGAGATGCTCAGAGTCACTCTGAAATGCTCAGAGATGCTCAGAGTCGCTCAGAAATGCTAAGCAATGATTTACAAAAAAAAAATTGTTTTTAAGGTTTGTATTAAATAAAATTAAGATTAACTTTTAAACTAGGACAGCGTGTTAACTTTTAAACTTGGACAGCGTGTTAACTTTTAAACTAGGACAGTGTATTACTTTTAAACTAGGACAGTGTGTTAACTTTTAAACTAGGACAGTGTGTTAACTTTTTAAATTAGGACAGCGTGTTAACTTTTAAACTAGGACAGCGTGTTAACTTTTAAACTAGGACAGTGTGTTAACTTTTAAACTAGGACATTGTGTTAACTTTTAAACTAGGAAATGTGTTATCTTTTAAACTAGGAAAGCGTGTTAACTTTTAAACTAGGACAGTGTGTTAACTTTTAAACTAGGACTTAATTTAAAAAAAATAATTATTATTTATAAACTGTATATAAAAGATGACATAAGGTATTTTTTCTCTGAAACAGTTTTTAAAAAAATATTTATTTGGATCTGTTAAAACTTAAGATATATTTAGGAAGGTCTTTGGTATGCTTCATATACTTTAGAAGGTATACTTTCTTTTCTGTATTTTATGTTCTAAATTGTTGTTGGGGATGTTAATGTTCCATGTCCTTCTTATGTATGTCAAGGTTAGAACTATACACAAAAGGAAATACTGATATGTTGTTTTGTAATACAGAAGACAAGAAATTTATGATAGAGTTATTCGATAAAAAATGAGAAAAGCTTTGAATTATGGGAATATTTTTGATTTATTAGATAAAAGATGGGCAAACTCGAACATTGCAGGAACACAATGGGACTCCATGGAAATGCCATAATCTTGAGATAGTATCTTGTTGTTATTGGCGTCAACTCGGATGGCATCACGTGACCCAACGGAGGGGCATTCTGGGAAGTAGTTGAAAGGCAGCAGGACTATGGTTGCCTTAGCACCGACTGTTGGTGTGTTGGGGATGTCCTCGGTGTGAGGGATGTGGTGGAACCCCACTGTTGCCCAAAGCACCAAATCCTGGGAAGATGGATATAAATGTATGGATCGTTGGTCGATTCTTATCAAATCATTACGAAAACCCAACATAACACTGACACAGGACATAGCACTGACACATGACATAACACTGACACAGGACATAAAACTGACACAGGGCTTAACACTGGCACTGGCCATAACATTGGCACAGGACATAACACTGGCATAGGACATAACACAGACACAGGACAAAACACTGACACAGGACATAACACTGACACAGGACATAACACTGACACTGGACATAACACTGACACAGGATATAACACTGACACAGGACATAGCACTGACACAGGACATAACACTGACACATGAGTTTAATTCGAGGGATATTCGAGAGACATAGTTTTTCATTTCAAAGTAGAGTTATTTTTAGCTTACATCACTTGTCGCCCTCAGCATGGCTTGATATTGGCGTCACCGAGTAAATATGCTATTTCCTTCCTTAGTCACCCCTCCCTTGGGTGAGAAAAGGTTGTTTATGCTTGAATGCGTTCTATTTGTTTAAAGAATGCCATCAGATGACGCAATTGCGAGAATTTCTTGACTAGATCGTTCTGATTTAATTCCTGTTTATAGACTGGCAGCTTTCTTAGTATAGAAAGAGCGAAAGAGAGAGATCTTTGCTGTATTTCCTAACATATACCAGACGTTATAGAATTGCGAATGTAGCTTCATAAAATTTCTCTATCACTGACAAATTGAGCCAAGATGTCTCTATCACTGATAAATTTCGCCAAGATGTCTCTATCACTGCCAAAGCAGCTAATATGTCTCTATCACTGACTAATGGATTAAAGATGTCTCTATCACTGATAAATTTATCCAAGATGTCTCTATCACTGACAAATTGAGCCAAGATGTCTCCATCACTGACAAATTAAGCCAAGATGTCTCTATCACTGCCAAAACAGCTAAGATGTCTCTATCACTGACAAATTAAGCCAAGATGTCTCTATCACTAACGAATTAAGCTAAGATGTCTCTATCACTGAAAAATTGAGCCAAGATGTCTCTGTCACAACCTATCTTACCTCATCAACGATATTGTCATCATCTTGAATGAAACTGTCAATGTCCACCTGTGGGTTGACCCCATCAAACATTGAGAAGATTGAACTGCTCGATTCTTCCTGGTCCTTTCGTTTGGTGGTCAGCAACTGATACTTCGTCCACTTCCGGCTGGACAGCACAGGGGATTCGTCAGGCAGAATTTGTTTACTGAAACCACTCACTGAAAGTCTGTTCAAAATTGTAATTTGTTTTTACATTAAACATGTAGCATAAACAGATATATAAGCGTTGTTGTGGACACGTGCCATGGGATGGGAACCTTTGTTCTAGTAACGTGGTTATACCAGGCTGTTTATTTGTAAAACTATCTTTATATCTCTATATTATGTAGTGTTTTTTAAACTTCTAAAATCATTAGATCAGACATATACATATATGGATGCATGTAAAACATATACCGATATGGATGGATGTCTTCACATTCCTTAATGCTGTCTTTATTAGAAACGAACCCCATGTTACAATTTGTTACAAACATTTACTTGAAAATATTTAGTGACGGATTAGAAGCTAGTATTAGCGACCAGTAAAGAATGCAAAAATCATAAAATCTGAATTTAAAAAAAAAAAAAAAAAAAAAAAAAAAAAAAATAAATAAAAAAAAAAAAAAAAAAAAAAAAAAAAACAGGTGATCATAGCAGATATAACAACCTTATAATCAGCTAGTTATTACAGCTGAGCAGAGGAGGTAAGTAACAAATATTATTATTTAAGACGTGTTTACGTCATATTTCCCCCGTGCTGCGATCACTAGCAGATATAGCGTTCGTATTGGGCGTGGCTTATTTCCTTTGATTTTGTTTATCACAAACCTAGCTATCGCCTGTTCTGTTGACGTGAAGGCTTTACAAAATTAAAGTAAATTGTGGAATATTCTAGTTAGTAGTACAATCCGGAATACGCCTAGAATTTTTGGTAGTACCGACTATAAAAGTAAAAAGAGCAATATTGAGATAGAGATAAGATTTTGACTTCAAAAGAAAGGAGTGTGTTATTTTGTGTTTCCTTATGTGAATTCGTATTTCATCATTGTACTTTATTTTTGGCCCACATCACTACTGGCACTGGCTACGCAGCTAGCCAAAATATTACTTAAACTTATATTATAAATTAGGAAGTTTTAGTGATTTGAAAATATATTTGGTTATATATAACATAACGGGACATTTAGGCATCCCGAAAGACTTTTTCGGGAAACCGTGTACGATCATGAAAAACCAGGACAGTCCCGTTTTTACGGGACGTTTGGTCACCCTACTGTAAGCCTTATGACTGCCCTGCCCTAGAGTGTACCAGGGACAAAGTAACATACCTGTAAGATTATAACTGCCCTGCCCTAGAGTGTACCAGGGACACAGTAATATACCTGTAAGCCCTATGACTTCCCTGCCCAAGAGTGTACCAGGGACACAGTAATATACCTGTAAGCCCTATGACTTCCCTGCCCAAGAGTGTACCAGGGACACAGTAACATACCTGTAAGCCCGGTGATTGCCAAACTGGTTCTTCTCATCGTTGTTGTACACGATGTGGTATTTTGGCGCCGAAAAGTTGTAATGTAAGACTGCCTGGCGTTCAGTTTCTTTCAGACTATGCTGTAGCGCCATCTGGTGGAAAACCTCCTGACCTTCACGGTGCCAAGGCCATTTCTTTTCATCCAGCACAAAGTCCAGCGTCTCGTATCTATTGGTTTGACCTCGAATGTCAAGGTCGATTTTGAAGTTCATCATGTGATGGTGGATTGACCCGACGACATTCCCGTGAACTCTGTAGATAGCATGTGTCATGTGACATTTATCAATGAACCCAGTGGCTGATGTCATGTGTCATGTGACATTTATCAATGAACCTAGTGGTTGATATCCTGTCATCTGACATTTATCAATGAACCCAGTGGTTGATATCATTGTCATGTGACATTTATCAATGAACCCAGTGGTTGATGTCATGTGTCATGTGACATTTATCAATGAACCTAGTGGTTGATATCCTGTCATCTGACATTTATCAATGAACCCAGTGGTTGATATCATTGTCATGTGACATTTATCAATGAACCCAGTGGTTGATATCATGTGTCATGTGACATTTATCAATGAACCCAGTTGTTGATAGCATGTGTTATGTGACATTTATTAACGAACCTAGTTGTTGATATCATGTGTCATGTGACGTTTATCAATAAACCCAGTGGTTCATAACATGTGTCATGTGACATTTATCAATGACTCTATTGTTGGATAGCAGAAATCAACGGGCGTATAAAATGCCTCTATTGATAAAATGCAAAAATGTTTTTGCTAGAAGTTATAAGACTAATAGCATCACAGCTACAAATAGACCAATAGAAAGAAAATGTGTTTATGGACGTACCCAGATTCTACAGAAATGGTGGTGGTGTCTGGGGCCACCCGATGTAAGAAATGTTGGGGGAGGGGGCACCCGATATCTACAGGGAAGTTTCGCTTAATAATGTTTAGGTAGTTAATGTCTTAACATTCAATGTGGCACGTTGTGGCACTCTGTGGCACGTTGTGGCATGTTGTGGCACTCTGTGGCACGTTGTGGCACTTTGTGGCACTTTGTGGCACTTTGTGGCACTTTGTGGTGGTGTGCAGTCCACAAAGGGCGACAACAAACGTCTGACAACAGCACGCGGTGATCCTCACCTAAAGCCAAACGGTGCCTCCGCCTCGTGATAGGCCTGGGACATAATGTAACCAGTGGCGTAGCTAACGACTTCAACTGCGCCATTTTGATGGAAGACAAAGTCAAAAATGTAGTCATAGTTAAACTCCACAATGATGGTGCGTAGGATGAGGACACGATCCACTAATCCACCGTAGTTTCTGGAAAATAACATATTTAAGGTCATAAATAACCTATCTTAACCCATTATGAAGGCTTCTAATAAGTAATCCATCAGTACACAAAAAGATCCTTAATGATTAACCTATCAGCACCTTATAAAGGTCCATACTGATTATGCTGTCAGTATGTCATAAAGGTCCCTAATGATTATCAGTACATGTTAAAGATCTCTCGTAATTAACATAGCAGTATCTCATAAAGGTCCCTAATGATTAACCTTTCAGTACTTCATAAAGGTCCATAATGATTAATATATCAGTAACTCGTAGAGGACCTTAATGATTAACCTATCAGTATCGTATCACATAAAGGTCCTTAATGATTAACCTATCAGTGCCACATAATCTGACAAGTCTAAATTAATCAAGCATAAAATCTATTTACTGGCCGTTGATGTTGTCATTGGAGTTGTGACGCCTGAGGGGGACCCCCGTGTTGTGTTCAAACACACAGAAGGCGTTATCCACTGTCTTTGGCTGGCCAGTGATGTCATCATACACTGTCTGGGGTAAGAATGTTGCATGTTCTGGACAGTCCACACCTGACATCAGGCCATACGCCTGTGGGGAGAGTCAAAGGAATGGATACATTGAAGCAGGTTGATCCATATGTATCCAGGCATGTGTAAGTTTTATCTTAATATGAATCCACTGGATGTCATTTAAAACTGTCATTTTGGTCATAACTGTCAGATTTTCCAAGCTCTAATTGTGATGACAGCCGCCATGTCATACCTGATTTCCCAGGCCAAAGGCGCTGTCAGATAGATGCTGATAAAATGTGGTTGGATTGGCGCCCGCGTAGATAACTCCTACATCTTGAAGACTGATTTCATAAGCGATTCGTTCCCCTGCCCAGCGCACGTCCCACACTTGAGGACCAGAGAGAGTTGAGATGCGTACGTTGAAGCTCCACTCCATATAGTCTATGTGTTGGCTTCTCACCCTGTGCAACAGATAATGACATAAGACATGGTCATTTTGTGTCTCCGTGGAGCTGTCGGGATTGATTTTCAATGTAAACTAAAATACCGTGTAAGGCAAACGGTCTTTATCAAAGAAATGGTAAGTTGTACCCTAGCGTTGGTAAGTTGTATCCTAGCGTTGGTAAGGTGTACCCTAACATTGGTAAGTTGTACCCTAGCGTTGGTAAGTTGTACCCTAGCGTTGGTAAGTTGTACCCTAACATTGGTAAGTTGTACCCCGAACATTGGTAAGTTGTACCCTAGCGTTGGTAAGTTGTATCCTAGCGTTGGTAAGGTGTACCCTAACATTGGTAAGCTGTACCCTAACATTGGTAAGTTGTATCCTAACTACCACACCTTTGAGAGAGTGGCTACTTCCAAATATCTGGGAGCTATTATAAATTAAAAGAATGAAAAATATGAAAGAAAGGAAAAGAACGTTATACTAAAGCTAGTGCGAATCCAAAATGTCCCTAGGAGAACAAAGAAGGACATCTACACCTCTTGCCTAAGACCATTTGTAATTTGTGCACGTGATATTTGGTACCTGTCCAAAGAAAGGTAAAGTGCTCCATGCATGACAGTGGACAATCCTTTAAAAAATGCAACCAGTGTTCGAAAAATGTTGGGTGAAGAATTCGTACAAACCAAGAGGTGTCAATGGTACCAAGACCCAACATAGTAGCAGCAATGAAAGGAAGCAGGCTGCGCCGAACAGGAACCCTTGATAAGTACGGGATTGCTGAGCAGCAAACATCATTTTCAGGTAGAAACTTAGGGGCAGACGGCTTACCCGTCGACCAGGACTGAAATGGATTGAAGAAGGATTTAGATCACCTGGGACCGTTCATGAAGGCGGAAAGCCATGGATTGATCCAAGGATGTGGTGAAGCAGGCCAGGGCCCTCCTAAGCTGCAGTGCCACTGAGGATGAGTGGGTACCAGGACAGGGACACTTGAAACTTATTTCAGAAAGTTAATCCATAAACTTACGTTTGTGTGTAAATGTTCTTTTTGACGGGCCCAGAACCTTATGTGTGTGAACATTCAATAAATTCAGGACCCAGTTGAAACTATTGTCTTCGACTTTTACCTGTACCGTCTTCCAGCTGGTTCAAACTGTTTAGGACCTGGCTGAGGAATTCCAGGAAACTTTCGACCTCTGAGATTCATTGTGCCAGGAAAGGACGTTTCCTGCGGTGCTGGCTTGGGGGGGTTCATTTTGGTCTTGGGAAATTCGTTGTTTTTGTAGGCTTGGATGAACTGACTTATGGTAGGATAGTGACGTCCACCGTAGAACATGGAGTCCACCCTGAACACGCGGCTGTCTGGATATGGATGGTAGAAAAATGGAATCATAGACATGGATTGACAAAGACAACTCTTCCAAATCAAGTCGGAAGTCTTGACAAGACTTAGGTTTTGCTACAAAGATATCCCTTATTCAATATCTACTATAAAGATATCATTTATTCTATATCTACTTTAAAGGTATCATTTATTCTATCTTAACTATAAAGGTATCCTTTATTCTATTTCTACTTGAAACCCGTGATCATAACAGGGGCTTTTCAGGTAGTGTGAGTGCCATTTTAGGTATTACCTCTATCTGTTTCTTTCACCAACTACTTTCAGCGATTACCTGTATCTGTTTCTTTCACAAACTACTTTCAGCTATTACCTGTATCTGTTTCTTTCACCAACTACTTTCAGCGATTACCTGTATCTGTTTCTTTCACCAACTACTTTCAGCGATTACCTGTATCTGTTTCTTTCACCAACTACTTTCAGCGATTACCTGTATCTGTTTCTTTCACCAACTACTTTCAGCGATTAACTGTATCTGTTTCTTTCACCAACTACTTTCAGCGATTACCTGTATCTGTTCCTTTCACCAACTACTTTCAGCGATTACCTGTATCTGTTTCTTTCACCAACTACTTTCAGCTATTACCTGTATCTGTTTCTTTTACCAACTACTTTCAGCGATTAACTGTATCTGTTTCTTTCACCAACTACTTTCAGCGATTACCTGTATCTGTTTCTTTCACCAACTACTTTCAGCTATTACCTGTATCTGTTTCTTTTACCAACTACTTTCAGCTATTACCTGTATCTGTTTCTTTTACCAACTACTTTCAGCTATTACCTGTATCTGTTTCTTTCACCAATTACCTTCAGCTATTACCTGTATCTGTTTCTTTCAACAATTACCTTCAGCTATTACCTGTATCTGTTTCTTTCATGACAAACATCATGTCCACTGGGTTGATGGTGACGAAGTCAGTTTTGTACATGACTGACAAGATAACCAAAGTCTGATCCGAGTAGGCGGAGCTTGTCTTCTGTGGCAGCATCATGAGACACGCCTCTTCACAGTCGAAAAAAAAAGCGCCATAACTCTCGGTGATGATTGTGCGCAAATCTTTGTTCCGCATCTCGTTAATGAGCGCCGCGAATGATTCGTGGATACCATACGTGGGATGATACCTGGGTGAGAGATTGTCGGAGTTAAATAGTTGGATGAAAACCAAGGCTAGAGAGTCTCAGAGAGAAATAGTTGGAGAGAAATAGTTGGATGAAAACCAAGGCTAGAGAGTATCAGAGAGAAATAGTTGGATGTAAACCAAGGCTAGAGAGTATCAGAGAGAAATAGTTGGGTGAAAACCAAGGCTAGAGAGTATCAGAGAGAAATAGTTGGATGAAAACCAAGGCTAGAGAGTATCAGAGAGAAATAGTTGGATGAAAACCAAGGTTAGAAAATATCAGAGAGAAATACTTTGATGAAAACTAGATTTGAGAGAATAAAAGAGAAATAGTTTGATGAAAACTGGCTTAGAGAGTATCAAAGAGAAATAGTTTGATGAAAACTAGGTTAGAGAGTATCAGAGAGAAATATTTTGTTGAAAAATGGGTTAGAGCGTATCAGAGAAAAACAGTTTGATGAAAACTAGGTTAGAGAGTATTAGAGAGAAATAATTTAATTTACTTGTAAAGTACACATAATTTACAAGTATGCACACATAATTTACGTGTATGTACAAATTTAGTACCTGTAAGTACACATTAATTACCTGTAAAGTACACACAATTTACCTTTAAGGTGCACAAAATTTACCTGTAAGGTACACATAATTGACTTGTCAGGTACACATAATTGACTTGTCAGGTACACATAATTGACTTGTCAGGTACACATAATTGACTTGTCAGGTACACATAATTGACTTGTCAGGTACACATAATTGACTTGTCAGGTACACATAATTGACTTGTCAGGTACACATAATTGACTTGTCAGGTACACATAATTGACTTGTCAGGTACACATAATTGACTTGTCAGGTACACATAATTGACTTGTCAGGTACTTATAATTTACCTACCTGTAAGATACACTGTTTCTCTCACGTCGTGGATTGGGTCGATAATAGGTTGGGTTCGGGAGTGGCCCCACCACATACTCACTGACCACAGGTGTTGGTAAACCTGGACGTTCTACTATGACCCGGGCCTCTCTGAGGGGTTTTCCGCCCCTACCGTCCAGGTAGCCAATGACCTCCCCCTTGATGGGAACTTGCAGCTCAATTCTATAGATACTGTTGGCGTCTGGGTCACTCGTGTTTTTGACCTTAAGGAAATAGGAGTGCGTATGATGTAAAAATAAAGTTATCACCCTATCCATATCCTAAGACATAATCGTCTATTCCATATCCTGGGAAATTATCATCTAAAAACTTGTCTTCATATCACATACAAATTGCTTACATATCACTACCAACCTGTCTACAATTCACATACAAAACTACCTACATACAGACAGGCCTACATATACTGTAACAACTTGCCTTTATATTAATTTTCCCTGCCAAATATCTGTAGACTGTCTCTATCTCTGTCGATGAGAGGTCTTCAAAGACATTGTCGTATGTCTGTGTGGTGTCTGCCTGCTTTGAATCATCCTGGCAATTCGCCACAGTCGCTGGACAGCTGGACAGTTGCACAGGAGGTCCTGCAGTTAGTGTATCACTATTCAGCGGTGACATCGTCATGAAAGAATTCGTCGTGTCCTCAAGTTGTAGGGAATCTACCCTGTTATCATGGTACAGTTGAGAAGAATTCAATTGTAAAGCATTGCTGAAAGAACTGTTTTGGTCACCTTGATCCACGTTATCTTTTGGTATGAAGATAATAATGAGAAATAAAACATTGAAGCTGATTGACGTCAAGAGAGCACAGAACAAAAAACGACCTCTCAGAGTCCTGCTCCGGACAAGCAAATGGCTGCTCTGAAAAAAAAAAAAAGATTAATTTAAAATGTGATTATGAAAATTGACAAATTTGACAGCTTTTACTTTTTTAGCTGTGTGACATAAGTGTGACACAAATGTGAAAGCTTGCCATATTGAGACATGTGAAACTATAATATAGTTATGTGACACTAATGTAATAGCTTGTCTAATTGAGACATGTGAATCAATATGTGACACTATTGTGATAGCTTGTCTAATTGAGAGATGTGAATCAACATGTGACACTATTGTGATAGCTTGTCTAATTGAGATCTGTGAGACTAAATGGGACACTGACGTGATGGCTTTTCCCCTTCCCTCTATACACTCCTTGCCTTCCCTCTATACACTCCTTGCCTTCCCTCTATACACTCCTTGCCTTCCCTCTATACACTCCTTGCCTTCCCTCTATACACTCCTTGCCTTCCCTCTATACACTCCTTTACGTCTCCTCTGTATACTCTCTTACCTTCCCTCTTTTAATTCCCTACCTTCTCTCTATATATTCCCTTATACTCCCTCTATACACTCCTTACCTTACCTCTACACATTCCCTTACTGTCCCTCTATACATTCCCTCACCATCCCTCTATACACTCCTTGCCTTCCCTCTATACATTCCATTACCTTTCTTATATACACTCCCTTACCTTCCCTCTATACACTCCCTTATCTTCTCTCTATACATTCCTTTAACTTCCCTTTATACAATCACTTACCTCACCTCTATACTTTCCCTTACCATCCCTCTATAATGCCCTTACCTCCCCTCTTTACATTCCCTTGCCATCCCAATATACATTCCCTACCTTCCCTCTATAAATTTCGTTACCATCTCTCTATACATACCCCACCCTTCCCTCTATACATTTCCTTTCTTCCCTCTATACATTTCCTTACCTTCCGTCTATACATTCCCTTACCATCCCTCTAGACATTCCATTACCTTTTCTCTATACGTTCTTTTATCTTCCATCTATACATTCCCTTACCTTCCCTCTATACATTCCCTTACCTTCCCTCTATACATTCCTTTACCTTCCCTCTATACATTTCCTTATCTTCCGTCTATATATTCCTTTACCTTCCTTATATACACTCTCTTACCTTCCCTCTACACATTCCCTTACCTTCCCTCTATACATTCCTTTACCTTCCCTCTATACATTTCCTTATCTTCCGTCTATATATTCCTTTACCTTCCTTATATACACTCTCTTACCTTCCCTCTACACATTCCCTTACCTTCCCTCTATACATTCCCTTACCTTCCCTCTATAAATTTTGTTACCTTTCACCTATACATTCCCTTACTTTTCCTCTATACATTCCCTTGCCATCCCTCTATACATTCCTTACCTTCCATCTATATATTCCCTTAACTTCCCTCTGTACATTCCCTTACCTTCCCTATACACATTCCCTTACCTTCCCTCTATACATTTTGTTACCTTTCCCCTATAAATTCCCTTACTTTCCCTCTATACATTCCCTTGCCATCCCTCTATACATTCCTTACCTTCCCTCCATATATTCCCTTAACTTCCCTCTGTACATTCCCTTACCTTCCCTATACACATTCCCTTACCTCCCCTCTATAAATTCCCTTACCTTACTCATATACATTCCTTTACATCCCTCTTTACATTCCCTTACCTTCCCTCTATACATTCACTATACTTCCTTCTATACATTCCCTTATCTTCCCTCTATACATTCACTTACCTTCCATCTATACATTCCCTTACCTTCCCTCTATACATTCCCTTACCTTCCCTCTATACATTCCATTACCTTCCCTCTATACATTCCCTTACATCCCCATTCATTCCTTTATAACAATGACCTAAGTATTCCCACCACATTCATTATATTTATTAATTTGTTTAAATTCTTTGACACCAAGACATGTCTCACTCTACATCATTCATCTAAGACAGTGGCGTAGCTAGAGATAAAGTCACCGGAAACGATTCGCAGCCCCTGCCCCCACCCCCTATCACCCACTGTTTGGCCCGCAGAGATTTTGGTAATTTCTATTATATATTAAAAATGTAAAGCGCCTGAAGGGACAGTCAGCATTGGTGGCAGAACAATCACCAACCTACGCTTTGCGGACGACATAGATGGACTGGCTGGGAACGAAGAAGAGCTAGCCAACATGTAAAGTGTCTCGATAAGACCTCCTCGTCCTACGGCATGCTAATCAGTGCCGAAAAGACAAAACTGATGACAAATAATACCGCAGGCATCACCACTGAAATTAAGGTCGGGGAGGAAAGATTAGAGACCGTTGGCCACTTCAAATACCTAGGAGCAATAGTCTCAGAAGAAGGCTCCAAGCCCGAACTGATGTCCAGGATTGCGTAGACTACAACAGCACTAAAAAAGCTCAAGAAAATTTGGAATGACAAAAATATAGCCCACAGCACCAAAATCAGGCTGATGCGCTCATTAGTCCTCTGAATTTTCCTGTATGCCTGCGAATCCTGGACAAAACAGCCGATCTTGAAAGGAAAATAAAGGCGATGGAGATGAGATGATTCAAAGCATTTTGGGCATCTGCTATAGGGACCATATCTCCAATGATACAGTGAAAGAAAGGGTTTGTCAGGCAATTGGGGAGTACGATGACCTACTGGTGATTGGGAAAAATTACAATGGTACGGCCACGTAACAAGGAAACAAGGGCTTGCCAAAGAAATATTGCAGGGCACCACAAAAGGAGGGAGAAGAAGAAGAGGAAGACAAAGAAAAAGGTGGGAGGATAACATCAAAGAGTGGACAGGACTAACACTGGGCGATGCAGGGCGTAGTGCTGAAGACAGAGAGGAATGGAGGAGGATGGTTCACATGTCATTTGTGGCGCCCCAACGATCCAAGGACTAAGGGATATGAGGATGCGGATGAGGATGAGGATATATTTAAACATTTTAAATAATTAATATATTGATTATTTATAAATGAAATAAATATTTATATTACTTTAATGCATATATATATATATATAAATATACTTTTGTCAAGTGAAGGTCTTAACGCTGGACTTAATTTGTCAGACTCTCCTGTTGTTACCGACTGTGTCAAGGTAGTGTTGTTACCTACTGTGTCAAGGTAGTGTTGTTACCTACGGTGTCAAAATTGGTGTTGTTATCTACTGTGTCAAAGTTGGTGTTGTTACCTACTGTGTCAAGGTTGGTGTTGTTACCTAGGTCGTCAAGGTTGGTGTTGTAGCCTACTGTCTCAAGGTTGGTGTTGTTACCTTCTGTGTAAAGGTTGTTGCTGTTGTTACCTACTGTTTTAAGGCTGTTCTTGTTGCTACCTACTGTCTCAAGACGATTGTTGTTCATAATCTTTCTTTTGCCATTTCTAAGTCTGGCTTCCGGTCTGTAAGTATCCTCCATATCTGACTCAGAGTCAGAGTCCAGTAACCGAAGAGCGATGGAATCTTCCATTGGTGATGGCGTCACACATTCATCAATCCTGGAATACCTGGGACTTTAAACACCTGTGATGGAGGTCAGTGTTACAGACTTGACACATTGGTAATAGGAGGTTAGTGTTATAGACTTGACACATTTGTAAAGAGAGGTCAGTGTTATAGACTTGACACATTTGTAAAGAGAGGTCAGTGTTATAGTCTTGACACATTTGTAAAGAGAGGTCAGTGTTATAGACTTGACACATTTGTCAAGAGAGGTCAGTGTTATAGACTTGACACATTTGTAAAGAGAGGTCAGTGTTATAGACTTGACACATTTGTCAAGAGAGGTCAGTGTTATAGACTTGACACATTTATAAAGACAGGTCAGTGTTACAGACTTGACACATTTGTAAAGAGAGGTCAGTGTTATAGACTTGATACATTTTTAAAGAGAGGTCAGTGTTATAGACTTGACACATTTGTAAAGATAGGTCAGTGTTATAGACTTGACACATTTGTAAAGCGAGTTCAGTGTTATAGACTTGACACATTTGTCAAGAGAGGTCAGTGTTATAGACTTGACACATTTGTCAAGAGAGTTTAGTGTTATAGACTTGACACATTTATAAAGAGAGGTCAGTGTTATAGACTTGATACATTTGTAAAAAGAGGTCAGTGTTATACACTTGACACATTTGTAAAGAGTGGTCAGTGTTACAGACTTGACACATTTATAAAGAGAGGTCAGTGTTATAGACTTGACACATTTGTAAAGAGAGTTCAGTGTTTTAGACTTGACACATTTGTAAAGAGAGGTTAGTGTTATAGACTTGACACATTTGTAAAGAGAGGTAAGTGTTATAGACTTGACACATTTATAAAGAGAGGTCAGTGTTTTAGACTTGACACATTTATAAAGAGAGGTCAGTGATATAGACTTGACAAATTTGTAAAGAGAGGTCAGTGTTATAGACTTGACACATTTGTCAAGAGAGGTCAGTGTTATAGACTTGACACATTTGTCAAGAGAGGTCATTGTTATAGACATGACACATTTATAAAGAGAGGTCAGTGATATAGACTTGACACATTTGTAAAGAGAGGTCAGTGTTATAGACTTGACACATTTATAAAGAGAGGTCAGTTTTATAGACTTGACACATTTGTAAAGAGAGGTCAGTGTTATAGACTTGATACATTTGTCAAGAGAGGTCGGTGTTATAGACTTAACACATTTGTCAAGAAAGGTCAGTGTTATAGACTTGACACATTGGTAAAGAGAGGTTAGTGTTATAGACTTGACACATTGGTAAAGAGAGGTTAGTATTATAGCCTTGTTAAGGTGCATGTGCTTGCGCTTCGCTATATTAAGATAAATTTATACGAGTCAGATTTTTCAGGAATAGAAAGTCCATCTAAATCATCAATGGTCCATCTAAAACCCATCTTAATCATCTGTGGTCCGTGATAAGGCCACAATTTAAGGTCCACCTTGGTTGATGAATCCACGTTCAGATTAAAATGTGGTGTTTTTTTTTTATGCTTCAAGAACAAGAATAAAGTTTGCAGGACTCACGTGACGAGCAGCCAAAAGTGGATTGTTAACAAACTTCCAATGAACTGTGTACAGTGCCCATTATCTTCAGTCTAGACAGAGATTTCTGAGACTCTAAATAGCTGTCAACTGATGAAATTTTCCATTTTTTACAACTGAACGTATCTTTGCGTGATCTAAAACTACGTCAACCCCACGTGACTCACCTGTACGTTACTACTACGTGACTTACTTTTACGTTATTACCACGTGACTCACCTCAACGTTACTCATATGTGACTCAAGTCAATTTGACCTAACTGTCAATAGTCAAAGTCACCTTAATGTCAATAGTTAAAGTTACAATAATGTCAATAGTCAAAGTCACCTTAATGTCAATAGTCAAAGTTACAATAATGTCAATAGTCAAAGTCACCTTAATGTCAATAGTCAAAGTTACAATAATGTCAATAGTCAAAGTTACAATAATGTCAATAGTCAAAGTTATCTTAATGTCAATAGTCAAAGTCACCTTAATGTCAATAGTCGAAGTTACAATAATGTCAATAGTCAAAATCACCTTAATGTCAATAGTCAAAGTTACACTAATGCCAATAGTCAAAGTCACCTTAATGTCAATAGTCAAAGTCACCTTAATGTCAATAGTCAAAGTCACCTTAATGTCAATAGTCAAAGTCACATTAATGTCAATAGTCAAATTTACAATAATGTCAATAGTCAAAGTCACCTTAATGGCAATAGTCAAAGTTACAATAAATAGTCAAAGTCACCTTAATGTCAATAGTCAAAGTTACAATAAATAGTCAATAGTCAAAGTCACCTTAATGTCAATAGTCAAAGTCACCTTAATGTCAATAGTCAAAGTTACAATAATGTCAATAGTCAAAGTTACAATAATGTCAATAGTCAAAGTTACAATAATGTCAATTTTCAAAGTCACCTTAATGTCAATAGTCAAAATTACAATAATGTCAATAGTCAAAGTCACCTTAATGCCAATAGTCAAAGTTACAATAATGTCAATAGTTAAAGTCACCTTAATGTCCATAGTCAAAGTCACCTTAATGTCAATAGTCAAATTTACAATAATGTCAATAGTCAAAGTCACCTTAATGTCAATAGTCAAAATTAACCTTAATGTCAATAGTCAAAGTCACCTTAATGTCAATAGTCAAAGTTACAATAATGTCAATAGTCAAAGTTACAATAATGTCAATAGTCAAAGTTACCATAATGTCAATAGTCAAAGTCACCTTAATGTCAATAGTCAAAGTTACAATAATGTCAATAGTCAAAGTTACAATAATGTCAATAGTCAAAGTCACCTTAATGTCAATAGTCAAAGTCACATTAATGTCAATAGTCAAATTTACAATAATGTCAATAGTCAAAGTCACCTTAATGGCAATAGTCAAAGTTACAATAAATAGTCAAAGTCACCTTAATGTCAATAGTCAAAGTTACAATAATGTCAATAGTCAAAGTCACCTTAATGTCAATAGTCAAAGTCACCTTAATCTCAATAGTCAAAGTTACAATAATGTCAATAGTCAAAGTTACAATAATGTCAATAGTCAAAGTTACAATAATGTCAATAGTCAAAGTCACCTTAATGTCAATAGTCAAAGTTACAATAATTTCAATTGTCAAAGTCACCTTAATGCTAATAGTCAAAGTTACAATAATGTCAATAGTCAAAGTTACAATAATGTCAATATTTAAAGTCACCTTAATGTCAATAGTCAAAGTCACCTTAATGCCAATAGTCAAAGTCACATTAATGTAAATAGTCAAATTTACAATAATGTCAATAGTCAAAGTCACCTTAATGTCAATAGTCAAAGTCACCTTAATGTCAATAGTCAAAGTTACAATAATGTCAATAGTCAAAGTTACCATAATGTCAATAGTCAAAGTCACCTTAATGTCAATAGTCAAAGTTACAATAATGTCAATAGTCAAAGTTACAATAATGTCAATAGTCAAAGTCACCTTAATGTCAATAGTCAAAGTTACAATAATGTCAATAGTCAAATTCACCTTAATGTCAATAGTCAAAGTTACAATAATGTCAATAGTCAAAGTTACCTTAATGTCAATAGTCAAAGTCACCTTAATGACAATAGTCAAAGTCACCTTAATGTCCATAGTCAAAGTCACCTTAATGTCAATAGTCAAATTTACAATAATGTCAATAGTCAAAGTCACCTTAATGTCAATAGTCAAAGTCACCTTAATGTCAATAGTCAAAGTCACCTTAATGTCAATAGTCAAAGTTACAATAATGTCAATAGTCAAAGTTACAATAATGTCAATTTTCAAAGTTACCTTAATGTCAATAGTCAAAGTTGCAATAATGTCAAGAGTAAAAGTTACAATAATGTCAATAGTCAAAGTCACCTTAATGTCAATATTCAAAGTCACCTTAATGTCAATAGTCAAAGTTACAATAATGTCAATAGTCCAATAAGCTTAATGTTAATTTTCAAAGTAACTTAATTTTTTGTACAATTATTTAAACAAAATCGTATTCTTTAAATGTTCATCTCAATACCACGGCCACTTCTTGACTTTCTACAAACTCTGTTCATTAAGTTCACCAATCAGACTACAAACCTTGAACATATCCCCAAATGGAACCAAATTCCTAGAGACATGTTGAGAAATGCCATGCTCATACACAGACACCAAGCACACTGTCACACGCGTGTTGCCAATGTCAGCAGGTGTGTGCATCATTCCCTCTATGATTGCACCTATGTTGCCTGTGTGCTCCTTCCATTCAAAGAACTCAGCCGGCCGTAACGCCTATGGGACCTGCGGGTCTCGGAGGTCCACTGAACCAGTCCCAACAGCCTAGAGTAAACATGAATCAGGAGAAGATAAATACGGCTTGCTTGTTTAAAGAAACCTCAGAGTTTCAGGGGCTTGTAAAGACCTATGTGTCGGGTGGGATGGGGGGCGCGGGGGGGGGGGGCGAGGTGGCTACATTGCAGAAGGTCACGTTAACCTTTCGAACAAGTGTCTTTGGCGTGCAAAACATAATTTTAGTATTCCTCCGTAGTCGTAGTTTGTGGGCGGGGGGGGGGGGGGGGGGGGGGGGGGGGGGGCGAGGTTGCTACATTGCAGAAGGTCACGTTAACCTTTCGAACAAGTGTCTTTGGCGTGCAAAACATAATATTAGTATTCCTCCGTAGTCGTAGTTGCAGTCGTAGTCGTTGTCGTAGTTGTAGTCGTAGTTGCAGTGGTAGTTGTAGTTATCCTTAAGATTTTTTGTTTACCTCTATCCTCTACTGTGTTCAAAACTAACATAAGTTTGTGGTAAAGAAAGTCTGATAAATTCGATCCACCGATAATTGCAGTAGTTGTTGTAGCGGTTGTAGTGGCTGTTGTCATAGTAGAGGTTGTTGTTACTGCCGATGTTGTGGGGAAGTGAGTCCAGAAAATAATCCTTTGAAAAACAAGTCAAACTATAATAATCCTTTGAAATAAAAGTCTAATTAAAATAATCCTTTGAAAAAAAACAAGTCATACACAAATAAGCTTTGCAATACGTGTGTAACAATATTTTCTTTAGTCGAATAAAATCAGAGATAAGATGGTGTAACCTGTTAGTATTCACTGCAATACATCAAACTTAAAAATTTATTCTAGATCTGCTCTAAAATTTAAAAAAAAACAAAAAAAAACCCACTTTCCCTAGGCTCAGAGAACAGCGCCCTCTACAATTGAATAATTAAAATGTGAACCAATAATGCATTAAAAAAAGAGTTAAATAAGTTTTTCTTGCTGACCCTTGTATTCGTTTAGGTGTTTGTCACGTGATACTAACGACTTCAAATAGATCACGTTAGTGTTAAGGGCGTTGTGGGTAGAGGGACATAACCAATACATTCTTAATATTAGTTTTATTTTACTTGATAACATCCCTTGATTTCATTTTGAGTGTTTGTTTGCTAATAATATTAAATTATAAACATAAATAACTGAGCTATGAAACAGGATTAGTTCATGATAGAAAACATGATACGTTCATGATACAAAATATGATAAGCTCATCATAGAAAAAATTATAAGTTGGTGATGTAAAACGGAATAAGTCAATGATAGAAAACATGATAACATGATAGAAAATGATCAATATGATCAATAAATTGATCGTGGGCCCTTAAGATATAGAAGAAAACTTCATGATAGAAAACATGATAACTTCATGATAGAAAACATGATAAGCTCATGATAATAATAATAAAAAATAAAGTTCATTTCAAAAACACGCTTCATCCCCAAAGGCTCGAAGTCAACAACAAACAAATCTATAATTTACCACATTTAAAACAAACGCAACACTACAAAAACTAATTACAAGCATACAATGTCAAAGTCTTTCTACCCATTTCAACCCTGAGCAACACAGCCATTATGCATTAACTGGAAAATATGGTAGACAATCATCCCAGAAGGTGTTTGCGAAATAGATGTGTCTTAAATCGGTTTTAAAGGACTCCAGTGTCTGGTTGTTTCTGAGATCGACAGGAAGGGCATTCCAAATTGTTGGACCAGCAAATGCGAAAGTGATAGAAACATGATAAGTTCATGATAGAAAACATGATAAGTTCATGATAGAAAATGATCAATATGATCAATAAATTGATCGTGGGCCCTTGAAGAAAACATGCCAACTTCATGATAGAAAACATGATAACTTCATGATAGAAAACATGATAACTTCATGATAGAAAACATGATAAGTTCATGATAGAAAACATGATAACTTCATGATAGAAAACATGATGAGCTCATGATAGAAACATGATAAGTTCATAATAGAAAACAGGATACGTTCATGATAGAAACATGATAAGTTCATGATAGAAAACAGGATAAGTTCATGATAGAAACATGATAAGTTCATGATAGGAAACAGGATAAGTTCATGATAGAAACATGATAAGCTCATGATGCCATCGCTATTTCAGAGGAGCTGACTACATGACTGTGGCGAGAAAGATAAACATAGTGACGTCATCGGCACGTGGTCCTTCAGTAGTTGAACATTCTTTGAGATGTCTTAGTACACGGAAACATAGACCACAACATTGACCTGAATATTGCATGGAAACATAGACCACTTCATTGACCTGAATATTGCATGGAAACATAGACCACTTCATTGACCTGAATATTGCATGGACACATAGACCACAGCATTGACCTGAATATTGCATGGAAACATGGACCACAACATTGACCTGAATATTGCATGGAAACATAGACCACTTCATTGACCTGAATATTGCATGGAAACATAGAACACTTCATTGACCTGAATAGTGCATGGAAACATAGACCACTTTATTGACCTGAATAGTGCATGGAAACATAGACCACTTCATTGACCTGAATATTGCATGGACACAAAGACCACAACATTGATCTGACTTATTGCATGGAAACATAGACCAAAACATTGACCTGAATATTGCATGCAAACATAGACCACTTCATTGACCTGAATATTGCATGGAAACATAGACCACTTCATTGACCTGAATAGTGCATGGAAACATAGACTACTTCATTGACCTGAATATTGCATGGACACAAAGACCAAAACATTGACCTGAATATTGCATGGACACAAAGACCAAAACATTGACCTGAATATTGCATGGAAACATAGACCGAATCTTTGATCTGATGTATTGCAAGGAAAAATAGACCACAACACTGACCAGATGTATTGCATGGAAACATAGACTAAATCATTGTCCTGCCTAAGTGAATGTAAATTAGACCACAACATTGACCACAATTAGTGCTTGGAAACATTGACTATGACATTGACGAGTCACAGGGCTAAGTGGATTTTGATATGCTTCAGATCGCAATTTTGATTTTGTAAAAAAATTCAAAAGGAATTTATTTGAGTCGACAAAATATTTTGTATAAATAGCATAATGACTTTTCTGCTAGGATTTTAGAACTTTTCTTGTTAGTTTACGTTGCTTGGGGGGGGGGGTGATGTCATTTAACTTAGAATAACATCATTGTTGACATTCAACTGATAAAAACATCATTGTTGACACCCTCTTCTCTATTTTGAGGGCCCGCGATCAACGTATTGATCATTCTGGCTCCTGTGTTTGTAGAGAGGGTTCGCGAGGTAACTGTGCATGGTTTTTTGAAGACCTTTAACTGTTCCCATGACAACGGCGTTACACTTATTGGAAGTTTATCAACAGTCTGGATTTTAGACTGTCAGCAGTGACAATTACAGTAGGTTATGGACAACACTGTCAACAGTGACAATTACAGTAGGTTATCGACAACACTGTCAACAGTGACAATTACAGTAGGTTATCGACAACACTGTCAGCAGTGACAATTACAGTAGGTTATGGACAACACTGTCAACAGTGACAATTACAGTAGATTATCGACAACACTGTCAGCAATGACAATTACAGTAGGTGTATCGACAACACTGTCAGCAGTGTCAAGTACAGTAGGTGTATCGACAACACTGTCAGCAGTGACAATTACAGTAGGTGTATCGACAACACTGTCAACAGTGACAAGTACAGTAGGTGTATCGACAACACTGTCAGCAGTGAAAATTACAGTAGGTGTATCGACAACACTGTCAACAGTGACAAGTACAGTAGGTGTATCGACAACACTGTCAGCAGTGACAAGTACAGTAGGTGTTTCGACAACACTGTCAGCAGTGACAAGTACAGTAGGTGTATCGACAACACTGTCAGCAGTGACAAGTACAGTAGGTGTATCGACAACACTGTCAACAGTGACAAGTACAGTAGGTGTATCGACGACACTGTCAGCAGTGACAAGTACAGTAGGTTATCGACAACACTGTCAACAGTGACAATTACAGTAGGTGTATCGACAACACTGTCAGCAGTGATAATTATTGGAAGTGTATCAACAGTCTAGATGTTACACTGTCAGCAGTTCCAAATGAACAGATTTGATAGTACACACGAGACGCCATTTTGACCTCAGGGGAAAGATGACCAGACCTGGTCCATATAGAAGAATGACTCATGACACGCGACCAGATTTCATCTAGAAGGACCAAGCAGTGGCAGACCGACCAAGAGGGATATTTGGATAGACAGTGTCGTGTCAATTATCCCATATCCAAGTACCTACGTCAAGCTTTTAGACATAGAGTTCTTCAATGTAACAAGGGTGAAGGTTGCACACATCACAGTCACTACATACAACAACACAGTCATTACATATAACAACATAGTCACTACATACAACAACACAGTTACTACATACAACAACACAGTTACTGCATATAACAACACAGTCATTACATACAACAACACAGTCATTACATACAACAACACAGTCATTACATACAACAACACAGTCACTACATACAACAACACAGTCACTACATACAACAACACAGTCACTACATACAACAACACAGTCACTACATATGACAACACAGTCACTACATACAACAACACAGTCACTTCATACAACAACACAGTCACTACATACAAAACACAGTCACTACATATAACAACACAGTCACTACATACAACAACACATTCACTACATACAACAACACAGTCATTACATACAACAACACAGTCACTACATACAACAACACAGTCATTGCATACAACAACACAGTCACTACATACAACAACACAGTCACTGCATACAACAACACAGTCACTACATATAACAACACAGTCACTACATACAACAACACAGTCATTACATACAACAACACAGTCACTACATACAACAACACAGTCACTACATACAACAACACAGTCACTACATATAACTACACAGTCACTGCATATAAAAACAATAATGACAGGATTGTTGTGAACACTTATGACAGGATTGTTGTGAACAATTATGACAGGATTGTTGGGGATAATTATGACAAAATTGTTGGGAATAGTAGTGTATATAAATATATTATAATTGCTATGTCTTGATATTGTTATATATATATCGTACAGAAATTTGAAGCATGAAATGTAGCACATATTTAATTGATGAAATTTTATAAAGATTTTATTGATTAAAGTTTGCATATATTCGGGTGATGAAATTTTACAGGAATTTTTTTTATGAAATGTTACATAACTTTGGTTTATTAAATTTTACAGAAATTGGTCTGATCAAATTGTACATAAATTTTCCTGATAAAATGTGTCAGAAATTCGGCTGATGAAATGTTACAGAAATGTGTGTGTGCTACTGATACGCTACTTTTGACGGATTGACCATGACTGGACTATTTAAATCGTTTGTATACAAGAACTAAGAACTAAACAACCAAACATCACACATGTTTGTACCACGTGAGACAAGTTTGCTGGGGGTCCAGTGTTTGTATTGTGTGTGTGTTGGTGTGTGTGAGTATGTGTGTATTGATCTCAACAGAGGTCTGCGTGTGTTTGTGAGCATGTTTGTGTGTATGTGTCTTGGTGAGTGTGCGTGCGTTTTTTAGCGTGTCTGTGTGTATGTGTCTTGACGTGTGTGTGTTTGTTGGTGAGCGTGTCTGTGTGTATGTGTCTTGGCGTGTGTGTGTGTGTGTGTGTGGGATGGAAAGAGCTGGATGCCTGCTAGGAACCCATGACTCATCCGTCTATTTGTCACGGCACAAGAGACCTCATAAACTGGGACCGCCATTCTCTGCAGACGGTGTCTCGCAACACTGGCAGACGTCTTCTGCTGGATTCGATTTCCAAGCATCGGAATCTTCAATTAGATTTAGCTAGTTGAATACGACTCCTGCATTGGAAAAGTTTATTAAAAAAAATGTTATACATTAAAAAAAAAAGAATTGGTTTTTATCTTCAGAGACTTTTAGATTAAGTATTTGTTCGGAAACAATGAATCGACATGGTGTAGATTTTAGCACTCAGAATCGCTATCTTGCTAATGTTAGTATCGATACTTTAAATCGGATGAATTTCAGCAAAACTCATCTGTTGATATTTCTTTGGGTTAACTATTGGAGATATCTCTGGAACTGACAGTGGTGATGACAGCTAGTCTTTAACATAAACAGAACAAACGTGTATACAGGAGACTATGTGACATTTGAAAAAATCTCATGCAGGAGAATAGGTGACATTTGAAAAAATCTCATGCAGGAGAATAGGTGACATTTGAAAAAAATCACATGCAGGAGAATAGGTGACATTTGAAAAAATCACATGCAGGAGACTAGGTGACATTTGAAAACATCACATACAGGAGACTAGGTGACATTGGAAAACATCACATACAGGAGGTCGTGACATTTAAAATCATCACACATAGGAGACTTGGTGACATTTAAAACATCACAAACAGGACACTAGGTGTCATTTAAAAACATCACATACAGGAGACTAGGTGTCATTTAAAAGTTGTAGTATGAACGTATTTTATACCCTGGCCAATAATAATATTATCGAGAACTAGGCAATTACTATAGTGTTATGATTCAATCCTACCAGTTTGTAGCTATTTCACATACGGAGGACAATAATATAACATATCATCATATCAATCTATTGTTAGCAGTAAAACATAGCTACTGGCATCACCTAGGTACTGACATCATCTAGGTACTGATATCCCCTAGGTTCTGACATCCCTTATAGAGCTAAAGCTCATATAAATATGTTATAAAAGTCGATACATGTTCAAGTCAATACAAGTCCAAGACAACACAAGTTCAATTCAATAGATGTTCAAATCAATAGAATTTTAAGTCAATAGATGTTCAAGTCAATACATGTTCAAGTCAATGCATGTTCAAGGAAATAGATGTTGAAGTCATTAGATGTTTAACTAAATACATGTTCAAGTTAGTAAATGTTAAAGTCAATACATGTTCAAGTCAGCAGATGTTCAAATCAATACATGTTAAAGTCAATTCAAATTCAACTCAATACATGTTCAAGTCAATAGATGTTTAAGTCAACCCAGATGCCCCCCCCCCCCATGGCTTCTACCGAATACTTGATTGTCTTAAATTTAACCGGCAATTACTTGACTGGCAAATATATGACTGGCCAATATTTGACTGGCTAATATTTTTGGCTAATTTTTTACCTTGCTAATATTATATTGGCTTATATTTGACGCTGATATTTGATATTTGGCTGTATAATACTTGCATGTCTAATGATTGCATAATTCTTGATTGCCTTTTTATTTTTATTAGAAATATTTTCAAATCCTCCAACGAAGTTGTTTTGTTTGTTGGAATGACTCATGACGAAATTACAGGGAATCTATGCCTCCCGCCACCCCCCCCCCCTCCTCTCACAGACAGGACTTGATATTGCTCTCTTCTCCTGCCAAGACTTGGTTTTTACTGGACACGATAGCCGTCAACACTTTGTGTAAGACACCAATGTGTTCCCCACAGAGGGAACTGCGGTTCCCGTCACTGATATCAAGAAGTAGACACTCAATGGAACATGCCTCATTCATAAACCAAGATCAAATATTTAAAAAAACAAAACAAATGACCAGGGATATTTTTTTTCACTGTCTAGGTTATAAACAAATAATGACCATTTTTAATCCCAAGGAATAAACAAGACACAAACAACAGATAAACAAAGACACAAACAAGACTTAAACAAGGCACAAACAAGTGATAAACAAGACACAAACAAGACTTAAACAAGACACATACAAGGGATAAACAAAACACAAACAAGACTAAACAAGACACAAACAAGTGATAAATAAGACACAAACAAGACTTAAACAAGACACAAACAAGGGATAAACAAAACACAAACAAGACTAAACAAGACACAAACAAGTGATAAATAAGACACAAACAAGACTTAAACAAGACACAAACAAGGGATAAACAAAACACAAACAAGACTTAAACAAGACACAAACAAGGGATAAACAAAACACAAACAAGACTTAAACAAACAAGTGATAAAAACACAAACAAGACTTAAACAAGACACAAACAAGGGATAAACAAAACACAAACAAGACTTAAACAAGACACAAACAAGTGATAAAAACACAAACAAGACTTAAACAAAACACAAACAAGTGATAAACAAAACACAAACAAGACATAAACAAGACACAAACAAGTGATAAACAAGACACAAACAAGCCTTAAACAAGACACAAACAAGGGATAAACAAAACACAAACAAGACTTAAACAAGACACAAACAAGACTTAAACAAGACACAAACAAGTGATAAACAAGACACAAACAAGACTTAAACAAGACACAAAAAAGTGATAAATAAGACACAAACAAGACTTAAACAAGACACAAAAAGTGATAAATAAGACACAAACAAGACTTAAACAAGCACAAACAAGTGATAAACAAGACACAAACAAGACTTAAACAAGACACAACTAGAGATAAACAAGACACAAACAAGAAATGAACAAGACACAAACAAGAAATGAACAAGACAGAAACAAGAATGAACAAGACAAAAACAAGAGATAAACAAGACACAAACAAGACTTCAACAAGGCACAAACAAGAGATAAACAAGACACAAACAAGTGATAAACAAGACACAAACAAGACTTAAACAAGACACTAACAAGTGATGAACAAGACACAAACAAGACACGAAAAAGAGACAGAAATTTCATTCGAGGAGACAGTTTATTTCATGCGACCGACAGGTCATTTCACGAGACCGACATTTCATTCTAGGAGACAGACATTTCATTCCATCATACAGACAATTGAAACACTAAATCATTTATCCTGGCACTACTTCCACAAACTTCACAAAAATGTCCACAAGCCAACTTTTGGCCCTTAAATATCTGAGGTTTTCAGTAAACATATATTAAAACACACACATAACACTGTTTATGATGTCAGTGGAAACAAATTGAAAACATCCTACAAGATTATGATGACCTCTGCCAAGATCGTGTTGTCCTGATCCTAGGTTACTTCATTACGTCATTATAGATATTTTTTTCGGGTCTCTCAAATAAAGACGACAAAAACAATTTACAACGCTATGCAACAAATCCTTTTAAGAATAAGTGTCTACCAAAGGAAACTTTACAACTTATGAACTTGATTGGGTTTCTGCAAGTGGCTCTTGGCAGAGTTTGACTGAGATGGCTCTAAGGACTTTGACAACAAGTGGCTCTTGGCAGAGTTTGACTGAGATGGCTCTAAGGACTTTGACAACAAGTGGCTCTTGGCAGAGTTTGACTGAGATGGTTCTAAGGACTTTGACAACTAGTGGCTCTTGGCAGAGTTTGACTGAGATGGTTCTCAGGACTTTGACAACAAGTGACTCTTAGCAGAGTTTGACTGAGATGGTTCTCAGGACTTTGACAAGTGGCTCTTGGCAGAGTTTGACTGAGATGGTTCTCAGGACTTTGACAAGTGGCTCTTGGCAGAGTTTGACTGAGATGGTTCTTAGGACTTTGACAAGGGGCTCTTGGTAGAGTTTAACTGAGATGGCTCTAAGGACTTTGACAACAAGTGGCTCTTGGCAGAGTTTGACTGAGATGGTTTTATGGGCTTTGACAACGAGTGACTCTTGGTAGAGTTGACTGAAATGGCTCTAAGGACTTTGATAACAAGTGGCTCTTGGCAGAGTTTGAATGAAATGGCTCTAAAAACTCTGAGTTTCAGTGAGTCTTGTGTCGCTAGTCTTGTGTCGCTAGTCCATTGTCGCTAGTCTTGTGTCACTAGTCTTGTATCACTAGTCTTGTGTCGGTGGTCTTGTGTCACTCGTCTTGTGTCGGTGGTCTTGTGTCGCTAGTCTTGTGTCGCTAGTCTTGTGTCGGTAGTCTTGTGTCACTAGTCTTGTGTCGCTAGTCTTGTGTCGCTAGATTTGTGTCACTAGTCTTGTGACACTAGTCTTGTGACACTAGTCTTGTGTCGCTTGTCTGGTATTCTAAATGGTTGGATGGTAAAATAAAAGTCTCTAAACAATTGGGAGAAAACATGTTGCGTTAACACGTTACTCTAGTTAGTTGTTGTTGGTCTGGTTAGTCGAGAGTCATCTTTGTATTGGTGCCCGTATAATTTAGACTGTATTTACCACATTTAGTGAAATTTTAGCTGCTGTCACAGGATCCACACTTCAAATGCAAGAATTTTACAGCAATATTCTTAAAAAGCAAATAATACTTATGATGTCGACAATGCACAGGTTAGAATGGGAAAACTCAAAAGTAGCAAATAAAAAAATAATTTAAAAAACAAAAACTTAAAAAACCCGTTTCTAATCAAAGATATTTTTAAAAAAAAAACGTTTTATTTATATGCATAAGGCTGCGACTATTCGGACCCGGGTATCAGATGTGAGAGTTTGATTTAATTAAAAAATATTTTAACAATATTATTGCAGGGCTTTTAAGACAAAATTAGGTATCAAATGAAAGATAATTAAATGGGCATGCATAGCCGCCATTCGGACCCGACTCCCTTTAGACTCAGTGCTATTCGGATGTCTTAGTTCGGATTGGTTTATTTATTTTCGTTCAACTGAAAAAGTAAGTTAACAAACATATAGTCCATTCAATAAACTTTCACTTGGTACCATTTTTTTTCTTACAACCCAACAATAATATTTTTAATATTTTTTTAATCCCAACCTCTCACTTCTGGAACCCGGGTCCGAAAAGTCACTTCGAATGCATAAGGCAAAAAAGACTTTGCTGAAAACACTTTTTAAATTAATAAGAATAAAATAAATTTAATTTCGTCTACAATCAATTCGAATTCTTTGGTTACATAGCATGCTCATCTAGACGTCTGCACACTCTGTCTTTGGTTACATAGAGTGCTCATCTAGACGTCTGCACAGTCTGTCTTTGGTTACATAGAGTGCTCATCTAGACGTCTGCACAGTCTGTCTTTGGCTACATAGAGTGCTCATCTACATTTCTGCACAGTCTGTCTTTGGTTACATAGAGCATAGAGTGCTCATCTACATTTCTGCACAGTCTGTCTTTGGTTACATGGAGTGCTCATCTAAATTTCTGCACAGTCTGTCTTTGGCTACATAGAGTGCTCATCTACATTTCTGCACAGTCTGTCTTTGGTTACATAGAGTGTTCATCTACATTTCTGCACAGTCTATCTTTGGTTACATAGAGGGCTCATCTACATTTCTGCACAGTCTGTCTTTGGTTACATAGAGTGCTCATCTAGACGTCTACACAGTCTGTCTTTGGTTACATGGAGTGCTCATCTACATTTCTGCACAGTCTGTCTTGGGTTACATAGAGTGCTCATCTACACTCCTGCACAGTCTGTCTTTGGTTACAGTCTGTCTTTGGTTACATGGAGTGCTCATCTACATTTCTGCAGTCTGTCTTGGGTTACATAGAGTGCTCATCTACAATCCTGCACAGTCTGTCTTTGGTTACATAGAGTGCTCATCTACATTTCTGTACAGTCTGTCTTTGGTTACATAGAGTGCTCATCTACACTCCTGTACAGTCTGTCTTTGGTTACATAGAGTGCTCATCTACAATCCTGCACAGTCTGTCTTTGGTTACAGTCTGTCTTTGGTTACATGGAGTGCTCATCTACATTTCTGCACAGTCTGTCTTGGGTTACATAGAGTGCTCATCTACACTCCTGCACAGTCTGTCTTGGGTTACATAGAGTGCTCATCTACACTCCTGCACCATCTGTCTTTGGTTACATAGAGTGCTCATCTACACTCCTGCACAGTCTGTCTTTGGTTACATAGAGTGCTCATCTACATTTCTGTACAGTCTGTCTTTGGTTACATAGAGTCCTCATCTACACTCCTGTACAGTCTGTCTTTGGTTACATAGAGTGCTCATTTACAATCCTGCACAGTCTGTCTTTGGTTACAGTCTGTCTTTGGTTACATGGAGTGCTCATCTACATTTCTGCACAGTCTGTCTTGGGTTACATAGAGTGCTCATCTACACTCCTGCACAGTCTGTCTTTGGTTACATGGAGTGCTCATCTACACTTCTGCACAGTCTGACTTTGGCTACATAGAGTGCTCATCTACACTTCTTCACAGTCTGTCTTTGGTTACAGTCTGTCTTTGGTTACATGAGTATTCATGTACACGTCTGCACAGTCTATCTCTGCGTAAAACATTTTAAGAAAATATAATTAATTTTCTACTTTTAAACCAATTATTAGAATTTCTAAATCATTCGTTCATAAAATTGGGTCTGGGTTAGTGTTAGGGTCTCTATATCAGTTGTTCATCAAACTTGGTCTGGGTTAGGGTTAGGGTCTCTATATATGTTCTTAGCATACATTAATGACCTACCCGAGAAACTGACATCACAGGCAAGACTGTTCGCAGATGACACAGCAGTGTATAGGACGATCGCCAACAGATCTGACCAGGACCAGCTACAACAGGATCTCAATCTGTTAGCTGAGTGGGAGATGAGCTGGGACATGGAATTTCACCCTGCCAAGTGCCAGACACTATCAATCTCTAGAAGTTGTACTCCTCTACACTACCAATACAAACTGCACGGCCATATTCTTGAGCAAGTTTCCTCCGTAAAGTACCTGGGTGTTACCATTCAAAGAGAGGTCCGCTGGGACGAGCATATTAACAATGTATGTAACCAAGCAAACAAGACCCTAGGGTTCTTAAGGCGAAATCTAAAGATTGGCAACTCCTGTGTGAAAGAAAGAGCATATAAAGCCTTTATCCGTCCGATTTTAGATTATGCATCTTCAGTCTGGGACCCATTTACCCAGAAGAGCATTGACAGGTTGGAGGCGGTCCAGCGACGAGCAGCACGCTTTGTCCTAAACCGCTACAGGAATACCTCTAGTGTTGGCAGCATGCTAGAAACACTAGGCTGGTCACCATTGGAGAAACGACGACGACAATCCAGGCTCTCCATGATGTACAAGATAAATAATGGGCTGGTCCACTGTTCCAGTATTAAACAGAAACTCGTCCCTCTCCCCCATAGACAGCGACGAGGCCATGACAGGCAATTCAGGCTCATACCAGCAAGAAGCCAGTATAGGAGCTGCTCATTCCTGCCCAAGACAATCAGGGACTGGAACAATCTTTCAAAAGGAACGGTTGAGGTGACAACACTAGACACATTTGTGTCTATTGCCTCAAGCCTTCAAACCCCTAGTGCATGATTTCCTCATCAACACCAGTAACAGAAACATTGCAAATCCCATCTACATGCATAGGAGCCAAAATGATCAATAAATTGATCGTGGGCCCTTAAGATATTGAAGAAGAAGAAGAAGAAGATATCACTTGTTCATCAAACTAGGTCTGGGTTAGGGTTAGGGTTAGGGTTTCTCTTTTATTTGTTCACCCACTAAGATCTAGGATATTCAGTTTAAAGTACATTTCAGATGAACCCTGGAGACCTGCAGTGGCAGAATGACCAATTGTGTCTGGTCAACTCGTTTTAATGGTGGTGCATATAGAGGTCTCCTCGATTGGCATCACCAATTGTGTCTGGTCAACTCGTTTTAATGGTGGTTCATATTGAGGTCTCCTCGATTGGCATCACCAATTGTGTCTTGTCAACTATTTTTAATGGTGGTGCATATTGAGGTCTCCTCGATTGGCATCACCAATTGTGTCTGGTCAACTCGTTTTAATGGTGGTGCATATTGAGGTCTCCTCGATTGGCATCACCAATTGTGTCTGGTATACTCGCTTTAATGGTGGTGTTTACTGAGGTCTGGTTGATTGGAGATTTGTGCTAGATATACTGGAAGTCTCAACTCATACGGACAGATAATGAATGAATATTATAGATGATGGATCGCTCACTAGTAATCTGGCAAACTTAAACAAATCGAAGGGCGATTTCCAAAAAGGTGACAAGTATAAGTCTCTCATTTTATGTACACACTCCTGACGACACTTATTATATAGCATCATTTATTATCTTACGTCACTATCCATCTCATTTCTACATATGACATGATACAACTTCCTTCTAACATCTACATACTACATAATCCAAAATACAGCTAACATGCAAGTAGTATGTGTGTCTAGTATGGAGTAGTATGTGTGTCTAGTATGGAGTAGTATGTGTGTCTAGTATGGAGTAGTATGTGTGTCTAGTATGGAGTAGTATGTATATCTAGTATGGGGTAGTATGTGTTTCTAGTATGGAGTAGTATGTGTGTCTAGTATGGAGTAGTATGTATATCTAGTATGGGGTAGTATGTGTTTCTAGTATGGAGTAGTATGTATATCTAGTATGGGGTAGTATGTGTGTCTAGTATGGAGTAGTATGTGTTTCTAGTATGGAGTAGTATGTGTGTCTAGTATGGAGTAGTATGTGTTTCTAGTATGGAGTAGTATGTGTGTCTAGTATGGAGTAGTATGTGTGTCTAGTATGGAGTAGTATGTGTGTCTAGTATGGAGTAGTATGTGTTTCTAGTATGGAGTAGTATGTGTGTCTAGTATGGAGTAGTATGTGTGTCTAGTATGGAGTAGTATGTATATCTAGTATGGGGTAGTATGTGTGTCTAGTATGGAGTAGTATGTGTGTCTAGTATGGAGTAGTATGTATATCTAGTATGGGGTAGTATGTGTTTCTAGTATGGAGTAGTATGTATATCTAGTATGGGGTAGTATGTGTTTCTAGTATGGAGTAGTATGTATATCTAGTATGGGGTAGTATGTGTGTCTAGTATGGAGTAGTATGTGTTTCTAGTATGGAGTAGTATGTGTGTCTAGTATGGAGTAGTATGTGTTTCTAGTATGGAGTAGTATGTGTGTCTAGTATGGAGTAGTATGTATATCTAGTATGGGGTAGTATGTGTTTCTAGTATGGAGTAGTATGTATATCTAGTATGGGGTAGTATGTGTGTCTAGTATGGAGTAGTATGTGTTTCTAGTATGGAGTAGTATGTGTGTCTAGTATGGAGTAGTATGTGTTTCTAGTATGGAGTAGTATGTGTGTCTAGTATGGGGTAGTATGTGTTTCTAGTATGGAGTAGTATGTATATCTAGTATGGGGTAGTATGTGTTTCTAGTATGGAGTAGTATGTGTGTCTAGTATGGAGTAGTATGTGTGTCTAGTATGGAGTAGTAAGTATATCTAGTATGTGGTAGTATGTGTGTCTAATATGGAGTAGTATGTGTTTCTAGTGTGGAGTATTATGTGTGTCTAGTATGGAGTAGTATGTGTTTCTAGTATGGAGTAGTATGTGTGTCTAGTATGGAGTAGTATGTGTTTCTAGTATGGAGTAGTATGTGTGTCTAGTATGGAGTAGTATGTGTGTCTAGTATGGAGTAGTATGTATATCTAGTATGGGGTAGTATGTGTGTCTAGTATGGAGTAGTATGTGTGTCTAGTATGGAGTAGTATGTGTGTCTAGTATGGAGTAGTATGTATATCTAGTATGGGGTAGTATGTGTTTCTAGTATGGAGTAGTATGTGTGTCTAGTGTAGAGTAGTATTTCTCTGTTATGGAGAGGTATATTTGTCTGATGTGATTGGTATGTTTCAATTATGGAGTAGTATGTGTGTCTAGTGTGGAGTAGTATACGTGTCTAGTTTGGAGTAGTACGGAGTAGTATATGAGTCAAGTGTGTAGTATATGTATGGAGAATTATGGAGTAGTATATGTGTTTTAGTATGAAGAAGAATTGAGTAGTATGTTTGTCAAGTGTGTAGTATATATGTATAGTATGGATAAGCACAAAGTAGTATATGTATCTAGTGTGGAGTAGTACGGAGTAGTGTATGTGTCTAGTATGGAGAAGTATGGAGTCGTAATTGTTCTCGCGTGGAGTTGTGTATGTGTCTAGTTTGGAGTAGTAAATGTTTCTGGTTTAATAAGTTTTTCTTGTTTGTCTTCCATCAAGTCTACAAGACGAGAAGGGGCAGATGACTCACGCCTTATTGATTATTCTAAAGGTTGTTGTGCTCCAGATGGGATTGAGTTCGTTCCCTTGGTTTGCTGAATGAAATGAACTTATCTGGAGATTTATGCATTTATTTATGAATCGCTATCAAGTCAGGGCGTGACCTAAGGATGGGTGGAAGAAGGAAAAAGGTTGGGACAGGGGAGTAACCCATGGATGGGTGGGAGAAGTACATCGTGGAGTAGGAGTGTAATTCATAAAAGAATGGGAGAAGGACAAGGTTGGGGCAGTGGTTTGATCCATTAAGGGGGGAGAAGGACAAGGTGGGGCAGTGGTTTGATCCATTAAGGGGGGAGAAGGACAAGATTGGGGCAGTGGTTTGATCCATTAAGGGGGGGGGGGAAGGACAAGGTTGGGGCAGTGGTTTGATCCATTAAGGGGGGAGAAGAGAAGGGGTGTGGCGGTGGTTGGATCCATTAAGG